>CM056501.1:50005342-50605342 GCA_029783415.1 Anisodus acutangulus | reverse complement strand
GGGCTGATAATGGAGAAGTTAATCAGGCAAGTAATGGCTGATTAATGCCTCAAAAAATAGTTCCAACGGTAGCCAGAAAGTTTTCTGCCTTCCGTCACCCCAAAATCAACTTTTCAAAAACTCTGGGGACCAAACTGTAAATATTAAGCAATTTGGGGTCCAAAAAGATAATATCAGAAAGTGCCCATAGCCCACGACCGGACGGGCGGGCGACGGCGCACGTGTGGGCTTAGCCTTGAACCCAAGCACATCTAGGTCCTCCCTCCTTTAAACACACGGGATACCCCTTGGGGTCCCAAACCCTTTACCATTTTAGAGACTTATATAGAGAACAATTTTTCTTATTCCCACCGATGTGGTAGATTTGTCCCACACCATATTTTCATGCCTCAAACACCTTACTTCGTGGACCAATATCTCTTTCATTTCTCAACGAAATTTGACGATTCTTGGCCCTACGGTCATCTACTCACTTTGTAGATTATGCATGTGCGAAGAGACAAAGCCTCCAACATGCGGAACACTAGTATTTAATTCATTAAATATGGGTGGACGCACCTCTCCGCCAAAGGCAAATTTTCAACATTTACTTGTAAATAGTAGAAAAACGAAAGGGTTAGCTAGTACTAGAAGAGATTTAGGTGGTTGCATATAAAAGGCAAATCAATTGTATTCATTTTTTAGTAGCTAACATGGTGATGATTGGTAAAATTCTCGTAGTCACACTCAAATGATTTTGATTTGATTAGAAACGGAAAAAAAAACAAATGAATCAGAGGCGAGGTCATCAAGGTAATTTGAGAACTAGGGCCCGTATTGGTCACTCCGTGTAAATAACGCAAAGTGAATGGTCGATTGGGTATAAACAGGTGGAAAATCGAGCCATTGTTTTGTGAGCGAGAGCAGAAAAACCTTTTCCTCCTTGCTTCCGATCTCTCTCTGCGCCGCCGTCATGGAGAAGTCCCGCCGTCAGTCTCTTCTTCCAAGCTTTCTCTACTCACCAACATCTTCCTTTTCTTCATTCACTCCCAAATCCCTTGCTACTGACAACGAGAGCTTCCTGATTCCCGCACCTACCGAACCTGGCAAGATCGAGATGTACTCACCGCAGTTCTACGCTGCCTGTACCTTCGGTGGTATCCTAAGTTGTGGACTCACTCACATGGCTGTCACTCCTCTTGATCTCGTCAAATGTAACATGCAGGTAGCACTCTTTCCCTTCCCCATCCAATTTTATTTACGCTTTACTTTTCAGATCTGTACATTTCTCACGCGATCATTGACTTCTAATGCTCAATTTTTGTGTGTGTTTTTATCCGATCTATACTCTTATGACTTGAATAGTATTGTGCATGTTCTAGATCTAAAATTTTAATGTAACTAGCTGGACTGATTTTATTGGCAAAAATGTGGAAGTACTGACTGGACGTTTCTCTATAGGTGGCAAACCTCCCAGATGGAGGAGGAGGCGTTATTATTTTATTTAAGATTTAATTTGAAATTATTGTTTCAGATCTTAGTCTATCATGTGTGTAGTTTTAATGATTTTAGATGTGAAATGGCAATTGTTTGTTCCCGTACATGTTGTAAAGCTCCTTGTTGATGGAGGAGGCGGCCTTTTCATTTAATTATATTTGTATTTATCTTTAGATATACGGAAAGGAGGGAGGAGTGTGCTATTTAGACTTGGTTGTTCCCCATGTCATCCTTCACATGTCACTTTTGCTGATTATGATTAAGCAGTTTGTTCAACACGAGAATGTGTTGGACGCTTGTGCTATTATAGTATTGCTCTCAGTGCCTTTTAAGCTAAACTATCATGCTCAGTCACTGTGGTATTATTGCTTAACAGTCTTCTCTGCAGCATTAGCTAAAGGTTTTCAAGTAGATAGAGGAAAAGACATTTGAAAACTTGGATCACTTTTTCTTAGATTCATGATTAAAGAGCTTCATTTTTATGTATTTGGACATTGTGCTCCTAATGTTGCTAGTCCTTTACTGTGCTGGCTTTCCTTCTCAATGGGATAGTTTCTCATTTGCTAGCTGGTGCCGCTTCAGGTGTAGCTTTTATTTTCCCCTTTGCTTTTCTCAACTGTGGGAGGATTGTCTTTATGTCTGAAACTATTCCCTTGGTAATCATATTGTTTCTATTTCTCATGTTACATTAGGCATGAAGATCTAAACTGACTGAAATTTTTTAATTTCCTAGATTGACCCTGCGAAATACAAGAGCATATCATCTGGATTCGGAGTGCTGCTTAAGGAGCAAGGTGCCAGGGGATTCTTCAGGGGATGGGTTCCTACCCTTTTAGGTTACAGTGCTCAGGGCGCATGCAAGTTCGGATTCTATGAATTCTTCAAGAAGTACTACTCTGACCTTGCGGGAGCAGAAAATGCTGCAAAGTACAAGACTCTGATATACCTTGCTGGTTCTGCATCTGCTGAAGTGATTGCAGATATTGCCCTTTGCCCATTTGAAGCTGTAAAGGTTCGTGTTCAGACACAGCCTGGTTTTGCTAGGGGTTTGTCAGATGGAATGCCGAAATTTATTAGAGCTGAAGGCACCATGGGGTATGCTATTATCGTTGCTTTGCACATTCCTTAGTCTCTACCGTATAGAATGGATTTTTATAATTCGCTATATTTTTGCAGCCTGTACAAAGGTTTGGTTCCTCTTTGGGGACGTCAGATTCCATGTAAGTAGAACCATCTGTCTTCTACTGTTTATTATTATTATCTAAGAACATGTTTATTACATGGGCAGTCTAATTATGGGAGTAGGGGTTTGAAAAACAATAGAACCTCCAAATACAGGACCTCACCTCGATACCCCCCCCCCCCCCCCCACAAAAAAAATATTGTGCTAGTTTGGAATATAGCTGGCCAGTGGGACGGGCTCGGGTCTGGCGGGGCGGGTGAAGGGGCTGGCGGGATTTTGCCGAAGTCCCGTCCCGATTACGATCCCATCGGTATCGGGTTTCGGCGGGTTTTCCTTTTTTTTTTAATAACATATGTATAAAAAAAACTCAATAAACAAGACAAGATAGTGTAATAAAAACATTTCAAAGCTGTTTTGTGCCTCTTATATTATTTAATAGACATATGATTTTTTTGTAATACAAATACAATTGTCTAAATTGCAACTTTGTGGTGTTGTCCAAACGTTGCAAATTACATAATAAAATTGCAATTAAAAAAATTACATTCTAAAAAAATCTGTTCTAATTGCTTGATAATTTTCTGTGGTTCTTCGGTTGGAATTGGTATTTGTTGGTCAAATTGATCCACGTCGCTTCCACCACCTCCGGATAAGATTTTGTTGTAGTTTTCGTCTTCTTCTTCGTTGATCTCCGGTTGACCGCACCTTCTCCGCTCCGCTCGTATCCAATCTCTGAATAATACTGCAATTTCCAAGCTGTTTTCGGCTAATGAGTGTATGTGGTCTCCTATTTGATATCTGCCGACAGAAAAAGCGCTTTCAGACGCAGTTGATGACGCTTGAATGTTCAAAACATCTCGGGCCATCATTGAAAGTGTCGGAAAGGTCTTCTCATTCCCCCTCCAGTATTTCAGCAAGTCTTCATGTCCATCTTCATTGATAACTTCTTGGTACAGTACAGAATCCTGCAAAACAAAAATATCAAACTCGCTAATTTGGTTAGTAGCGGTACGACCGCACATTCTATTTCTGAGGCTTTCAATACTAGCCGCAGAAACATCATGTCTTTTGTGAGGTTGTGTTAAGATGAAGAAGATGATATGGAAGCCGGTAGGTAACTAGCACTTTCTTGTTGGTAAAGCCTATATATTTTTTTGCATTGGTCTTCTACGCTAGACAACACTTCTTCTTTAGTTTGTTCAATAGGTGACGTGTGATTTGGATTTTTTGGACTCGGAGGTGGTAGTACTTCTATACAATCGTAAATAGTTTCAATAAGTGATTTAGTACCTTCTATTTTAATAGTCGGATTTAATACAACACCAATAATATAAATAGTGAGAATAGGAATAAAATATTTTTTTATTTTGATAAACATTTTTTTAATAAGAGCATTTTTCCAACTAGGATCGGACAATGCATCTTTCGGGTTGCGAGGAAGAGGTGAAGCGGCAACCGAATTGGACAAATTAAATAACCATTTGGGTTTGGAAATGTCGTGCATAACACGTGTTTCCATTGTCCGTAGGGGTGCCGCAGGGGGTTGGACGGGATCGAGAAGGTGGGGCAAAGACGAGGCAGCGACATCTGGAATAGGACCGGGAGTGAGGAGGTGGGTCCGAGACGAGGCAGTGGTGACGGGAAGAGGGGGCGGGGGTGCTGACCTAGAGGCGGCAGCCGAATCAGAAAGCCGAGAGGGGCTGTTCCGAGTCTCCCGTTGCGGGGCTGGGTAGGCGGTCCGACTCGGGACGACGGGGATTGGGTTGGGCGCCGGTGATGGTAGCCGCTGATTTTGTAAGTGATGAATTAGAAGGGAATTTAGGCCATCATTTAAGAAGTCATAGGAATTCGGAGTCCCCGACCGCCACTACTACCTCCACGGCTACCGCGGCTTTTGCTGGAATTTCACCCTTTGTGGTGAATTCCGGGAAGGCGGGATGCGTTTGGTTCATATATTCGCTATATTTTTGCAGCCTGTACAGATTCCATGTAAGTAGAACCATCTGTCTTCTACTGTTTATTATTATCTAAGAACTTGTTTATTACCTGGCAGTCTAATTATGCGAGTAGGGGTTTGATGTCCATATGATTATCCAAATGAGTGAAAAGTGTTTTGATGTTTATTAGAATTTATAAAACTTATGGCTGTTTAGTTGGACCTGTCTTAAAAAACAATAGAACCTCCAAATGCAGGACCTCACCGTTTGGAATAGTTATTTGAGCAAAATAATATTTTCCTTTCTTTGTTAAATTGGACAAATGAGATATTATTTTCTCCACGTCTGTTTATTAAATTGGGACAGTCGCCTTATTTAGAATTAGGATGTAGTAGGCGCCAGAAGGCCTGGGAATGGAATATGGCTAGATAAGGGCTTATGTTTGGATGCAGCAGTAAATTAATTATCATATCTGATGAAAATTTGTTGCCTCTTTCTCGTTGTGGTAATGGCTTCCTTTTGGTTAGGTGAATGCTAGAAATCTAGCTCTGTGATATAAAAGTAACACAGATTAAGGGCTGGGTAGGTCCATGTCACGATGTTTTCTGCTGTTGGTAAGGTTTTAGAGGGTGGTCCCTTTTTGGTTATAGTAGAGTGGTCCTAGTAATTCACCTAAAGCGTTCTTTCTTAATTTGGTCTTCGATCTACTTTTTTGTCTCCTTCTACTTGCTCAACACAAATACAAGTATAATCCGGGATGTGGCAGAGCCTGAGTCGTGCCACTGTGTATTTGTTCTATTAATGCATATCTGGTTGTGCTATTGTTCTTCTAGTGTGGCCATGTTTGAGTTACTATTTATTGGACATTGAGGATTAATCACCTTAAATTGCAGACACAATGATGAAGTTTGCGTCCTTTGAGACTATTGTGGAGTTGATCTACAAGCATGCAGTCCCAAGGCCTAAAAACGAGTGCAGCAAACCTACGCAACTTGGTATTAGCTTTGCTGGTGGATATATAGCTGGTGTCTTCTGTGCTATTGTATCCCATCCTGCTGACAATCTTGTCTCATTCCTCAACAATGCCAAGGGTGCAACTGTTGGTGATGTAAGCATTTAGTAGTTTGCATTGTTTGTTGGACCATCTCTTTCTCATCCCCTTCAGTTTTCTTAAATGTCCTCAAGTCATTAAACTGCCATGTGACACCCCCTATTTGTTTCTGATAAAAAACTATTTCCTCAGGCCGTGAAGAAGATAGGAGTATTGGGTCTCTTTACCCGTGGGCTGCCTCTACGTATTGTCATGATTGGAACTCTTACTGGTGCTCAATGGGGAATCTATGATGCTTTCAAGGTTTTTGTTGGGCTGTAAGTGTCTTCTTCCAACATGTAGCTAAACCATTCTGCCTTTACTGTATCTGTCTACTTTGAGAACTTAATAGGAATGTTTGGTTTATTTTTTCTGATGCGCCATTTCAGGCCAACAACTGGTGGAGCTGCTCCTGCTGCACCTGCTGGTTCCGAGGATGCAAAGGTGTAGGATTGAGTACAAGCTAATTCTTTGCCAAGCCTAGAAGTAGTAAGAGAAGACTTCTCCAGATGAAACAATAAACATAGATTGTCGATCTTTCTTTAGTGCTCGTTCGTAGTAAGCTGGAGAGTATTCTTACACTCAACTATCTTGACAATTTTATATTTCTCTGATTTTGAGATTTTGGAGAGGGGGAGTCCCCCTAAAACTTAAGCATTGCGGATGTTTTTTTTTGTTAGAATAGATACAAAATCAATATGATGCTAAGCATTTCCCTTTCGAGCATGGGAATAACAGGCATATTTGGGGCTATTAATTTGCTTGTTTCAATTCAACTTTCCTAATGTACCAAAAATTGCTTTCCTTAAACTCTCCCGAATTACAGTTGCTGAATGATGATTCTTTTATTGCTGTTATGTGTTTTTTTTCCCCTTCTAAATCCCACTGTTACTGGAGCTAGTTTTGTGATGCTACAGCAGCACTTGATATATGGATCCGTAGGTACCAAGTCATTTCTTGTGCTATTCCCGTGTTCCTGTTCTACTGTTACCTGTCTCTGAATATCGGAAGTCTGGATAATCAAATTTTGAAGTAACATCTACTTGCACCAAAAGGAAAAAGTGAACTATTATGATCAATGAAATTGATTAAATTTAAAAAGACAAATAAATTATAGACCAAGAAGGTAGGTCAAGTCAACTGCTTCTCGGGTTGGAGACTGCAAGAATTGCGCCGAGTTTCCCAAGGTTGCCTACTCGCATCTGGGGGAAATCAAACATACAAGGCTAGGAACTGGCCAAGAAAACAATGGTACTTCTGTAAGGTATATATGCAGGAAGATCAACTGCCGAATCTAAGATGGACACACCAAATTGAGTGCCTTCCATGTAGAAATAGAAATAATAGACTGGAGGACGCAACTCTCAACGTAATCTTCTAAAAGATAGTGCCAGTGCAGTAACTTATGTTTTCCTACCTTGAGCCGAACACACAACAAAATGATGGAAAACTATGAAAACGCCTCTCTTGGACTGAGATAGCCTGAAGTGACAATCTACCAGACGGAGCAACTTACAAAGCAGCACTGTAACGATTAATTGTTAAACACCTCTGCCTTTCCTTCAAAATATTCATTAGACAACACAAACATCAAAAACATTTTAGCAGGGATTATGCTAAGAGCTCTGAGTAGAGCACGATATTTAAACATGACAAATCAAACAAAGCTTGATGACATCATTATAAGCCTGAACTATGCGCCTTTTTATTTCATATTTTTTCATTTCTAAAGTCTCCAGCTTATTACATTTACGGTGGTAAAGAGTTTTGACCCAAGCTTCACAACAAAAGCCAACCAAAGAAAGTACAAAACACCCCCAGAAGTTGAGGCCCCTTGTGACAAAAAAGAAAACCAAAAAAAAGACCGTAACTTACTAGTAAAGTTCCTTATGCTAGTAACTGGAGTATCAGCTTTTTACTTCAAAACGTTACTGGTAGGAGTATGCATTAGATTACTAGGCTGCATCGGATTAGTAGTATGTATCCCCCCTATTCCACTATGCACGTGCCAGACCTCAATAGAAATCATCAATGGAGAAGCTGTCTTCAATGGATCCAAAGCTTGGCATTGGGAACACATTAGTTGAGTAGTAGGTCATAGGACCCCCTACAAAATCAAAGGCAGGCTCGTTCCAGAAGCTGGTATCATAAATGAAGGGCATGCTCATCTCATTGTCCATTGCAGGGAAGTAAAAGCTGGACATATCCATTTCTGGTTCTTTCATAATCAGCCCATTCCTATCGTCTGCAGCCTGTGCATAATCAGTTAAAATCATGTCCTCCGCTTCATAACCACGGAATACCGCTCCACTTCCAGCTTTCCTTGCTTCAATGCCCTATACACAAACATATAGGTCACAACAAACTGTAGCCTTTGACAAACAACATAGGAGTACATTTATTAAACTTTGAAGTAACTGAACTACACCATAAGAATTAATGAGCGAGCTTACATAAATCTGCTTTTGATCATTGTAGTGGAGTGCAAAGTGGTCTCCTTGGCTCAATCCATGTGTTTGGACAAAGTCACCTGATCGTCAAGTTTCAAATCCAACAACATTAATCTGCTTTTACTTTTAGCTCTCTAAGAACCAGAAAAGAAGTAAATAAACTTGCATAGAAAGGGAAATGGAGATCTCACCAGTATTTTCAAGCACATACATTCGGCTGCTGTTATTTGGCCAGTACCTATTAGAAAAGCATAACATTGAAGAGAAGTACGTTGTAACGGCTCATAAACTGAGTGGTTGAATTATGCCAGAAATGTAAAACCATAGCACAAGCAACCATGTTTTGTACGTTCTTTTTACCCCATCCCCCTACTAATTAGCTGATTTAATTAACCAATTTGTTAAGAATGTCATCTAGCTCAAGAATGGCCAGCATCAAATAGTTAAATTGCGCTTATCAAATATGCTGGTCTTCACATCATTAGTCTGCGCACTTCAATCTATATTGCTTCTCTGACTTGGAAATATCACTCCCTCAAGTAAATTTGGAAAAATAAAATAACCTCAGACCTGTATCTGAAGCTCCAAACATGGATACCGTCCATGTCATCCACGGTGATGGGAAACCCTTCCTTGATCTCAAGAGATGGAAGATAACACTCAGCTGCTTTCTGAAATCAAACACGGCATAAAATTACTCTGAAGCGGCAGACTATGTCATACACAATGTTGGACAACTGCTAAATCAGTAATTATTACTTAAATGTATACTCCAAATAAAAAAATAGTAAGCACAAGAAATAAGTATTCTAAATGCATTTACGACCATGCTATTAAAAGACCAAACCTTGGGCACAACGATTCTCCTCAGGGAGCTGACATCACTGTTCTGAAGCTGCTTGTCAAAGAGAAATCTGAACCCTGTTGGTTCAAGTGACTGAAGCATAAACAACCCGTTAGAGGACTTATAAATTCCCAGGGACAAACTTAGCTGAATTATGATCGCAAGACAACATGCCAGTTTATTATATGAGATGGTACAGGGGATGACAAGGAAAATGTATGTTTACCAGAAAGAGAGGGGAATGAATCAAATGAACTACAATGCTAAGGATAGATAAATAAGCATCAAACATTTTCATCAAAATGTTCAAGAACTCACTGCAATTAGTTTGCTACAATAGAATGATCAAATTTTCAGCTTCATTGTCTTTTTCGTAGTGAACACATATAAACCAGATTTTTAGCATACCTATATCCATGTAATGCTCCAAATTATTGGATCACCTTGCATCTGGTTTTTTGCTATATTTGGACTGGGATGAGCTAAGTATTTCATATTTTTCCTTGTACATTATTGATGGGAATCCAACTATTTTCAAATACGTTACCTTCTTCAAACAGATGTGACAACAGGTCGGTGGATGAAATTTCTGACTTCCGAGATTATCTCACTAACACAATTCTAGGAAGCTCATAAGCTGGATATCGGCCATTTAGGAGAACCTTTTTACTTGAATAATTTTCGCAGTAAGAAATTCTTGTCAAAACAAAATTCCTATTAGCAAATTCAACGCATGAACTCGGTCAGGTCGCAAAGTAGTTGGATGTCTCTCTTGTTTGGTAGACGATATTCCTTAGAAGTTAGTTTCCTTATTAACTTAGCAACTAAGTCTATGCGCACAGTGCAAATGACCATAAGCCCAATCCAGCAGGAACAAGTAGTAAAATCATGATTCGCGGGGAAGCATATCACCCGTTCTTCTTCCATTGGGATAGGAGAACAAACAACTAACCACAAACGTCACACATTCACTGCACACCTAGCATTTAGGTGGGCAGCAAGATCTAGATGCTGCTTGTGACTTACAGTTCGGTAGTAGCATGTAGAGACAAAACTATTACGTCTTTGAGCTATTTCTCGAATAAAGCTCTTGTAGCCTCTCAATATATTATGTGATAAAGGATATTTCTTTGTTTTCACTCCTTCAAATAAATCTTATACCTAAAATGACTTCAATCATGCTATTCAAGGGTTGACTAATAATTCACAACTCAGAGGTCTCGGAATTAGGGAAGTGCATAAATTGATATCAATGTTACTCATGCGATCTGAATTTTCTTGGGTCACGGTGAGGAAGTAAGTGCATTATTGATATCAAGCCGGCTACTTTTGGCATTATAACTACACCATAGTTGTCAATATCCTTCACCCACTACCCAATACATATCCCATGGTACAATTTAACAAGCCCCAACATGAGTAGTTCATGTTGGTTTCTATTTAATGTGTTAAACCTATTTGTATCTCATGAGTCCAATATGTCAATACGCATTACTCATGTGATTTTGAATTTTCTTGGGTCATGTCAACTTTAGGACGGTGAGGAAGGTGTTGATATTGATCTTTGAGATGTATAAAAAAATTATTTTTAAATGTTCCAAGTCTATTCGTCATTCTTTACAGTAATGTAATCATAACCTAATTTTTTCTTCATTATCTTATAAAATTGGGATTCCCACCATATTATTAGTGAGTTATTTATAAGAGATGATTGGATACATGAAACAACATTATTCTTATACTTTATATTAGTAAAGACAAGTATGAGATCAAGAAAATCTCTAGATTCTTATACTGCTTTGAATTGCTTGTGCCGAGGGTCTACCGGAAGCAACCTCTCTACCTCCCAAGGTAGGGGGAAGGTCTGCGTAGAAGCGTATTCAGGATTTAAACTTTTAGGGTTCAATCTTTTAGGATTCTTAGTTGAACCCATTTTATTTTAAAAGTTATGGGTTCATGTCTACTATTTATTGCAATTTTAATAAATTTTTACACATAAATTTATGCCCCGCGCCGAAATTTAGGAATTCAATTGAACCCTCACCATGAATGCTACATACACCCCTGGGTCTGCGTACACTTTACCCTCCCCAAACCCCCTTTGTGGGATTTCACTGGGTATGTTGTTGAAAATGTATTTAAGTATTAGAAAGAAACTAACCTATATATGATGGAACAATATATAAGAATCGTATAGCCAAGCCCAACATGGTTGGAGCTGAGGTGCACTTGTAGTTATATGTGCTACATTCTAGCAATGCAATTTACATAACAAGGTCGGGATTGAAGTGTACTTATTTGTATATGGGTCATGTTCCATTTAACAAGGAGATTAGCTGGGTTGGGCATTTAATAATACCTTCTTGTAGGTGTTTTCTACTTAGTTATTACTTTGTAATGGACCCATAAAGTCATTCTTAGGCATCCTCATCCCTATATGGCATAAAAGGATCTTCCTCAATTTATGATCAAGACTTTTTCTAATATAATTTCTTCATAAGTCATGCTAGTAAAGTTGTTGCCATGTGACCAGGAGGTCACGGGTTCAAGCCGTGGAAACAGCCTCTTGCAGAAATGCAAGGTAAGGCTGCGTACAATAGACCCTTGTGGTCCGGCCCTTCCCCTGACCCCGCGCATAGCGGGAGCTTAGTGCACCGGGCTGCCTTTTTTGTAAGTCATGTCAATCCAATGTTTCTTGTATTCGAAAAAAAAGGATTGTTTGTTTAGTGAAGAATAAATGGATATCATTGTCGTTTTGGCACACTTATTATGAACCTCGAACACTAAAGATGACATGATTTTTCAACCAAAATACATCGAGTAATATATGCTAGACATCTTGTAACTTTAAGATCTTTGTTAGAAGACACTCAAGACATGATGTAGATAGTAGGCTATGTTAACTAGTTTTTCTACCGTAGGTACTCAATTCTCACGAGCTACGAAGAAATTAACATCGAGCGGACAATAGTAGGCTTTTCTTTTGCATCAATGTTATATATTTACAAAATTAAATAAATCATTCACAACTTAACCAATATTTACCACACTGCTAGGTGGCTAACCTGAATGCTGACTCTTCTTTCCTATGTTTATATTGTCATTCAGTCACTAGCCCTACTCTAGAACATATCAAATTAGAGATGACCGATTAGATGTGTCCTCTAATAGCCACATCAAAGATCAACAATATTTATTGGAACTAGTAAAACCTTTCTTCTTATTACGCTCTAGAGCTTGGCGCACCAGTTAATGCTTCATCTTTAAAATACTAATCATCTTCTTGAAATGAAAATGTCTTTTTTCCTTGTACTTCAACATTACCGAGGTGGCCGATATGAATTGGAGTTTCTCCTTGATGGCGGGAGATGAGATCCATTGATATGAGTATTGCTCACAGAGGAAGAAACCATGTGCTAGCACACGATGACTAATGGGATTGATCGGCAGATAATTGCATCATCTTCTCATCGGGCATTGGAGTTTGGCACATTGTTGAATGTTACATCTTCTATTCAAGCAAGTAGATGATATTATTGAAATGAAAATCTCTTCTTTTCATGTGCTTCAACGACGCGGAGGTATCAATTGGTTGTTATCACGTTAAACGATAAAATCCATGCTTCTTGCAATTACAAGCTTCGCTCATTTTGCAAATGCCTTTAATCTTTGTGGTTTCATCCTTTGATCTTAAGAGTTATTTAGTGCTCAAATGTAATGCTTATTTAAGGAATTACTTAATGCTCCGTCTTCTCATTGAGCAAGTGGTTGATGATGGTAGTTTCGCTGTAAAAAGTAGCATTTTCGCTTTTATGTTTCTAAGGTCTTAGATGACCATCATCTTCCTAATCTTTCGTATATATAATATATCTCAATGACGCATCATCTAGTCAAGCATCTAGACAACCGGACAAGTTTTAGTGTATTTACAACGTAGTTTCATCTTTTAATTGAACCGTTGTTAATCGGTTCAAACAAGAAGGCTTAGTTTCCATATACTCCATCACTCTAAAAGGCTTAATTGACTATCACACTACACCTTGCATAGTTGCATTGAGTGATGTAAATACTGAATATGTATAATTTATTGCATTAGATATTTAATTTCACACCATGGATTTTGTTTCATATTAATATCTCAAACTATCTCAAGTATAACTTGATCTTACATAAGTGGCCATTACAGGCGAAGTCGCAAAGATGCCAGATTTTTCAAACTAAGGACCTACATTAGCCTTTTCAGTCCTCTTCCAAATGTTGTAAACGCCACGCCCTAGGTCATCCCATATATCAACAACAATAACATACCTAATGAGATCCCACAAGTGGGGTCCTTATCCCATATATTGAACCCTTGAAATCTCCAATCTCAATTTCCCCAGGTAACTCTTTCACAGGTTAAATCCAAAATGTACATAACCTACATATATCTAATTCACTAAGTAGCACTGAAAATTGTATCTCCATGCTTCAAATACAAAATATTTTTTACCAAGTTAAGCATAACAATGGTATTTATAGATGAAGCATGAACAAAAGGTACGCAGAGACAAGGTATAGCAGGGATATAGTTTATGTAGTAAAGATAATGTAAAGTTGGAAAGTAAGCTCTACATTGCTCTTTGAAGGAGCTTAATTACGCGATTAAATAATTTTCGTCACAGCGGAGACCAGGGTTGGGCTGGTCCAGCCCCACCCAGTAGCCCATGTAGTGGGTTGACCTGGTGTGACCGGCCCATTTGACATGTCTAAGTGGAGGTATCTAGTGAGCTATACTGTAGTCTTTAGAAAGTAAGTTTGTCACACTAATTGGAGAAGCAGCTAGCAGCTCAGGGTTGAAGAGGCATATACATAGCTACACTGCAGAGACTCCAGAGGCATGGCAATAGTGTCAATACATAAATCATTTACTACTATACAATAGCACATTAGCACTCACTTTTTTACTTACTAAAGCACTTAGAAATCAGGGGTACACTTTAATCTATGTACACATTGGGGGCCCCCTAAGCCACCCTCCCAAAATAGAAAAGAGCAACATATAGACTGTAGTCTTCCCCCAAATTAAAGGGAAAAAATGTAGTAGCTACCCTACCTATACATGAAGAGAAAAGAAATGGAGAAGACGTATCATAGTGTGTCTGCTAATTAACTTGAAAGATAAGAGAGGTATATACAAATTAAATAATTTATGATTTCTCCATATATCACATAGGCATAAGCTATCCGCACCAATACTCTTTAAAAAAACACTTTTTCTCTTGGGCAACAAACAAAGGCAGTATAAAAAGGGAAGTCTAATCACAAAAATTGTAGTGTTACACTACTACTAGTCATAAAGAAAAAAAAAGGTGGGAAAGCATACACGTGCGACAGGCAAAGGAGGAGGAGGCGGCACGTGGGGGAGGAAGGATGGGAAATCCAGGGAGCCAAAGTTGAGGGAAGAACGCCTACGCCTCTGGCTGCGACTTCTTTTGGTGCTTTGAGGCTTAACATTATTCCTACTACTAGTGTTGGTGTTTCCATCTGCCAACACTCCATACGCCTCGGTAATCTCCATAATCACCTCCAAACCAATGCTGCTTCTGCTACTGTAAAAAGCCTAGTGTGTGTGTGTGTGTGTGTGTCTGTTACTCTTTCCTCTCTTTTTGTGATATTGAAAAATGGGGAGTGGGTGGAGGGTAGTGTAATTATGACCAAAGAGGATGAGATGAGCGACCAAATGGACATCCATGGCACTGACATTTGTGCAATGTTCATTCAGCGGAGCCTTTTTTTTTCTTTCTTTTTAAATTTGAGACAAGGGAGTTTGTGCATTTCCAAGCTTTAATGAAGGGTTATAGTGGGTGAGGAGTTGTCATTTTGTCTTTGTTAATAAGTGTGAATGGAGAAGCCAGGTGTTGAAAAAACTCTGATTTCTTGCTAACTGAAATCAATGGTGTTTTTTTGTTTTGCTTTGGAGTTTCCGTCATTCTGCTTTTTAACTCTCTTCTCTATTCCCGCTTCACACCTCCCTCTTTTTTTCAAAATAGAGCCCCGATTCGGCTCTCATTCCAAATAGCTTGTAATTAGTAATTACTAATTACTCACTTCATTTCCTTTTACAAGGCACAAAATTTAAGAAATTTGATGAATAATTTTATAATTTATGCTCTTAAATTAAAATATTTATAATATGCATAATTAAAGAATATTATTTTATGTGATTAAATTATTTACATGATAGGACACACATTAAAAAAAAATTAAAAAGTTTGAGCCGAAATAAAAGCGCTGAAATTTGGCCCAGGATCTTCCTTTTTATACCTCCTTTGTGCAGCCCTAAAATAAAAGAGCTGAAATTTTGCTAAATTGCACCGCCGCATCGACAAAAACTTGACCACTGCGACGGTCAAGTTGTTTTGTGCATACTCATTCTTTCTTGTTTTTTTTTATTTTCTTGCATATACATCTCTTGAATATTTTATATTTTCTCTTTGTCTCCTTCATTACACACCTATAATCAAAATAACACGAATAGTGAGGAACTACATCATATAATATTCAAAATTCAACAATTCAAGTATGGAAAGTAGCATAAAAACACATATAAATGTAATTTATCAAACTCCCCCACACTTGAACCGTTGCTTGTCCTCAAGCAAACAAACTCGCCCAGAAATAGTCGTAGGAGTATCAAAAGAGCACATATCAGTTCAGAGCTTTCTTAATCAACAGACCCAATTTAAATTAACCAAAAGAATTAAACATCAGCATTTCTTGCTCATACTTGCGTATTGACAAATTGAATTATTGTGTTCCTTTGAATCCCAATATGCTCACCAAAAAGAGCACCCCAACATTCACAAGACATATCACACAAACATGGACAATTAGAGGGGCATGTTCAAGAACAATGACACTCACACTCAACAAAGAAATTCTTATGTAACATAGAAGAGTGTCATAAGCTTGCCTATATTGTTGCAGTCTACTAATGTAGGAGTTATTAAGTAAAGATCAAGTATGACTTTTTTATTTGGTTGTAATGTAGACTAAGAAACGGGTATGAAATTATGAATAAGAGTGACTAACTTTCCTTTAGCACCACAATTATTCGCTAATTAAGCACATTTCCCTTTTTCCTTTTTCCTTTTTCTTTTTTCCAAATTTAATTTCTCATTTTCTTGTAAAATTTCCTCGTCTTCCCCTTCTTTTTTTTCTTTCTAAATTTGTTTCTTCTCTTGCAAACCATTTCTCCCATATCTTTTTTTCACTTTCGTAACTCGTGACCAAACCCTTTTTTTCAACAATTCTCAAACTTGCAGTTGTATTCTCATTTTGCTCAAGCAAGGTGTGCCAAGGGAATAGGGTGAACAACAATAGGAGCGCACAAAACAGACTCAAGGTTTCATTGGTTACCAAGAAAAAAATAGAGTAATTTATTAAGGCTCAACGGGGCTGACAAGGGATGATTAGAATCAAGCGTCAATCAATTTAGGCTAAACAAGGAAGGCCCACAATCCTTTCCTACCATGAGAACGTCCCAAGATTTCACCTCAAGCAACAAGCAAGGCAAGTTCTAGACTCAACATGTAAACTAAGGGTGGCCAACAGGGTGGGTCCTGGCGGGACGGGACCCGACGGGATGGGGGTAGGGCGGGACCGGTACCCAGGTGGGACTGGCGAGTTCTGCCGATGTCCCGTCCCGGACCCGTCGGAAAAGGAGACCGGTAATTATCGGGGTGAGGTCGGGATCGGACTTTTTCCATTTTTTTTTTGCACTTAATTTAAAAAAATATCATATAAACAAGATAGTGTAATAAAAATATCACAAGTTTATTTTTGTGCCTCTTATATTATTTAATAGAAATATGATTTTTTTTGTAATACAATTATCAAAATTGCAACTTTGTGGTGTTGAAAGTTGCAAATAACATAGTAAAATTGCAATTAAAAAAATTACATATTTAAAAACACCTTTTCTAGTTTCTTTATAATTTCTTGTGGTTCTTCAGTTGTAATTGGTATTTGTTGGTCAAATTGTTCAACGTCGCTTTCACCACCTCCGTCGATTAAGATTTCGTTGTAGTTTTCATCTTCTTCTTCGTTGATCTCCAGCTGACCGCACCTTCTCCGCTTCGCTCGTATTCAATCTCTGATTAATACTGCAATCTCCAAGTTGTCTTCCGCTAATGAGTGTTTGTGCTCTCCTATTTGAAATCTGCCGGCCGAAAAAATACTTTCAGACGATGTTGATGACGCTTGAATGTTCAACACATCTCGGGCCATCTTTGACAGTGTCGGAAATGTCTTCTCATTCTCCCTCCAATATTTCAGCAAGTCTTCACGTCCTTCTTCATTGAGAACTGCTTGGTACGGAACATCAAGCTCGATAACTTGGTTAGTAGTGTTACCACTATACATTTTATTTCTAAGGTTTTCAATACTAGCCGCAGAAATAACATGTTTTTTTTTAGGTTGTGTTGAAGAAGAAGAAGAAGAAGATGGTATGGAAGCCGGTTGATTGCTAGCACTTTTTTGTTGGTAATACATATATACTTTTTTGCATTCATCTTATATGTTAGACAACACTTCTTCTTTAGTTTGTTCAATAGGTGGTGGGTCATTTGGATTTTTGGGAGTTGGAGGTGGTAGTACTGCTATACAATCATAAATAGTTTCAATAAGTGTTTTGCAACCGTCTACTTTAATAGTCGTATTTAATACAACACCAATAATATAAATAGTAGTAATAGGAATAAATATTTTTTAATTTAATAAATATTTTTAATAGGTGTCTTATAAGCTGGTTTTTTCGTATATTCACTAAGTAATAAAAATATTAGAGCTATATAAAACAAATAGTTGAAATAGTACGATAATATATACCGGAAAATTCTTTTGTTACTTGAAAAAAATTCTCTAGAAATACAATAAGTTCTGAATTTTTTTTCCAATCGTTATCTACAACCATATCAGTTGGATTTTGATTATGGGCGTCAAAAAATAAAGTTATAGGTCTTCTATAATCATAAGAAACAAGTAGTTGCTCATATAAAGAATTTCACCTAGTCGCTACTTCTTCGGGATTTTTTCTATAAGGTAGTCCGCAATCGTGACAAATTTTTTTATAATATTTTTTTTGTTGTATTCTATTACTTTTAAAAAAAGTTTATAGCAAATTATATTTTATTAAGAATGTCTGCAAAAAGTGTTAGACCATCATTTACAACTAAGTTATATATATGGCATGCACATTTTATATGAAAATGATTTGGAAAAGATGGAGTTAAAAGATCTTTTAAAATTCTAATAGCATAATTATTAGAAGAAGCGTTATCTAATGTAATAGTCATAATTTTATCAGTTATGCCATAATAATCGCAAACTGAATAAATATTTTCTAAAATAAAAGTATCAATGTGTCTATCATCTATATATCTATACACTAAAATACGTTTTAGCATAGACCATTTATAATCTATCCAAATACATGTTACCGTCAAATAATCATGGTTGTTAGTACTACGGCCTATATCAGACATGATAGATACTTTACCATTTTCAATGATATAAGGAATAACGTAAATATTGTTGATATTCATGTGCAAATTTAAATATATCTCTCCTAACAGTTGATATAGAAAAACCGTTAAAAGCAGGATTATATATATATCTCTAATATAATGAATAAAATAAGGAGAGTAAGGAAATGAAAAAGGCAAACCCTGCACAACAACTAATTTTGTTATTGCTTCCCTATCTCTATGTTTATCGTATTTAGGGCCTACAATCCCCCCCCCCGTCATAGGGTTAATTTGATCATGTACTTGGTCTGGGACAATATGTGAACCTTATCCCGACTGAGAGGGCATTGGTGCACCCGATTTTTCAGCCAGGTGTTGGTTCCACCTAGCTTGGTGAAAGTTTTGTACGTGTCTCAATAAACCCCCCGTCCCACCTAGACCTTTTCCCATTTTAAATTTAATTTTTTTTTTACAAATTAGACATCTAGCTACTTGATTCTCTTCGTCCCTATCAAAAAATTTCCATGCATCCGATTTTAATTTTCGTTTTGTTGGGCCTCGTCTCATACTAGGGGAATAGGAGGCGTTCCAGTGGGTGTGTCATGTAAATTAGTGGGTGTGTCATCTAGATCAAGGGGTGTGTAATCTAGATTATCTTCTAAATTAAAGTCTTGTTGAGTTTCAGAAAATATCTCATCGTCTAAATCTAAGAAGCCTTACCCTTGCCCTTAAACATACCTCTAATTCCTTCCATTTTAATTATATACTAATAAATAATTAAAGATAATGAAATTAAGTGCGTTAATTAAAATAAAAAAACAATAATAATTTAATGAATGAACGAATGTACCAAACGCCGACGTAATGTCGACGTGTAATCGAGAGGTTGAGAATTAAAAGTTTGCTCGATGGATGATCCTAAAGCTAGTTGCCAACTTCAATGCCAAATGAATAAATAAAATTAAATATTTAGTAGACATTGTATACTTGTAGAGATATAGATAGAGAGATTGTAGGAAGATTTGTGAGAAAGATGAAGAGAAAATGAGGTATTTATAGTTGAAAAATTGGGTTAAAGTGTAAATATAATAACTTAGGAATTAAAAATAAATATTAAGGGGGTATGGGGTTGGGGGAGGGGGAGGCCAAAAATGGCCGTTACACAATGACCAAAATATAAAATGGTTGTTGTGCAACAATTATTTTGTGCAAAGAGGAGGTTTCGGGCGGGACGGGGGGCGGGATCGGGGTGGGACGGGGCTATCGGGACTGGGACGGGTCGGACCTGGGCGGGACGAGCCCAAGTCCCGTCCCGGTTCGAATCCCGTTACCGGTATTTTTTTTAAGCGGGGTAGGGGCGGGACCGGGCCGCCCCGCCCCGTTGGCCACCCTTAATGTAAACACAAGAATATGACAACATCCTCACCACACTATTGTCATAAGTGATTCAAAGATCACTCAATTTCACTTTTCCAATATGTAAGTATGAACTTGAAAAGAGAGCTCGACATCGTTAATGGTGATTCTCAGTATGGATCTGCCTTTCAAAAAGCTATGCTTTCTCTTTTTTTAAAGGCAAACATTAACCTACTTTCTAAAATTCACGGAAGTTACGCTAAAAGAAAAAAAAATTAAGATCATAAAACATAATTCTAAATTACGAGATACTCCAATAATTACATTTCCTAACCCCTCCACCACAGTTAAACTTTGCATTATCCCTAATGCAACCGACAAATAAAATAAGTATGGAAAATAAAGTTAAGAAAGTTTCCCTGATCAAGAACTTTCAGTATCGCGGGCTCAAGATGGCCCTGCTTCGTCATGATGTTATGGGGTAGTCATATGGGGTAGTGGCTGCAATGAGAACATCGTGAAAGATGAAATGAGGTCGGCTGGCATGTGAGGTGATCGCACTATAAATTCTCGCATTGAGGATGCTAAAAGAAATTATTGCTCTATTGTGTGCTGCAAAAGGGCAGTATGATATTGTAATAGCTCATCATGGCGATTAAGGCATTCTTGATTGGTCAACTTGCCACGTTTTGGGCGTGGTTGCGGAGGAGTTGGATTAAAATTTGCGTCCAACGATCATCATGTCAATGGAGGCTCGAGTAATAGGTTCCTGATATTTTGTTATTTCCTCTATTTCTAAACCTGGGACCTTAGCCTTATCGCATATGTTACGCCCCATAGCTTCACGTTTTGTCGTGTCATCAATTGATACCAATATTCCAGGAAGAGGCATGATCTTACGAAAGGATAATGAAGGTTTACAATTTATTTATGAAAATACCGGAGTATTTGCAAGTTAAATGGATCGAAAAAAGATATGTTTCGATGAAATCGGAAAGAGTGTCAATTTGACGGAAAGATTGATAGACCGTTAAATGTTTGACGGACCGTCAAAATGCCCAATCTGAACCGTCAATTTTCCTGAGAAATTGAAATTACAGAGCTTGATTGACGGTCCAGATTGACGGATCGTCAAAAATTTAATGGACCATCAAGAAGACCGTCCTTTTGGGCGATGCAGAAATTTTCTCGGATTTAAATTGGGGCATTCGACTTGGAACCCTCATTTTCCATCAAAACAGACCCCAAATCATCTCCCAAATATTCTTTAAGGTTTCCCATCAATTTGGAGTTAAATTAAATGTCAATTATGCAAGATTAACATGATAAACCACGTGATTATCGTGACAATCATCTTCTCCGTATATAATCAATTTCAGAAAACCTTGGAGGTAAGATAGCTTGCTGTTTTAAGGAAACTACGACGTATAAATGTAAGTTTTATCCTCCTCTACATATGTTTGAGATTAATTGATGATTTGGAAGAAGTTCTGAAAGGATTTTCATAATCGAAACCCGTAAATTCGTGAAGTCATCATGGTATAAATTGTTGGACTGTTTTAATTGAAGTATGAGTTGATATTGATAAGAAAACTGATTGTTTACGTTATGGACTAAGGAAAATACGGTATGAAGGATTGTGGAATCGAATTTTATAATTCTTTCGTATAAAGGAAGCCTAAAGAATCCTATGTGCTTAAAGTTGTCGAAGGATGCCTCTAAATGAGTTTTTCTATAGAATTTGGATTTAATATTGATATCAACCCTTTATATGATATAGATACGCATTTGTAAGGAGTGCAAGGACTTGTAGCACGGTTGTAGCTTTGTGAACAAGGTATGTAAGGCTTAGTTTTTTATTCTTTGAGCATGATCTATGAAGGAACATAACTATAATATTGTTACCTCAAAAGGAACTCTATTCTTAAGATTTAAGCTTGTGATCCTTATTGTTTTACATTGTTGTAGTCCATGACTCGTATGGTTCCTTGTCGGATTCAATTTCCGCCTTGATAGTATCTTGAATCATATGTTTTCTCATGATCATTATTGACTCACAGATAATTGATACAGACACAGTTACATAATGATAATCGGAGGATATCGACCTTGAGTCACTCTGATGGAAGTTCATAAGGTCTTTCAGAGTCAGTCCTTGCACTGCACTTATATATGTAGCTATTTTCTTATTAGTCGCGTTATAGTCGGTCGGGTATGACACCTATTTGTGCACACCGCTGCAATTGGTTTTGACATTACCGAGTCACATATCTGGGTCGGATACGACTGAGTCCTCATCGAGGTCGAGTACGATATATATATATATATATATATTATAATATGATTTGCCTCACAGAGAGGCTGGATATTACATATATAGCCCGATGAGTGACTTGATTTTTACAAATATGCATACATATCCATACTTGTGACAGGTAGGCCCTCAAATGCTTATTATGAGTTTAAGTTGAGTTCTATACCCATATCTCTTATGTTATGTCTTCTATTAACATTTGTTATCTGCCTTACATATTCAGTACATTTTTCGTACTGATGTCCCCTTCTGAGGACATTGCATTTCATGCCACAGGAATAGATAGAGATGCATATAATTCCTTACAGTATGTGACTTGACTCATCTGAAGGTTGTCACGCTCCTTTCTTTCGGAGCTGTATAGTGAGTTGATAGGTATGATGTGTATGCATTTGTATATAACCGGGTATGGTGGGGCCCTGTCCCGATCAGATATTGTAGTTTCACTCTTTAGAGGTTTGTAGACAGGAGTGTGAGTATTATGGTGTTGTGTGTGTCTTTGTCGGTCCTTCCAATAGACTTATCATGTCAGCCTTGTTGGCCTTATATATATATATATATATATATATATATATATATATATATATATATATATATATATATATATATATATATATATGTTGGGCCTTTTCTGAATGCATGTGGTCGTGTCTTGATTAGGTAATCTGTGTTAGAGGCCTTATCGGCCCATGTTTTGTGGGAATATGCTACAAGTATCAGGATTGGTACGCTCGGGCATTCGGGCGCTGAGTGTCGGCCAGCCCCTAAGGCTGGGATGTGACAAACTTGGAATCAGAGCAGGTTAGTCCTAGGAATATCTACAAGTCGTGTTTGGTAAAGTCCTACTCATGGGTGTGTTGCACGTCAAACTTATAAACAAAAGGCTATAGGGCATTTAGAATGTTACCTTTCTTGAAAATCTAGATCGTGCGCTAGAAGCGAAGTCGTAAGTAACTGAATTACTATTTTTTCATCTTAATTCTCTTTTTCAGTAATGTCAAGATCCAAGGACAGTACCGATGACATAAATTGGGTCAGAAATGTGGGAAACGGTATGAGCAGACTACCACACGTTAATATGGATCCGAGGGGTATGGGAACTGTAAAAATAAATGTGAGTTATTATATAAAAGAAGATCTGTATATGGAAGACGATCTGTCTATGGAAGAAGATCCGTCAGAAGATTTATCTATGGAAGATGACCCATCTAAGGCCCCAGAAGAATCGCCATTTCGAGTGCCATCAATTTAGTAGTGTTGCCAGAACATATGAGGGCCTGCACAATATAGAGGCCATCAACGTAGCAGTCGTTTCTGGTTGTGTTAGGTATGAGTGGTATTGTGTATGCAACATCGCCTCCAGTTATCTTCCCAGTGCATGGTCATGTTCAGATACCCCCACATGTTAAACTTTCTGAGAGACCGAGAAGTCCATTATCATGGAAGTCAGTTAACCAAGGTTCACCCCTAACGAGTAAAAGAGAGGAAGAAGTAATTAATAGACATAACAGAGGGTTTGGGATGAAACACGTGTCGAAGGATTTGTGTTGCGAGACGCGTCAGATTGAAGCTCCCGGGGAGAAATTAGGCAAGCATAAGAAGATGTTGGAAGTAGTAGACTATGTTGCCAATAATGTGGAAGGAGACATGACGGGGTATGTTTATCTGATATTGAGTTGTGTTCTGGATGTGGAGCCTTGGGCCATAGGGCCAAAGAATGTCCCGAGAGATTTCAGTCGTTGTGCCATCAGTGTGGACAGGTGCATTATGGGTAGTTCCTGGGTGATGTTGAGAAATATTATTGGTGTGGGAGCAGAAGTCATAGAGTGTATAGATGCCCGATATTGAGTCACTGGGAATAACAGGTCCCGATGTTACTTAGAGTATGAAATTAGTCAGGAATGTTGATAATTTTATTAAGAATAGTTGTATTTATGCTTATGATCGCTCGATTATTATTGATGTAGAAAGGGTGTTATACATGTATATATAGACGGTAAATGGATAATAGAAGTGGAAGGTGGTAAGTGGAACTATAGTTATGTTTAAGGTTCTAAGTAAAATGACTTAGGAATCAACTATTTATTGGCCACATACATACCCAACACCCTTCGGCTCGATAACGTGAGTAATATTGGAACACATAAGATATATGAACATGTGACCAAAAAGGGATATTCACAAATCCAGAGAATTAAGAGAAACCCCAGAAGAATGAAAAGGAAAGTGGATTTCTGGAAATAAGTTATCTGAAGCTTTGTTCATAAAACAATTAAATGAAAGGGGCGAAATGTTATACATGAACTAGTAACCCCAATTCCTCCACAAGAGCTAAATTATTTAAGAAGACTGTGAGACGGAATGAGTGTTGTCAGTTAAATGTGAATGATATACCTTCTTTACCATATCAGTACGTGGATGAACACTCAGGTATACTCTAAGGTGTATGTATGGATGCACATATAAGTTCATATTCGATCGACTATAACGTGACGCGGTGTGTATAATGTACACGTGCAACCTATTGCCGATTGGTTGCAATTGTGGTATAATATATATAACTACCCACCGACATAGGTTCGGTGGTGTAGATACTGTACTGTGATAACAATGGCTCTTGGCCTCTTTGAAACTCATACACTCTTTGACTTTGCTTTGAAACGACTCTTGGTCAACTCGACGACTAACTTTTTAGAACCCTCCTTTTTGAGGTCTATGAAGTTCAAAGACAATTAAGATACACATAATACAATAGCGAGATTAAAGGTATGTTCAATGAAGGACAACAACATGTGAATAGGACTCGACTTCGAAAGTTACCAGGGCTTTCAACCTTTAACTTTGGTTTGATATTTTCTTTTTCTTTTCAATGACAAATTATCGGTATACAAGACTGTAACTGGAGACTTCATCGGGAAGGAGTATAGTCTCAATTGGACGATCAGCTATGAACATGGAAGACAATAATAACAAAAGAACTTTTCATGACAAGGGATAGTAGGCATAAGCAAATCATGAGAAATTTATTATTTTCTTTCAATAGTATCCTAATCATTAAATAACTACAAAAAATACTAATAGTTAAATTTAAATTTACAAAATCAATAAGATTAATCTAGTAGATTAAACCCCTAACATAAAGACTTTCATATGTCAAGTCAACACGAATCAAGTAATATGAAAAGGAAGGAGTATAGCATAATTATATACATGTCACTAAAAGTATCAACTAATCAAAATCTAGTTTCACCTTCATGGTTATCTCAAAATAAAATGGTTAGTCAAAGATTTTGAAACAACCACAACTTGTCTTTAAAATCTAAATTGTTAATTTGTAACATACTCATGTAACATATAAACATAAAAATAAAAAATCAATTAATTGAATGTAGTTTTACCATGATGCCATGATGGTCATCTCAAATAAAATCATCCCACTAGGATTTGGGACAACTCCAATTTGTATTTCAAAACCTTAGTTTGTAATATAGAATATATTTATGTGCATGTAAACATAAAAATGCCAATTAAACTATAGAGGTTAATGAAGTAATTAATATCTACCTTTTTGTCATTTCACGATCATAAAAACAAGATAAGATTAGTTTTTCTTTAAGTTTATTTTTATTTTTATTCAGTATCCGGCTAAATTCAGATACGTATCAAGAAAATCTTTCCTTGGAGTAAAAAACTCCCTAATAAAACTAATTTTACATTCAAAATTTAAAATTAAATTTCTAATTAAAAATAAAACGTACTGATCACTCCATCATAACCATTGTAATTTTAATTTCACACTACATACAGCTCCAAAACTTTCACTAAATTAGATAATGCTTTCAATTAAATTGATTTTTTTAAGAATTTATCCTCTCTATTTCAATTTATATGGTATCATTTTTTTTATCTGTCCCAAAAAATATCATCTTTCTTACAAAAAATAATTTAACTTTTTGAGATTATTTACAATCACACATTTATATAAAATTTATTTTGGAGCAAACATTTTAAAAATGTTCGGACGGAGTAAATTATTTACTTTTGTTTATATGAAGTGAAACGGACCGGACACGAGAACCCAAGCAGTTCCAAGGCTCGAGTTGACAACCCTAGTTTGGGTTTTTCCTGGCATGGCAGAACCGGGACACACATTCCCCCTTAAAAGAAAGCCCCCTGCTGAAGAAGAAGCCATTGCCAAACCCCACGAAGACGATGATGTAAACAAGAAGCAAAAACTCTCTACTACTGATGAGAACAACCTCGAAGAGGACGAAGAAGACTATGAAGATGATGATGATGATGATGATGAGGCGGAAGTCGATCGTAAAGGAAAGGGAATTTTAAGGGATGACAAGGGTAAGGGAAAGATGATAGAGGACTCTGACGATGATTCTAGTGATGATTTTGGAAGCGAATCTGATGCCGACAGTGATACGAGCCTATCCGACGATCTACTCGCCGAGGTCGATTTGGGTAACATTATTCCCTCCAGGACTCGAAGGCGTACCTATCAGTCTGGACTTAAGATATCTGATGATCCCGTTAAACGTGATGGTACCGATGCTTAATTGAGTTTGGAGCTTCCAAAAAGTTATTTTATTATGTATTTCGACTTGGATCTATATTTCTCATGTAGTTGGGGAATTACATTACCCTGAACCAATTTTATTAGTCTCTCTCTTACAATTGGTTTATTGCTCTTGTTTATTCCCCTCATAGTTTCAAATAGTAAATCTCTAGAGATGCTTCACAAATTGCTATCTGTAGCAAGTGCGGCATCTCTGAAAATTAATGTTTATTTAACATCAACGTTTCCTGTCTAAGATAGGGACTGAATAGTCTAACAGATGTTTAACATGCCAAGGTTACTCTATTTATGTAAAGGCAGTATCACTTGGAAAATTTTCTCTGGGTAAGTTAATTTTTCAATGCTCATTATGTTTCAACTGCATTGTCCGGCAGATGTTTAACATGATGTTGCCACTCTTTCACATGTTTTTGTACATGTCTTTGTTTGATGCAATCCTTACCTTTAATTGCAATCAGGTTGTGATTCGTGATGATTAACAAGTTTGTGTACCAAGCTTTAACTGTTGATTTTGTCTGGTTTATTGACTTTCGTTATTTTCATTTTCATACTGCTTTGAATTTCTTATCAGTATCTGACCTTTTCTTATGCTTATGCTTTCTCTTGAGCCGATGGTCTTTCGGAAACAACCTCCCTACCTACCAAGGTAGGGGTAAGGTTTGCGTACACTTTATCCTCCTCAGACCTCACATTGTGGGTTTTCACTGGGTATGTTGTATTTTTGTATATTATTCATGAAAACTTATGATGTTAATGATGTTAATTTTAACAACTTATTGGTTGTTCAAGGAAAGCTAGCATCTACAAAATCAAGTGCGTGCTCTCTGCTTGACCTAACTTGACTGATTATCAGTTTTGGTTCATTAGTAGCAAGTTGAAAACGGCCCTCTGCCTGGGGTATGATCATTGTTAGCAGCATTCCGGAGTCTGGAACTCGGCAGAAATCTACGAGAAGGAGGGCATACATGACCAGATTATGACTGAAGGGTTTGCGCCTAATGGCTCTTATCTGAACCTAAGGAGAATAACTTCTGTCGGTTTAATCATTTAACTTGGCAGGGATCAAAATGATCACTTGATAACTTGGTTTAACATAACAGTCTATTGAACTGATATACTACCAACGTTTGCTGGGGAATAAGATTTCAGTGAATATTTATTTCAAACAAAATATTGACTTCTGAAAAGGCAAAAAGAAATATGGGGTAGGCGTGGTGGATTATGCTCCATTTAGGAAACTCTGCTCATGCAAAAGATTAATATTGTCTCGTCTTTCCACTGAATTTTAGAACTGAAGTTGCTGATCTGTTTTTAAAAAGGTATAAATATATGTGGAAAGTGATGTAGTTAATTGTGTTGAGGAAAACTATGTGGATTAACCTGTAAGAGATGAGAGTATGAGCATTTTTTTGGCAATAGTGGAACACCTCTTCCTTTCATTAACATCAACGACCTTTTCCTTCATTCATTTGCTCATTTCTTGTGGTGTTGTATTATTACCAGTCAATGTAGCTAGATATTCTTACGACTGAGAGAGTGGTGAACCGGGTGGCTCTTCAGATCGTAATATCTAGTGATCAAATTCAGCTGTTTTCTTTGACTTTATTTCCTCTGTGGTAGTTTTTTGTTGTTGCTGCATTGTCCTCCGTGTATAACAGATACATGTAATACAATGGAGTAGTACTCTGGTTTCTTATTACCTTCTGGTTAATGAGCGTAGAGAAAAACTGCAGTTCATATCAGCCTTTAAATTGTTTTGTACTCTATCTGTGATGATAGTTAGTGGCTTTAACCATCCCTTGGATGGGTACAAGTATAGTGTATATGGTAGTCTGCAGGAACATTTACTTGTGCATTCACTCGAAAATCGCTGGGTAATGCTTTATTTTATGTAATGGAGCCGGTAAATAGATTTGTGTACTTTGATGATCCAAACGAGGGCAGCTGGTTACTGCTGCCGATTGTCGGGGCTGTAAAAGTTGGAGAAGATTGAGGTTGGAACTTCCATATTCAGGATCTGAGATCCTTTCAACTTGGTAATGAGGTTGCAGCTAATGTTATTGGTACTTTTAAGCTTTAAGTGAGTGTAGGGAACAAACTAGCATTGATTGCTAAGTTGTTCATTATTTTGGATTAATACTTGTCTTCAAATGTGTGAAACTATAGGGTGACGGACTACTGTAGGATCTACTTCTTTTAGTTTACTACTGTAGGATCTTCAATTTTTTTGGTCACATATTCTTTTTATAGGACAGATGAAGTTCTTGGGTGACCTGGTGTATCAGCATCCATTATCACAATTCCAATGTAATAGGTCAAAGCTACCTTTTTCTAAAACAAGTTCGATTCTTTCCCCTTAATTCCCTTTTGAAGTCTTGGATTATGCTGTTGTTATCTTACATTTTAGCTTGCTGATATGTTGTTTCAACTTGTGTTGATCAACTTTCTGCTGTTTCAACTTTTTATGAGTGGCAGTTCTAATTTTAGATACGTCCACATATAAGTGTGTGATTTATTAGAGAACTTATAAGACAAGTCTTAAGAGAATTTTTAAATTGCTTCAAAAGATAAATTGTTTAGCATTGAAATGCTTGATCGTGTGGAATGGGAAGAGAGATTCATATAGTTGGACCAACTCAAGATTGTAAGTTTTATAGCAAACATCGCAGACATGTGGGCTGGCTATAGTTTTGTTTGATGTTGAGATATCTCTTCTATCTAAATTCTTGATAGAGTTTAATAAAATTTGCACATTTTATCGAGGGAGTAATTGTTGCGGAGATGTTTTCTTATTACGGTTTCTACTGTAACTTGAAAACGCATACTGAAGGGAATCTGTGTATTGGCATGGATCGGAAAAAGCGTTTCTACTCAGGCCGAGGTCTAGAAGTGACTGTTTCTTTCTGTGATTTGTTTTTTTCGAGTCTTGCTATACCTTTGAGGGATAATCGTAAGTTTTAGATTGAGATAATATGTGCGTCCTTATTTGGTGTTACAAACTAAGCATGGTTTTTAACTTATCAAAAGAAAAAAAAAAATGGGCCTGTTTTCAAGAGTACCGAATCACTTTTAAGAAAACTAATATGTCTGCTATAAGAGATATTCAGCTGCTTTTTTCTTCCATTATTTTGTTTTCTATCTTTCCAACTAATATGCAGAACTTAATATGAAATCAGAAATTTATATGGTAAAGATAAAAAATGACAACCAATTCAATGAATTACTTAAACCGATTCATTATTTTGGTGCTGGGATTTCTTTATAATGTCATAGTATTGCACACTCCAATGTACCTTCTTGAAATCTCATCAAACAAACCATTATCTTTTTCTACAGAAAGATAACCAGCTAGCATTTGAAGTAGTACTGCAGCGAAATGGAAGGATGTTTAATCTATAAGTGCATTACTTTTCTCAGAGATTACTTCTGTATTGCAGCTGGTGTTCTGAGTTGTTCTGGTACACATGTGACAATCATCATTTCTGCCATTTTTTCTACATTATACTCTTAACAATGTATTGTACTGTAATCGCGAACCTATTCATTCAATATAAATGTGCTATTTAAGTGTTTTGTGTTGGCACTTCATGAACACGTAACGACTATTTCAATGAAATTTTCTGCAGGAAATTCATATTACATGAAAAGAGGGGAATAAGTGGCAGCTGATAGACTAAGCTCCCTGTACACACAAAGTTCACGAAATTAGCGCTTTGGCTCTAAGCATGGTGTGACTGACAATAACTATCAATGAACATCTAAGTAAGCTGCCTCACTACTTGAGAAGAAATAAAGTTAGTATCGTCGTTGCATGGTGAAAGGATTCAATATGGTTGGTTCAGAAAATCAGAACTCGTGTAACTATGACAAAATTACAGAGATCCAACTGCATAGTTTCCTGTTTAGTTTACACCATCAAGCATTCACGTATTAGCAAAAGTGACGAGAACTAATACAATTCTTAAGTTCTAGATTTTGTTATTCTTTTATATCTCAATTGTTCCTTAGTCTACAGTTACTTCGTTGTGTTTAAGTCCATCAACGTACTGCAAGCAAACAAGCTACTGCATCAAAGAAGCATTCTCTATGGTTATTGTACAAATGGATTGAGTTAAATATATAGGAAGAGGTTGAAACAAACATATTCATGGTACCCTTTTAATTCCTTAAATGCTGGAGTTGTTTCTGTATCCCATACAATAATAAAATCATTCTTGGATCTGATTAACGTCTCATTTTCATGGTTTCATGTGGGATTTAGTGCCTCTTTCCTGATAAATGAGTTCAAAATGATAAGTGTTGTTGACAAACTGATCATCTATCTCCCTTTGATTACTGCATTTCTCTCTCTATATATATATGTGTGATCCTTTGGGGCGTCAAGCTCAAAGCGCAAATAAAGAACAACATATAATCTTTTTTGTATTTGATTGAATCATACACCGGATGATGAACATGTGCATAAATATTGCTATTAGGTAAAAATGCTTCGACATATTGCCAATGACTAAAATTAATATAACATAATTAAAATATTATTACATGAACGATCGTGGATCAAATGATTTAATAATTTACTATAAGTTTTTTCCCTAACATTTTTCGCGCATCGCAGTACGTATACTACTTTCATTGAATAATACAAGACATTTGTTTCTTATGCACACATTCCTCACTTAATCATATATATTCTGATTTTAATTTTTAATTGTTAAGATTAAATCCCTTGTTCTCGGCCTTGGGGTTTTTCGGAAATGACATTATTTTCTTCTATAATTAAGTGTGTGTTTGGTTCTGCGGTGGACATAATTGATTTTGACAGAATTGAGTTTGACAATAATTGATTTATGTTTGGATGCAACAATGTAAAAGTGATTGTTATCAATTGATGATGTTTGGATAGTTTTGATCAAAATTGCTTTTGAATGTAGAATTACCAAAATGGACATAGTCATACATATAAATAAAAATTACTAAAATAATAGTGAAATATGAAGTATGTAAATAAAAATTACAAGTAGATAATAGAATTTAAAGTGCAATATAGTACTTAAATATTAGTAGAATATTATTACAATACTAATTTAAAGTACAATATAGCACTTAAATATTATTACAATACTAATTTTGCATGTACTCTATAATTTAATTGCGGACTAAGTCTCGAACGTGATGCATCTCTGATGAAGAAGCTATATTGAAAACATGCGACCTAGAATTACAAATTTGTTCTTCCATACCCTAAAAGTTCTTTTCTATTGTGCACTTTAAACTTGAGAATGTTAAACTTAAAAAAATAAAAATGGGAAAGGTTTGTTTTGTGATTCTCTGTTATCTTGTCCAGTAAGATTTGGTCATCTGATCGAAGTCATACTATATATCGTCTTCGTTAGAGGTGTGAGGTGGTGGAGCACGTGTTCCATTACTTGCCGTGTCACAGGGATCGGAATGCTGTGTCTCTGGTGCAATATCGAGACAAGGTATTCGTCGGTAATTGCTACGCCCTTATGTTTTCAAGTGGGGCCCACCTCTTTACCCTTGGATAAGAGAATGGTGGTTTCTCCACCGATGGTATTGCAGGTATGTGCGGTTTGAAATGCTAATTTAGCAATACTCCCCTTCCCTTGTGTGTAGTGTAGGGTACTATTATGTCAAATTTGTTGCCATGCTTTATTTTGTTAGGACGCAAACCCGAATTCTCTTCCTAAGTAATTCTTTCTATATCTGCTGGTGTGTGTGTTAATTCTGCTAATGTCAAATACAGATACAGTAACTGAATTTTTGCAAGTACCCTAGTCGAAGGCTTATTTTGAAACTTTTCTTAAAAGGTAGAACTGTAGTCAGCGTTGTCATTTGAAAAACCCATCAGAGAGAAGGGTAACTTTGGAAAAGATTAAATCATAACATCTTAGTCTCTGGAAAATTCATTTAATTTGGACCGGAGGGAGTACTATGTATCAGCTCTCACACCGCCAGATACTCTTTGGAGACCCAATGAACTAGATTTGTCACACATTAGAACAATTGATAATGAAAGATGATTAAGTTGGGACATTGTTGTCTTTGGCCAGAACTTCACTTTGCTTTCAATAGTTTGGTTTATTGATGAAGTACCACTAAATTGCGAGTTGGACTTGCAAGAAACTCTAGCAGATGATGGCAGAGGACAGTGGCTTAGTTGTTCCCCGGACGACTGCACCACCCTCGTCTCATTAAATTTTACTTCTCTCAGAGGACAAGTTAACTTTGTAGCTATTGTGAGACTGGTGGCCAGATGCCCAAACCTAACAAGTCTGAGGGTAAATTGTCTCGTGCCTCTTCATGTTCTTCAGAGGATTATACTTCAAGCTCCTCAATTAGTGGACTTGGGTGTGGGGTCCTTTGCCACTAATCCAGTTTCAGAGACTTACAATAAATTAAAGAATGCTCTTCAGAAGTGCACTTCAATTAGGAGCTTGTCTGGATTTCTCACTACAGTGGATCCTTCCTGCCTGCGTGCTATTTATCCAGTCTGTAAGAGTCTGACATCCTTGAATTTGAGCCGTTCGCTTATCATCAGTAGTAAACTGTGTGAACTGATTCATCATTGCCAGAAGCTAGAGTGCCTATGGGTATGATATTCTAGCCCCCTTATCTGCTTGACATAACAGAAACCTCTTTTTATAGATTCTAGATATCATTGGAGATAGAGGTCTCGGCATTGTGGCTTCTACATGTAAAGAGTTGCAAGCATTAAGGGTCTTCCATTCTTCGACACAGTTTTCTGGTGTTACTGAAGAAGGCTTGGTTGCTGTATCAGCTGGTTGCCCAAAGCTTAAATCATTGTCGTATACGTGCAGGCAGATGACCAATGCAGCATTGATAACTGTGGCAAAAAATTGCCCCAATTTAGTTTGTTTCATATTGAACACTGAGAATCCAAAACTGCCGGATGCGATGACTAATCAGCCACTTGATGAAGGTTTTGGGGCGATTGTACAGTCATGCAAAGGCCTTAAGCGGCTGAGACTCTCTGGTCTTTTAACTGATCAAGTATTCCTTTACATAGGAATGTACGCTGAGCAGCTCAAGATACTAACCATACACTTTGCTGGAGACAGTGATGACGGGATGTTATATGTGTTGAATGGGTGCAAAAAACTGAAAAAACTTGACATCATGAATAGCCCTTTTGGTAATGCGGCACTCCTGGCGGACATGAGGATGTATGAAGCAATGCGATCCTTTGTATGTTGTCCTGCCAAGTGACCCTTGGAGCATGCAAGGCACTGGCGCAGGAGATGCCAACGCTCAATATGGAGATCATTAACCCTCATGGTAATGATGATAAAATAAAGATGGTACTTGTATCGCACACTGGTTGGGACGAGGAGAGATGCACCTAATTTTGTTCAGACATTGTAGAGGATAACTTGTGTGCATCTGTAGTGGGGGCGTTTCCTAGTGCTGCAGTTGTATTTTGTTTGTTTAATTTATTTAAATAAACTGTTATGCAATCCTAACCCACCGATGAATTAAACTTCATTCATTTGTTGGGATGAGAACAATCGATTATGTCCATGAGTTGAAAGCAGCTGACATTAGTGTGAATTTCTCCTGCCCCTGTTGGCATCTGTCAAACCCGGCAAACCAATAAATATGTCCTCTTTCCGGAGATGTTGGAACAAAAGTTTTCCCCTCATATCTTGATTATATATACTCCTTTCCGTTATTTTGTAATCCTCGTGGTATATAGCTTTTCCAGTTACAAGTCATCTTCTCATAAACTTCGGGTCTCTTCCCGCACCCACCATATCTTGCTTCGAGACCGATCTCTTATATTGAAGAAAACAAATTAGATTGTTTTCCGTTAAGTGAATGAAATGAAGCAAGATATGGTGGGTGCGGGAAGAGACCCGAAGTTTATGAGAAGATGACTTGTAACTGGAAAAGCCCCAGTTTAACTCGAGACCAAGACTCTTCGCAACTCGCACCAATAGCAACATTTGAACTACAGTGGAGCACTTCTTTAGTTCGACATCTGATACTCCACCTCCTTCTCTTCTTTCTTTTCCTCAATTCTTATGGTCTTTGTACTATTACTAATGGATGTGGCTCTTGCGACTGTGAGAGTGGTGTATTGGGTAATTCGTTAGAACTTTTTCTTATTCTATAATCTAGTTGTCTAATATAATTTAGACATTCGCTTTGTCTTTGATTCCTCTGGTGAAGGGCCAAATCAATACATATTCTCGTTGGTTTTCTTCGCATTACCCTCCCTGTATAACTGATACATGTAATTAACTGGATTAGTACTCTGGATATCTGTTCCGGGTACAGGGCTTGAAGGAAAAATGCTTCTCTACTCAAAGGTCGGTCTGGATTTCCTCAGTACTTTTTCTCCTTTCAAAACTTGGTAACCGTTGAGCAAGACAAGAATGCTTCTTAACCGCGTGTGTTTAAAAGCATATTTGAGCAACTCTATAGAATTTTAGAGTGCCTTGCAGTTTTCATAAGTTGATGTATATTACCCCTCCATTAACACATTTTAAGACATTCAAATTCAAAATAAGGATTTATGCTCAACGGATGTAAACTACCCAACAGCATGGACATAATATATCCAAAAAAAACCGTGCACAAGGGTCAAATACTGGTTAACTAAAATATTACAAGCATCCTGAAATGATTAGAACCTTACTTAAATCCGGTCGTCTTTGTCAGATGAACAATTCTAATCGATCCATCATCCGACCAGCAAAATATTTGAAATCGTTACTAATGAAAAGGCACATTTGAAAGTAAGAAAATGAAATCGTTGAAGCTCAAGAAGCAAGCCAAACACAAAAAACAAAACTTAGGTATTCAAGGAACCCAGTACAAAATTCTCATAAAAGTGAAAATCTTAGCTAAGAGGTCTGCGGAAGACTAACATCTCAGACTAATTACCTGCTTGGATGTTGTTACAAGTGTAAAAGTTAAAACTGGTACATAAACTGTTTGACTAACTAGGACAAACAGGATAAGCCTGAAGGTTCCAAGCATTCTTGCCTGAATAATGACCAAGTTGCAAGCCAGCTAATTTGTATTCAGCGTTTCTTTTTGCTTGCCTTTGAGGGAGTCGCAATCAGGTAGACAAATAGAACCACAATTGAGATCACAGAAATCAAGGAACCATATTTTGCCATCAACTTCTGCAAACAAGGTGAGACAAAATGAGGCCCTAATTCTCATTTCTTCCAAGTATTTTCCATAAAGTACCATCATATATTCATAGAAAACCCATACTGCCTTTTGAAGAAGGCAAGCAGATGGGACATGTAAGATGCAGAAATTCTAGATTCAACTATACATGTAGAACTTAGAGGTGATCTCAGTGATATTTATAAGATAAGTTTTCTATCCATGTTGTCCTCATTCTTTCTAAATTCAGATACGTTTTTTCTATATCAGATATTGATAACCTAGTAAAGGGTTATTTCTCCAGTTTTTGTATGCAATCTCAGGTAATAGTAAGCATTATCAAATCTAAACACTACTGCAGGAAGATGTCATACCTTTGCCTGTGAATATTCACCAAGAGTTTTGGACAGTCCATGCAAAAAAAGGAAATTCATCTCTTAGCAAACTATGATTAACAAAATATGTGTTATGTAGTTTGTCCAGCTGCCGCTACTAGTATTCAAGCTTACCCAGTCAAACTTCTTCTCCGGAGGCCTATCAGCGAGTATTTCAAGAGGGAGGATTGGAGTTGAGAATGCCTCCTAAAACGAGAATACTATTGATCAGCACACATCCATTTCAAGCATACCATGTAGAAGCATATAAACAAGAATGTCAAACCTGTAGAGCAGCCTTAGTGGGAATGCGGAATGTTATGACCGCTGGTGCCCCATAAAACACTGTCTTTTTCTTAGCTTCCAACTCAAAGGAATGGGAGAGAGAAGCCCCACTGAAATCAGACAAACAAACCAACATGAAAAAAGGGACAAGATAAAGAAATTAAATTGTCAGATGCCACCAATAATAAGAGGACTCACGCGTCCAGCCTTTCCCATGACATGGATGTGTTACCAGCAACAATTTCAAATACATCTTGAGACCAGTTGTCATCATAAAGACTCACATCATATGCCGTCCTGAACAAAAAGAGCTTGCTCATGTCAAAGGCACATCATCGGTAAATGATAATGCATATAGCATATGGCAGAAATCTAGAGGTGGAACTTCAAGAACAATTTAGAGTGATGTCGGTTGCACAAGAAAAGATAAAAACAATCCCACAAGTCATTCTCTAAATTAGCTAATGAGATTCTTAGATTCCTTAACTTATCACCACATTGAAGCCAAGGAACTAGTCTATCCCACACATGGTTCAGGAACGAGCACAAGGTTTGAATCATGTCGAAATGTACTGAGAGATTGCTAACAACGTGAAAAGAACCAAATTATTCAAAAGGAAAATTACTATTTTCACCAAATATCACTAGTGGTTTACTATCTTACTCTTACCCCCAAGACTCAACAACCAAATTTTATGCCAAGGCGACTGCATTTTCTTGTGGTAAGTGGCCTCAGTGGAGGATAAGATGCGTGAAGCGAGGTTGAGATAGTTTGGACATGTGCAGAGGAGAGACACAAATGCCCCAGTGCGGAGGTGTGAGGGATTGGCTATGGACGGGTTCAGGAGGGGTAGAGGTACGCCGAAAAAATATTGGGGAGAGGTGATTAGATGGGATATGGCGCAGGTGCAACTTACTGAGGACATGACCTTGGATAGGGGGTTGTGGAGGACACGAATTAGGGTAGAAGGGTAATAGGTAATCGAGCGTAATCTTACCTACGCGTGCAAACTGGTAGTTGTAGTGTTATTATTGTAGGCCCGCTTAACCTATCATACTAATAGGCGCAGTATTGCTTTATAGTCCCTGTAGTTTGATTTCAGCTGCTATGTGTTATTTAGTGTGCTTTGTTCCTGCGCTAGTTACTGCTTACTTTTTCAGAATGCGCTATCATGACTTATTCAATTTTGATACATGCATTTTCATACTGCATTAGATTCTTTTTACTGAGTCTGACCGTTTCTCTTGCTCTTTGCTTTTGCTTTGCTTGTGCTTATGCTCTGTCTTGAGCCGAGGGTCTCTCGGAAACAACCGCTCTACCTACCAAGGTAGAGGTAAGGTCTGCGTACACTCTACCCTCCCCAGACCTCACGTGGGATTTCACTGGGTATGTTGTTGTTGTTGTAAAGACTTTTTTGGTTTTAATGTTAATATATTCACCATATAAAAGCTTTTAAACAAACAGACCGAAGACCATCTTCAAATAAACAGAACCAACTCTACTGAAATTAATCCAAATACTCAGATTTGTTTGCTGAAAAACAAAACCAAAATCAGTTTTCCCAAATCTAAATCCAAGTTTTTTACAAAACAAGCAAAAAAGTTAGTTAGATAATGCAGCTTCTAACTTTCCATAATTAAAGGTAAAATTAAAAAAGAAAGGCACTAGGACAAAATTTAATTATGTAGCCCCCAAACCCCACATGCACAATGTACATGGCAAGTCATAGGGACACATACCATATTGCACCCCTTAGATATCTAGTCTCCTATAGTATTTTAGGCAACAGATGAGCACTTTGATTAAACCCCCCTCACAAATAATGTGATCTCATATAATATAATTGCCCTCTCATATTGGAGAAACCAGGAAAGAACTTACGCTCAACCAAGTGAAAGTAATGATGCTTTAATCTGTCCTGAAGAAATGGATATCTAAGTCACAGAAACAGTGTCTTAAGTCACCACAGTGCAGAGGTAACGCTATATACTTCCTCGCACACAAAAATATAGATGTTAATCAAATCTTCCGGTGACCATTAAGCAAAGGATTTTTTTTTGATAAGGTAAAAGTACTATTGAAAGAAAGGTGCCAAGAAGGTAGACCAAATTACATCAGAAACAGACAGACCCTACAATAATAACAGATTACAAATCAGAAAAAAAAAAACTAGAAGCTTAGGATTGCAGACAAAGATTTTAAACTCTAAGCTATCAGATGCAGCCTCCTATTATCAATCAAAGGCTGGAATTAAAACATTTAACCCTTTATTTAATTCATCTCGGTATTTGTTTATCAAGCTTTATAAAGTTTACTCAACTGTTGCCTGTTGGTGACAAATCAATTGCATCAAACTACAATTACAATCTCAAGCACCCTAAAAATCAACGACTACTTTAAACCATAAATATCAAATGATGAAAGCTAATCTAAGGTGCGTTAAAAATCTTTTCCTTTTTATTCCTGGCAATGTACAAATATAATGCTTAATCACTGAGGATGGGAGGTGAAGTCAAAAAGGGATTCCAGTGAAGATCATTTTGCAATTGGTTGTCTCTTTTTCCAAAGGATGTTTCACCTTCCATAAGAAGAAATCAATATAAAATCTTTTAAGGGATTTCCATAAGAAAGGAATCTGATTACACAATTTGAAATTGCACATCCCCTATACGGTAATGAAGGAAAATAAAAAACAAGAAATAAAGAAGATAATTCAGTTCATTACATTTAGTAACCCAATAAAACAATCAGATCAAGAGAATCCATATCCCTGTTTGGAAATGGAACAAAATGAAGACTGAGATTAAGCTAGTATGTAGCCTATAACTTTTTTTCCTTACCAATTGAGCAAACTATGGTTGTATTTATTAGCGTTGACTCCATAAATACAATTCATGCTAATTACTGCGGATAATCCTTTTCCTAATATGGAAACAGGAACATCTGATTTACGCAAACAGAAGCATCTTCAGAATAGACAAAACATACGGATCTGAGCAAATAAAAGTTTGGAAAGAGAGAAGCATACGCATATCCTTGGTTGTAGATGTCGATGGAGATGGAAAGACGTTCGATGTCGGATTTGACGCGAGTAAGAGTGGCCTTCTTGTGTGCGACGACGAATGGCCCATCGGAGGCTACGATTGCCCATGACAAATATAATACAGCGAATACGGTAGCTAAAAGGAACTTCTTCATGTTGAGATCCAAATGACACATTCTTCAGCTTCTCAAGTCGTGCCGGTTATTAGCATTTTGCATCGGAGATGAGCCACATGTTCCAATATCATTCGTCCAGTGACGTTGCTCCAAACTGGGCTGGATGGGCCACTTGCTTGCTTTACTTTAGCATGATGGATTAAGCCCAAGTATCAAGTCGTCCCCTTAATAAATCGGTATGTGTAGGAAAGTTGCACATTTAGCCGCCAGTCATGTATACAAAAACATTCATTAGTATATATATAAATTATGTATATTTACTGGGTGGTTATACAGTATAAAAATTCCTTAATAAATACGATGATTTCCACAAATATAAGTTTTCTGTGTCACTATTTAAATTCTGGCCTTATCTTTAAAAATCATAAAAATAAATTCGCAATCAAAAATCACTATGGACGCTAAATCTTCACGAAATTGACAATCTCCATAAAATAGTAGCCTTTTCACAAATTCTAACGATTACCAAAAATAGGCTATCAAATTTTGACCAAAAAACCTAGTCACGTGCAAACATATTATTAGAAAAAGATGCCCTTGAACATGTAATTGAAGAGTGAGAGGTTCATTTCTTTTCTACTAGTGAACCCGGAAGGAAGGTCTCAGATGTACCTTCAACATGTATGAGATTTTCTTTCCTCTATCTATGTCATACTTGGGATTCACTGACAGCCAATTCTAGCGGATCACCATAAAATTCTTCAAGTTGACTTGTCACAAAAATCTAATGATCGTCAGAAATTAGCCACCAAACCTTGACATCGTCTCCTGTCCTGGATGCTTTCCGCACGGAGAATGGATTGCTACCGTAACCTTCTCTCCCGGTATGTGAAAAAAGTGTCAAACTCATTTTTATTCAATCATAGGTTCAGTTCTTTTTCTTAGGGTGTGAAGTCCTGCTTAAGATCAAGCTTCAGTCGATTGTTCCACCTTTGCTTCTGACTCCTCCGATATTTTCCAATTCCTGTTAAAAATTGGTCCAAAGAATGAGATTCGATTTCCTTAATTAAGCTGACAAACCATCATAAATTTTGTAAGAAAATCAAGCTAAATTAGATTGGAGTAATATTAATATCTTTATCGGCCTAGATAAGGTAAATGAATGTTAAGAAATTAAAAGGAATATTACTTTACTACTCCCTCTATTCTAATTTATATGAAACACTTTTCTTTTTAATTAGCCCCACAAAGAATGACACATTTTCTTATTTCGTAACAATTTTGTATAGGACAAATTTTGTATAAGACAGATGTACGAATTATAGTGCGACACGTGACGATTGATGTTGAGTCAAGTCCAGATCAACTTGAGACATTACCGGTAGCATTCAATCAGTACCGGGGGCAACACGTGCATGTTTGGCACCGGTGGCTCGAAAGCGCGGAAGTAACCGTTTGAATTGCAACGGACGGTCGTTACTGAAATCGGTCATACGTTTTCCAATGGAGCGTTAATGACATTTATTAAGATATTGATTGTTCAATTATTACAACATTCATTCTTCTGTATTAATGGGAGCATGTTTTATGGGTTGTGTATCTGTGTAGCTCATGTATAAATAGGACACATTGTTCCATTATAAAGATGATCAAATTCTAGTTATTATAATATAATTACTCATATTCTCTCAATTTATGTGCTTGCATACAAGTTATCGTAACTTTACCCACAAGTTGTCACAAGGTTCGGGCTGATCATTATCTTACTTTGTCTTATTATTACTTATTTTCAGTATAATTCATCTAGAATTCTTATCTAGCGTGTCACTTGAAATCCACGTGTCCTTAACCACATATACGAATTCAACTATACAGTTTTACGGGTAAACAGTTTGGCGCCCATCGTGGGGCCTGGGCAATTGTGGTGTCACAAGTGACCCCTCTACTAACCTATTTTTCTATTTAAGTCTTATTCTTTGTTCAAATCAAATAGATGACAGGAATAGGAGAACACAGAAGCAGTTGCAACAACGGTGACAACACAAATAACGTCCCACTGGGACCGGATGGTTTACCAATAGGAACTATAACACCAGGGAACCCGATGTTTGCGTCAATCACTTTCGAAGGTGGACAGACTCGGCATGAGGATGTTCCCACTGACGAAACACCTGAAGAGGTCATACAGAATCTTAGGGTGCAAGATGCTGCTATGAGTGAACAGTTGGAGCGTCTGATGCGATTTCAAGCGGAGTTCATGTCCAAGAATGCTGACAACACTCCAACTGGCGAACTGATGCCTCCACCAAATGCTAATGGAGAAACCGGTAATGACCATGATAGATTAAAGAATGACGGTTCATAAAGCGAAGCCGCCCCGAGAGATTTATTCCAAGAAAATGTCTTAAAATTCATGAAAGACATGACGAGCAAAGTTGATACCAATGCTGAGAATGCGGAAAAATCCTTCTGAATAAGGAAGAAAACCACGGGTCCGAGATGAGTAAAGTAATCCACTAGGTGTTTCGGCCGGCTCACCGTACGAGGATCCGATCCACTATCGCAGTCCTGTAGGGGCTCTTAAGTATCTTACTTTTACGAGACCAGATATTACGTATGTCATACAACAGGTGTGCTTGTTTATGCATGATCCCAGGGTTGAGCACATAAATGCGCTCAAACGCATTATTCGATACATCCAGGGGAAACTTGACTATGACTTACATTTATATCCTTCATCGACGTCTACACTTGTCTCGTATACAGATGTTGATTGGGGTGGCTGTCCGGATATCAGACGCTCCACGTCTGGCTATTGTATGTTTCTTGGTAATAACTTGGTCTCATGGTCTGTGAAGCGATAGTCTACCTTATCATGTTCTAGTGCAAGAAGCCGAGTATCGAGGGGTAGCCAATGTGGTCTCTGAATCATGTTGGTTACATAATCTTCTCTTGGAACTCCATTATCCCATTCAGAAAGCTACCTTGGTTTATTGTGATAATATTAGTGCCGTCTACCTTTCTGGCAATCTAGTTCAACACCAGCGCACTAAACACATCGAGATGGACATTCACTTTGTTCGTGAAAAGGTAGTTCGTGGACAAGTACGCGTCTGTCATATCCCTTTCAAGTATCAAATTGCAGACATCTTTACTAAGGGTCTTCCCTCGGTCCTCTTTGAAGATTTCAGGGACAGTCTCAGCGTACGAAGACCGCCCGCTATGACTGCGGGGGTGTAACAGAACATACCGTGATATACACGACATATACAGCAGTGTATATCATGGTAATATACATGTATCCGTAACATTTTTAGCCGTGATATACATGGCATATACAGCTGTGTATATCACGGTTTATGGAGCAGATTTTAGTGACTTTAGTTTGTAATTAATTAGCATTGTACACTCATCATAATTGTAGAATTATTGTACAATTAGAATAAGGTTTTAGGAATAGAATAGAAATAGGATTTTCCTATTATGAAAATTGTAAATTGTATATATACTCATTCATTAATGAAAATAATCAGTTAGGTTTTATGGAAAGGGAAGAGGAGAATCAATCTTTACTCGTGGAGAAAGATTTTACTTTAAAAACATTTCACATCAATAGTAAAATTCTTCGCAGAAGAGCTTTCGGCCTGAGAAAATGACTGGGGAAAGATAGGTTCATAGCATAAGGGAGAAATTTATCAAACAAATGAATGTAGTTGATGTTGAGGTATTCCTTTATTCTATTTTCGAGCTCGCAATTTAGTGATTTCTACTATAAGAATAGTGTGTTACCTGCAGGGCGCTATACATTTTATGTATTGAAATGCATATTCTGTTAAGTAAACTAAAAAGAACTCAACTTCAACTGAATGAATTGCTAATATAAGTTTTTAGGTGCATGTATATATAAGTTGTACATTTGCACAAACTATTTAGTGTTGGTGTGCTTCTAATGACTAATGATGAAAAGAAATTAGATCATTTTATGTACTTGATGAGAGTAGAAAGTGACAAATTTAACTGACCTCATAACAATTTCTTACGCTCTTTCATATGCACTCTCATTCTACACTGTTTATATTTTAAAATGATGCTCAATGAAGATTGTACAATGAATATTCGATATCATTACATATATAACTAAAGGTAGTAAATGAGGAACACGTTTTTGACAAATCATTTCAGTTAGTAAAAGAAATATTTTATAAGGGATTACAACTAATCCATTGTCAATATCAAGTTCAAGCTGCAGCGTCGGTGACAAAAGGTTTGAAAGGGTATCTTATGATTAATTAACTTAAAGACTGTGAAATTACCAATTCAGTAACATATTGCATATTCGTTCTCCTTTTTTTGAAAATTAAAATACATAGTGGTATGTCTTGAAAGATACCTGTGAGTTGATTGTGCCTTTTGGTCTTTGCACAGGTAATGATCTTTCTTCAGCTAAAACAAAAGCAACAAGGATAGAGGCATTGAAGAAAATTTCACCATTTTCTTGTGTAAATTAGTCTTGATGGAAAAATATATTTTGACGTCCTGCATATCTTGAAGAGAAGGATATGCACAGTTATAACATGTTTTTCATTCTTAAGAGTTGAACTGAAATTAAATTTACTAAGCTTCTGCTTGTTGCCATCATATCCTATAGCATCATAGTTTTAACTAATTATATTTTCATAATCACTTGATAATTTTCATTTTCTTTCTAAATTATCAGATTGTGAATTGATGTTGTTCACACATTATTGAGACATTTAAGTAAGAATGTTAGGCCCGCGCTCAGCGCCAACATCATTGTCTAGTATATAGATATAACCCATAGTTAATCAAGACATACACATAATATGTAATTATTCAATAAATTGTACTAATTTGTTATTTCTTATTGGATGGAATCATAGTATGATTTTAGACATAATATAACCAAGACATACACATAATGAGGCAAATTAGTGTGTGTACAAAATAGACAACATCATCATTTAGTTATCAAGTAATTAAAAAATTCACATCTATTGAAATATGCATCATTATAATCTAATTTGCTAACGTTATTGTTGTTAAGTTATTTTCTAATACGCATGTTAAGGTTGGTTACAGAAGAAATCGCGGGGCAGGCAACAACTAGACATAAAGCAGCATGTACCGTCCAAATTAATTACAAGCATTATCACTTACTACAATTAACATGTGGATGAGCTAATAACGGTTGACTTTTACGTACTTGATCAAAAGTTTGATAAAGTGATTTAGTGGAGTGTGGGGTTCAGAAGACATCTCTACATATTGGTAATTGGCAAAATTTATATATATCGTTCAGATTTGTCACTTAAACAACTCAAGTAATATTTATTTTATATAAACACTTGTCATTTAGACACTTTTTGTATAATCAATCAAATATATAGCGTGATTGTAACACAATCGCGATGACATATCAAATGACGAATTAAATTAAGACACGTGACATATATACCAAAAATAATTATTAAAAACCCAAAACAATATTTTCTAACAACAAAAAAAAATAAAAAATTACAGGTTTTATCCGTTAATGAGACCACCGACCCTCACCCCACACTTCATCCTTCTCCGATGAGCTAATGCCGGAATTCTGACGAAATCCAAGCGGGGACACCACTGTCAGTGCTCCCGTTTCCCTTCATCGTTCCAAACGAACACCAACCATAAGCAACCCAACCTCCTTCAACTCTTCCTTGTCACTGCCAGTCGACCGTCGGCGGCAACCGAAACATCAATCATAACCCTAACCCTAGAAAACCCATCAGAATCTGCACAATCATCATCATCGTCACAACATCATCAACAACCAATCGAAACCCTAACGTTGAAACTGAAGCCAAAGAGAAGAGTGTCATGAAACCAGGAACTGCAGACAATGAATTTCTCAACAAGAAAAGTTTCAAAAAGTGTTGTATTTTCATTCTTGTTAATGGAGATTTCTACTAGAATGTGAGGAAGTGTCGGAAGGAAAAAGAAAATATTTTAAGAAAATAAATAATTAATAATATTTAACTTTCTTATTTGGTGTGCAACTCACCCAAGTCATAAAAAAGTATCTAAATGACATAAATCTGGACACCGCACATGCTAGTAGGGGTGGCCAACGGGACGGGACGGGACGGGATGAGTCGCGGCGGGATAGGGGCGCGACAAGCGGGATTCGCCGAAGTCCAGTCCCAATTCCGGTTCCGTAGGAAAAGGGGCGGGGCGAGATCGGGTCGGGGCGGAATTTCCTTTTTTTTTTAACATAATTTAAAAAATAACATATATATAAATAATTCAATAATTGAACAAGATAGTGTAATAAAATTATCCCAAAGCTGTTTTTGTGCCTCTTATATTATTTAATAGACATATGATTTTTTTTTGTAATACAAATACAATTGTCAAAATTGTAACTTTGTGGTGTTGTTCAAAAGTTGCAAATTACATAGTAAAATTGCAATTAAAAAATTACATTTTGAAAAAAACATGTTCTAGTTTCTTGATAATTTCCTGTGATTCTTCGGTTGAAATTGGTATTTGTTGGTCAAATTGCTCCACATCGCTTCCACCACCTTCGGATAAGATGTCGTTGTAGTTTTCGTCTTCTTCTTCGTTGATCTCCGGTTGACCGCACCTTCTCCGCTCCGCTCATATCCAATATCTGAATAATACTACAATCTCCAAGCTGTCTCCGGCTAATGAGTGTCCGTGCTCTCCTATTTGATATATGCCGGCAGAAAAAGCGCTTTCAGACGACGTTAATGACGCTTGAATGTTCAAAACATCTCGGGCCATCATTGAAAGTATCGGAAATGTCTTCTCATTCCCCCCTCAGTAATTCAGCAAGTCTTCACGTCCTTCTTCATTGCAAACTGCTTGGTACGGTACAGAACCCTGCAAAATAAAAATATCAAATTCACTAATTTAGTGTTACCACCGCACATTTTATTTTTGAGGCTTTCAATACTAGCCGCAGAAACAACATGTCTTTTGTGAGGCTGTGTTGAAAAAGAAGAAGATGGTATGAAAGTCGGTAGGTTGCTAGCACTTTCTTGTTGGTAAAATTTATATTTTTTTTGCATTCGTCTTCTACGCTAGACAACACTTCTTCTTTAGTTTGTTCAATAGGTGGTGGATGATTTGAATTTTAGGGACTTGGAGGTGGTAATACTGCTATACAATCATAAATAATTTCAATAAGTGATTTAATACCGTCTATTTTAATAGTCGGATTTAATACAACACCAATAATATAAATAGTGGGAATAAGAATAAAATATTTTTTTATTTTGATAAACATTTTTTTAATAGCTGCTTTATAAACTGGTTTATCCATATATTCATTGAGCAGTAAAAATATTAGAGCTATATAAAACAACATAGTTGAAATAGTAGGATAATATATATCAGAAAATTCTTTTGTTGCTTGAAAAAATTTCTCTAGAAATACAATAAGTTCGGAAATTTTTCCCCAATCGCTATCTACAACCATATCAGCTGGATTTTGATTATGAGAGTTAAAAAATAAAGTTATAGATTTTCTATAATTATAAGCAATAAATAGTTGCTTGTATAAAGAATTTTACCTAGTAGATACTTCTTTTGGAATTTTTCTATAAGGTAGTTGGCAATCGTGATAAGTTTTTTTTATATTATTTTTTTAGTTGTATTATATTATTTTTAAAAATAAAGTTTATAGCAAATTATATTTTACTAAGAATGTCTTCAAAGAGCGATAGACCATCCTTTACAACTATGTTATATATATGACACACACATTTTATATGAAAATGATATGAAAAAGATGGAGTTAAACTATTTTTTAAAATTGTAATAGCATAATTGTTAGAAGAAGCGTTATCTAATGTAATAATAATAATTTTATAAGTTATTCCGTAATAATCACACACTTAATAAATAATTTCCGCAATAAAAATAACTGTGTGCCTATTATCTATATATCTATAAGCTAAAATACATTTTTTATAGACCATTTATAATCTATCAAATGACAGATTACCGTTAAATAATCATGACCGTTAGTACTACGACCTATATCAGAAGTGATAGCCACTTTACAATTAAAATGATATGATGAATAACGTAAATATTGTTGATATTCATGTGCAAATTTAAATACATTTCTCTTAACAGTTGATCTAGGAAAATCGTTAAAAGCAGAATTATGTATTTCTCTAATGTAATAAAGCCTCGTATTGGGCATACCTAGCTGGATGAGCCCTTGCTACGTGTCTTATTAAACTATTCGTACCACCGTAAAGAACCGTGACCCTTACCCTTGCGTGTAAGCATTAAATCCTTCAATTATAATTATACTAATAAATAATTAAAGTAAATGAAATTAAGTGCGCTAAATAAAATAAATAGACAATAATAATTTAATGAAGGAACGAATGTACCAAACGCCGTAACGTCAACGTGTAATCGAGAGGTTGAAAATTAAAACTTTGCTCAATGAAAGATCCTCAAGCTAGTTGCAAACTTCACTTCCAAATGAATAAATAAAATTCAATATTTGGTAGACAATGTATACTTATAGAGAGATAGATTGAGAGATTGTAGGAATTTTTGTGAGAAAGATGAAGAGAAAATGAGGTATTTATAGTTGAGAAATTGAATTAAAGTGTAAAATATAATAACTTATGGATTAAAAATAAATATTAAGGGGCAGGAGGTTTGGGGGAGGGGAGGCTAAACACAACGGCCAAAATGTAAAATAGTCGTTTGTGCAACAACTATTTGTGCAAAGGGGTTCGGGCGGGACTGAATTGGGGCGGGTTGGATGGGTCGGGACCGGACCATGTATCATAATTTTTTTTTAAAAAAATATCGGGGTCAGTGCGGGACCGGGCCGATCCGGCCCACTGACAGCCATACGGGCTAGCGATGCCTTCGGCGTCGGTAATTTGGTAGTCATGATAACGAGCTTTCCTTTTCAATACTTTTTCTTACTCCATACTCCATAGTCCATACTAGTGGAAAAGCTTATTGTCAAAAGGAAAGGCAGTTTTGATTTTTGTCCATGGCGGCTATTTCCACTGGCGCTTACACGGTGGCCGGTGTTTCGCCGCTGCTCCACTCATGCCACCGCGTCACCTCCGCCAGATTCAATTTTTTGGTGCGTCCATCTGCAACTGCTGGCAGATCAGCCGCCTCACCGATGCCGAGCAACAACTCCAAAACTGAGAAAACAACTTTGATTATGAAAGATTACATGGAATGGAGCAAGGATATGATTGGGTCCGGATCCGACGGTGGGCCACCACGCTGGTTTTCGCCCTTGGAATGCGGTCCACCTATCAAAGACTCGCCTCTCTTGTTCTATTTACCAGGTGATTTAAATGGAACACCAAATCAGCAACTTGTACTTATTATTTTATCTCTTCTCGTTTCTTCTAGTACTACTACTATTAAATATCCTGTATGAATGGACAGTAGACCAGAAAAGATGAAAAGGCGATTTGGATGGATTAGGACATGCCGGTATTCAATTCTGTCTTCTACCTAACGTTTCTTTCTGTCATCATCAAACATGCAACAGTAGTAATCGCTTGATAACTTAGCTGCTACCTATCTCTACGAGCAAAGGATGCGGATATATCTACTTTTCCTTGTCATATTTTTTATTTCTTCTTTGTCATATTCAACTAAACGAAGTTATATGAGACAAGGTAGGAGTAGTCTCCTTGGCAGACAAGATGAGGTAAGCAAGGCTTAGATGATGCGGGCATGTGAAGTGGAGGTGCGAGGATGCACCGGTTAGTAGGAGGTGTGAGAGGCTAGAGATAGTGGGAGTTAGGGGAGGTAGAGTTAGGCCAAAGAAGAACTTGGGGAGGTGATTCGACATGATATGTCGCATCTTCAGCTGATTGAGGACATGACCTTAGATAGGAAGATTTGGAGGTCGAAAATTTGGGTAGAAGATTAGTAGGTAGTTGATTAATGTCGCATTCTGGGTAGGAGAGGTAGGGGGCTAGCCTCATTGTCTCCTTTCTTAGTAGTATTATCCAGGTATCACATAGTTCCTTACTCTTCAGTGTGTATTATTATTTGTTATTGTTGTTGACATTGTTCAGTGGTGCAATTATTTCGTCATGAACAAGACACAATGCAAATATTGATATGTGGTACAGGATAGACAGATGTTCTTCTTTGTATCAACGTATATGCACTGTTCATACAATGATCTAAACTGCTAATCTGTGAGTTAATTAAGATTGGTTCTATTTACTTGGAACATTGCAGGGATTGATGGTGCTGGACTTGGCCTTATAAAACATCACAGAAGACTTGGAAGGTAAGTATGGTAATTGAACTTTCGGCAGTGTGTCGGAATTTAAAATGTTTGATTTTCAGCACTACTATTGTTCTTAAGATGTTTGTGTTGTGCTAGACAAAAATATCCTGTTTAAGTTATCTTCTTCTTCTTCTTTTTTTCTTTTTGGGTGGTGCTTTCCATACGTGAAGGATCTTCAATATATGGTGTCTCCATGTTCCAGTTTCAGATCGAACATTATTCTCAGGTCTCTCCTTCCTCATCTCCTGTTGTGTTCTTAGGCAAAATTCCTTGCTTGAATTTTAATAGATGGAAACCAAACATCTGAATAGGAATATTTAAAGAGTGGAGATGGTAGTAAGTGCTGTTGCCCCTATATCTTGTCTCATTGTACGATTCCACATGGAAATTGAGAAGTGATGATCTGAGGATGTATTACTACTATTATCATTTACTGAGGCCAAATTCTCTTTCTTAGTGTTGCATAACAGATACAAATCTTATGTAATCTGTGTAAAGGACCCTTTAGATTCAGCTGAATCAGATAGGTATAAATCACCTAACGAATGGGACAAGAAACCGAGCATTTGGAAAGGATGCTATTACTCTTTAAACATTAACATGAAATGTCTATGCCCTGATATCTTCTGCTTTTTGCTTTTTAGCCTTTGTTTGCAATGTGTAGTTTAACTCATGTCCACTTTAAAGTTTGAACAATGTTGCTAGACAAACTTGTCCTATTTCCATCTTAAGCAGTTTTACTTTTTAAACTTGTGAGTGTGTGCTGGTTTTAGCATTTGATATGAAAGTAACAGCGGGAGATGCTTCCCCTTAACTGTCCTTCAGACCTGGTACACCTGGTTGAAGCAACTGTTAGGTCAGAGCATCACCATGCACCAAGACGTCCCATCTATCTTCTTGGAGAATCTTTTGGGGGATGCCTAGCACTTGCTGTTGCTGCTCGTAATCCTCATATTGATCTTGCACTCATTTTGGCAAACCCAGGTTCAAAAGATGTCATTATCGTTATGTGAGAAAATTTTATATTGCCTGAATCATTTCATAGTTCTTACTGCAAAGATGTGTCTCAGCCACGCGTCTACGTGAATCTCAGCTGCAAACTCTGATAACGTTGTCAGAAGTCATTCCTGAGCAACTCCATCCAAGCATGGTTAAAATGCTAAGTGTGACGACAGGTAATTCTTACCTTCATCCTCTGATTTATGAGTATAATAATTCAAGTAGATGGAATTTTGTCTTGCTAAACTAGAATTATGATCATTATAAAAATAATTATTATTAAACTACCATTATGATTACTGCTAACAACTCGTAGTTGTATATTTTGGTGGCATTTGTTTTAAAGTTTCCAGAAACTGAGTTTGTTTTTAGTTTTTGTAAAAACTGTTTGTTTGAATGATTTTTCCAGAAAAGGTTAACTTTTTTTTATACTCTCAAACTTAGTTTTTCCAGAAATCTACCAAAAAAGTTGTTTTCCCTGCATGCCCTTGATCACTGTGCTTGATGGATCTGATTTGTAATGTTTATACATCATCACCTATTCTTTTAGCGCTTGCACGAATAAATGTACATCTTGTACTATTAGTTATCATGTTGATTGGGACTAAATCCCTCCTTATTATTGGACTGTGAAGTGCTCAAAATGGAGTGACATGAAAAGTGACGATTCATGTAGCCGATCCAACTTACTTGGGATTGAGGCATAGTTGTTGATTGGACTAAATAACTTCAGTGGATACTTGCCATTTTTCTTGCTTAAATTTGTTAACTGAGTTTAATTTGTGGTTAACTTTTAGATTAAAATTGACAACTGATTCAATTACAATGATTAGGTGTTCCTGCAAGGGTGGCAGTGACAATTCCTGGCAGCGGACACCCTTTGCAACAAGCAGTAGCAGAGTTATTTCGCGGTGATGTAGCATTTTCGTCCTACTTAGCTGTAAGGTCCAAAAGTCTTACCTAGTAGGTTAAATCCAAAAGTCACCCTCTTACTCTTGGAGTTTGGTGACCCTAGAATAAAATTGTTGCATTTGGACATATTCATCAATTTATTCTTTGTGGCATCCTTGTAGCATTGATAATAGCCATGTTGGTATCTTCTTTTTCCCTCTAGCTATGATACTTAATAGTTTCGAAGACTCTAACTTAGACAACCATTATTAGTTGATATTTTCAGTTGGAGTTTTTTCTTGTTGTCAGTTTGAGCAAGAAAATGATGAAAAAGGTCGCAGGTGCTGGGTGATATTTTACCTGTAGAAACACTTATCTGGCGGCTGAACATGCTCAAATCAGCCGCAGCTTTTGTCAGTTCTCGCCTCCATGCTGTCAAAGCTCAGACTCTGGTACTTTCGAGGTAATTCTTCAGAATTCCAGTGTATCACTGGTAAAATTTGATGAAAGAGAGATTCTAAAACGCCTCCTCCCTCTGGGGAAGTAGTTGATTTTCTCTCTCTTGTCATCTTTACAAGAAGTTTCTTAGTGTAGACTAGAATTGTTGCATTCTCTTCTTTTTCCAGACATTTCGAGCAATATCTAATTCAGGTTAACTTTCGCGACTATCATTATGTGTGACTAAGAGTTATATTGCTATGCAGTGGAAAGGATCACTTGATACCCAGCCTTGAGGAATCTGAGAAGCTCCGTCAGATGCTTCCAAACTGTGAGATCCGGAGATTTAATAACAGTGGTCATGTCCTTCTCCTGGTAGGCTGTCCTCTTTTCCAAACCCTTTCAGACCCAATTCCTCTCTCCAGCTTCCACAAAAGAATTCTGTTCTGCACTTTATTGGTAACTGCTAATGCAAATGGTAATAGTTCAGGGGCTTTCTTTAGAGTAATCTTTGTCAACAAACAACGAAACAAAGTTGAGAACTTCTTGACTAGACCCTGCATCAAATATAGATGGAAAATTTTCAAAAACTCTGTACCTAAACTCTCGTTGAGGTTTATTCAATGACAAAAAAAGAACAAGAAAATACGCATTTAGTAAAATGGAGCAAAACACATGCCCCTCAGTGAATGAATAGGCTTTGGAATAAGTGAAGTAGGAGATGGGACCTCAAGGATCAGTTATGGGCATAGTGAAGTAAGATGATAGCAAGCCTTCTGCCTTTCACACTTGCAATTTCCTGGCAATAGTGTGCTTTCTAGTTGCTTAGGCAAATTATAGGTCCTAGTCATTCATCTTATGTTGTTGATTGTTGGGATATTCGCTGCACTCTTCCAACTTGTATACCAGCTGAAGTTTGCAGCTTTTTCTCTCATTTTCTATTATCTGCTGTAGTTTGATATCAGGTATGTTACAGTCCTGATATAGCACGTCTTGACTTACTTTTTTATATTTGACGAGATTAAAGATAAAAAGTGCAAACTTCAGTGTGGCTTCTAACGGAATTACTCATCAATGTGATTCCATAAAAATGTCACACTGGGGCATATTACATGCCTTACTTGATGCTTCCTACAGAGAGAATCAGTACCCATGGCAGTTTATATAATAGGTTATATAGTCTTGCAATAGCCAACCTGTATGCTCTAAGTGCTGCATACGTATTACTGGTTACTTCGGGTACCCACAAAGATATTACTCCAACTTTTAAAGCAGTTATACCGAATCTTTGTGCAAAAACATCAGTTATTTATCCAAAAAAAAAAAATAACTTATGCAAAAACATCTTTGCTGGGGTATATGATAAGTTGAAGTTTTTGTGCAGGAAGCAGACTTTAATTTGGTAACTGTCATAACGGGTGCCAATTTTTATCGACGTGGAAGACACCTTGATTTCGTTACAGATTTTGTGCCACCAAGCACTTCTGAGTTTGACAGTGTGTATCAACCATACAGGTATATTGTCCTGGTCTATGTTGGAACACACTAACCACTAACCACTAACCAGTCGGTAGGGGACTGTAGAGACACATAATTTGCTTCCTGGTCACTTACAGAGTTACAGTTGTATATTGTGCTCTATTTGCCTAGAAAGGATATCTAGTTAATGAGGTTCCATGCTGACAAAATATTTGTTGGCGGTCTTGTTTCTCTATATAAGATGCTACCTTTGGACTACTTAACTAAGGTTAAGCTAATCAAAAGCTCTTATTGGAATACTGAAGCAACTCTTCTGCATCTGCTATTTAACATGTACTTAGTTCATTTGATAAATAACACAATTACTGCAAGTTTATTTAATTGTTAGTACTCGTGTGACTGATTAAAACACAGGTGGATGGAAGTTGCCTTCAACCCTGTGATGATATCAACTCTCGAGAATGGGAATATTGTTCGGGGTCTGACTGGAATTCCTTCTGAAGGCCCAGTCTTACTCGTTGGTTATCACATGATGCTTGGACTTGAACTAGTTCCTTTGGTGTCCCGTTTGTGGAATGAACATAAGATTGTCCTACGAGGCATAGCACATCCATTGATGTTTAAGAGACTAAGAGAGGGAAATATGCCTGTCTTATCAATGTATGATGATTACCGATTTATGGGTGCAGTTCCCGTGTCGGCAACTAACTTCTATAAACTTTTATCATCAAAATCCCACATGTTGTTATATCCTGGGGGCATGAGGGAAGCTCTTCACCGGAAGGTATTATCTAGTTAAAACATCTTACAAAGAAATGCTCATTTCTATATTTACTGACTTCAGTGCACTCAATATATATACAACAAACACTATCTTCTAAACAAAATCAATATTTTATTTGAACTATCTAAGGGTAGCATTTCGTGAAAAGTTTGTGATTAATTCGTGTGATTTTTCTCTGCTTCACTTGAAATACAAAGTTATGTGAAACAGTTAATGAGTTGATCACTAACCTTTTCTTTCTTTAAAACCTAAGGTCAAATTTGTACTGCACCATCCACCAGATGAATTGATTTTGTAACTTAGGCTCCACTTTAGTCTAATTAATGTCATATATATGAGCAGTTTATCGTGTTCATAAAGATACACATCTCTCTTTTCTTGCTTAGTTATTTTGGCATATATGCATGTTCTAAAGATATTAATTATGATAGGAAATTGAACAATTCAGTTTGAAAATTGAATCTCTCATCTGTAAGCATTGTATTTGATATTACAAGTATATATGTACTGATTTACTTTGTATGTGTGGACTCCGTCACTAAATGTAGAATTAAATGGTCATTTTCATATTGATGAGACAAAATTGAAATTTACAACATGTTTATTTATCAAGATGTTATGTATTTTTTATCTGTGGTTCTAAGGAAGGCTTAGTGTATATCTAACATATAAGGCCAAGGTTAAGTACTGAAATAAATTGTTGAAAGATATTTGCTTAAGTAAAGGGAGATTGACTTAGAACAATAGCAGTAATCCTTGCAGTTTTAATTGTTGAATAAGGTTATTAAATAGCCAATGACCAGAAGATAAAAGCATCCTGTTTTTCTAATAATTTGGTCTTCTAACTTCAGGGGGAGGAGTACAAATTGTTCTGGCCAGAACAATCTGAATTTGTCAGGATGGCAGCTCGATTTGGAGCGAAAATTATACCTTTTGGTACAGTGGGAGAAGATGATATTGGCCAGGTAGAAATTGGTTTGGAAGGGAAAAGAAAAAGAGTTTACAAATGGATATATCAAAACTTGTCTGGTAACTACCATAAGAAAATTCTAAGAAAGAAATCCTGTAAGCAGAAAATTTAGCCTTTATTTGGCTGGTGATGATATTTGCTCATTACAGTATAAAAAGACTTCCATCTACTAATATGTCCCTCCAAAATTCAGTTTTGAGCATGGAGAAAATGTTCTTTTGCTTTTATGTTTAAAGAGGAAAATTTGGTTCAAGCATGTGGAGAGATCTGACTACCCCGAAGCTCTTTCCTTAAGAAACAATTAAACAGATAATGCTTTTCTATGACAGGCCATTATTCTAAACCTGCTGTGATTAACATTGAGATAGTTTTCCTTATTGGAGGAAATAACAACTTTTGTATCACAAAATTCATCTTGTTTACTCATCAATTTTTCATTCAGATGCTCCTTGATTACGATGACCTGATGAAGATTCCCTATTTCAAGGCTGGCATAGAGGAGTTAACTGGTCAAGTGGAGAAGCTAAGGTATCGAGTTTGTTCTTTCCTTAGTTTATCTGACTTAGAGTGTGTTTGGTATGATGGAAGTCATATTTCATGGTAAATGTTTACTTGGAAAATGTTTTCCGGTGTTTGGTTGGCGGGTGGGAACTGTTTTTTTAAAAGTAATATATTAAAGATTAATAATAATATTAGCAAATCGGAGAGTGGTTTGATGAAATTTTTCAGAATTACCGATTAATGATAATGTTTATTACTGTGTGTTAGTTGAAACAAGTAACATGGAGTTTTTAAGTCTAGATAGTTGTAAGAAAATGATTTTTCCCATAAGTGAAGGAAATCATTCCCTCCCTCTTTGAATTCTATCAACAAAACACCGAAATTGACTACTTCACAGAAAACATTTTTGTGGAAAATGATTTCTCTTACCATCCATGTCCTTAGTCTCTGTGTTGTATTAGCCAATGCACCTTTCTTTAATACTTGGAAGTTTTTTTACTGCACGCAAGATGGAAATCCATGGCGGTCTGTGTCGTCTTGCTAGAAGACTAGAAATGTCCGTTACTGTTAAAAACCTAACATGTCCAACCTTTTTAGACCAGTTAAAACATAATTTGAGCCATGCGATAACATCTACTTAGCATGTCAAAGTGGTGCTCATAATGGATATCACCTCTCTGACTGTTTAATTTATGAATGAAAATGTTGCATCTTAGCCTAGAGCATTAAATTCGAAGAAAGGTAGGCTAAGGAAGTCAGTTGAGCAAAAAGCTCCGCAAAAAGATGACTACTTACAAGTTGGCCAAAACTTTTACATTGACAGTCTCGGCAAGATAGAAGTTGATGCTACTAGTCTCTTATTTACAGTTCTTTTTTTTCTCTATTTATTTTTGTCCACTTTGCAAACCTCTTAGTTCAGTGAGTTAAATTTCACGGAGGGATTCTGTCTTGTATGTGAACACAGAAGTGACACTGGAGGAGAGGTTTCAAACCAAGATGTACATCTTCCAATCATTCTTCCAAAAGTTCCTGGCCGTTTTTACTTCTACTTCGGCAAGCCAATAGAAACAGAAGGCAAGTATCCCAGTGTATTAAAGTAACCTGCCATGCTGGGTATGCCTGGAGGTGATCGATCTTTGATGACCTTTTACTTGTTGCAGGGAGGAAGGAGGAACTAAAAAGCAGGGAGAAAGCACATGAATTATACTTGGAAGTGAAGTCTGAGGTTGAGAGATGCATTGATTATCTGAAGGAGAAAAGAGAGAATGATCCGTATAGGAACATAATGGCACGCCTCCCTTACCAGGCTAGCCATGGCTTTGATTCTGAAGTTCCCACCTTTGATCTATAGTTATTTTTCACTTATTTAATTCTTTGCTTATCCTGGGATAAAATATGCACCTTACTGATTTAAAAGAAAAAATAACAAAAAATAAAAAAGCACCACATTTATTTCTTCCTCCGACTTTTGTATAAGAAGCTATGCATCATTTGATATACAAGTTCTTTACTCGGGTATTTACTAGAAAGCAGATAGCATTTTGCAGCGAGTTGATCAATCTTTACATAGTGTGGTATGTGAAGAGTTTACTCAGTCATTCATAGTCATGAGATAGGGTTAGAGTAAACGCTGGTGTTTGAGATATACCACTTATATCATCCATAGACCATTACCTATCCCAAATGTTTTACATTAAAGTTGTTTGAGTTGAGTTTTTTTGTGTGTGCAAGTTTTGAGAAGTGAAAGCCAAAACATATAAAGCAAGAATTAAGTTACTTTAATAATGCCCAGAAACATGGAGGGTCTTGGTTTGTGTAGTGGACATAATACAGGGTAATCAAAAATAGAATCAGAGAATTGTTTGCTCTAATGGAACTGTAGAAATAAAAGGAAAAAGAGACCAAAATTGATTAGGCAAAAGACGTTTAGGTTGTAGTGGTCCCTCCAAAGTATAGTAATTATGGAAGTCGGTCAAAACCGTTTGTAGCAAGTCTAATTAATGCTAATATATTAAGAATGAAACTAGTATAGGAACATTTTCCTATTCTGGTGGTAGCTGAAGTTGTTGTGTTGCAGACTAAGGAATTTCAGAACGGCTACTTTGAGTAATAAAGGAAATGAACAAGTTAAGAATGGTTTTTATTTTGTAATAATAAGGGGGGAAATGAAATGGGGCTACACGACAGAGCAGAATAAATGGGGTATCCCCTGCAGAAATTAATTAACTAGTACTTGATCAATTAATAAAGACAACCGACCTGTTACTTATTTTACTCACTTCTCTGCTCCATAACTAGTTCATAAAGACATATACCAATACATTCGCATTAATTAACATCTAGGGCTACCTTCTGAACCATGCATGCATGCAACTATAAATAACTACCCACGTTATTCCTACTCAAATTTATTGATATTATATCCCCAACTATCAAATTTCTTCATATATACTCTTTTCAAACCAAATAAAATCACTAACCAATTAAGTAATTGAATTTAATTTTAACTTTTAATAAGTGGGAACCACCATCACTTTTTCTGTTTTACAGGTCCTTTCCCCTACTCCAGAACTTAGATATACTTGTTGTACATGGACAAGTAATTTCAAAAAATCAAGAGAATAAAGGAGACATTAGCTAAATAGTCCGTTTGCTATGTTTAGCGATAAATACATGTAAAACTTAAACATGAAATAAAAAGAAAACTCAGCAGACCATCTCTGTAAAATATTTTAATAGACTCTACTTTAGTACCTAGCTAGTAGTGGAGCAAGCAATACATTAGATCTGACGCCTGAGTACTGTAACTACTTCAGTTGCTCGCTATACTAAAAAAGAAAGAAAATAACTCGAACACAGAGCAGCCCACATTCCAAATATCTCCTACAAACGAAGGGTAAGGTCAAGATGGAGTTGGCGTTCATCAATGGAGGACAAATCCTGGGGAGTGGAAAGAGTAGCATCACCACCACTAGTAAAATATACATGTTCAAGATTCGGTGGAGGATAAAAAGCGTCGACAGAGGAGGAAGAAAAAGGGTTAAAGTTATTGTTTGAAGGGAGGTAGCAGTAATTGGTACTAGTGTTACCATTCATGTCGATGATGTTTTGTTCAGGCATCAAAGAGGGCTCCTTAAGAAAATGGAAACGTACCCTATTATTATTATGGTCAGAGTCAGTGGTGGAGAACATAGTACGGCGAGAAGCGGCTCTTTCACGCTTGTGAGCATTTTGGTGTCCACCAAGAGCTTGAGAAGTGCAAAACTTGCGAGAACAGTAAAGGCAAGAGAACATTCTAGAAGATGGAACCTTTGGCTTATTAGGATTCCTATCTGTGGCGGCGTTGAAATCGTAAACTAGGTTGGGGTCCGCCATTATTTAATTTTCTCGAGCTCTCTTTAAGAAAAAGGGAATGTATATTATGATGATCAAAGTGTAGTGTTGTATTATATAGGAGTCCGAGTAGTGATCTAAAGAGTGGGCAAATGGTGACAGATTTGACAGAGCAGAGAGTGTCACAGGCTGTTTATTTTGTTTGTATCCATCTCTTTTAGTACGTACTACAGTGGTTGGCATTTCGTTACATTTTTACTATTATTTTATCATCATTTGCAATATCCTGCATGCATGCTAAATTACCCATCCTAATACTTTGTTGGGTATTTTTGCTCTATGGTACTTTATAAAACAGTACGGGAAGTATATAACTATTACAAGTATTCGAAAGGCTAAACAAATATTCAATAATTCAACTAGTAATCTGAAAATTACAATAGATCCACAAAACTGAAATTACAATTTTGTTGAAGACGGAAAAATGGAAACTGGTTTTGTTGAGTCGAGTGTGACACTCATCTTAAGACAATATTGCCCGTATGTATCCTTTATACGTCCTGGACAATTTGTCTCCCAAGATAAACAAAGAATGGAACACTTGAGCAAAGGAAACTCAAGAGCTACCGTGAAGAATCTTGAGTAAACGATGCCTTGGAAGTTGTAGGAAGAAGAAAACTTTCGCTTGTGTAAGCTTCAATTTCGTGTATATTATATGTGTGTTCTTAGTGCTCAACAATGGTGTAAGGGGGTGTTTATATAGGTGATGGAGGGCTGAAGCGCCTCCATAATAGCCAAATAATGGCCATTATGGAGGTAGTAAAGTCACCAACATAAATGGTGAAAATTGCCAACGGATTGGCCATTATTGGAGGTGTAATTCAGCCAAAATAAATGGTGAATTAGTCTTTGGACGTTCGCTCGGACCGTCGAAATTGTCGACTTTCGAAAACTTGAGGACCAAAGCGTACATCTTGAAACCAGGGGTCAAACCGCACATCTGAAAGAATTCTGGTCCAAAGATAATATCAGGCCCACGGACCGAACCCGAACCCGCGGCGGCGGGCGGCGGCGTGTGGTCTTTCTCAACCAAGCACATCTAGGTCCTCCCTCCTTTAAACACATGGATACCTTGGGGTCCCAAACCCCAAACACATTTCGAGTCTTATATACACAACAATTCTTTCTTCCTCTACCGATGAGGGAGAATTGAACACAACACCACACTTTCCATGCTTCAAACACCTCACTTCATGAACCAATATCTCTTTCATTTCTCAATGAAATTTGACGATTCTTGGCCCTACGGTTATCTACGTACTTAGTACATCATGCATGTGTGAAGAACCGGATTCTCCAACATACGTAACACTAGTGTTTAAGCCGTTAAAGTTGGTCGGTCGCAACTCCCGCCAAAAGCAAATTTCCAACATACTTATCTTCACAAAGTACACATGATGCATGTAATCAATAAATACTAATAGCAAACTTTTTTTGGAGTTCAAAGTTGGGCCTCTATGAGTTATACAACCTACACAACTTTATATATGTTTATCAGTGTAGTTAATAAATTGTGTACTAGTAATAGATTTATCACTTTAATTTCCAGGTTCTAAATCCACATTTATTATAAAAAATTTAATTCACATAGTTGGTCTTTAGTAATCTAATATTGTGAAAGCTTTTCATAATTTACATTATTACTCCATAGTTTATAAACATTATGCCTCTTTTCCTTTTCGGCATTACATGGGGTACATTTTACAAGATAAAACACGTCCTCTATCCCGTGATCCGAATCCCTACTTAATCATTTATTAGTCAAAGATTTTAAGTTAGTATGTGTAAAGGATCAGTGCAAGATAGATTCAAGATTTTAAGCCAGTATATGTGTAAAAATATACCTATGAATTCAGTAATATTATTTTGTTAGGAGTATAATAAGTCTAAACATAATATTACTACATAGTAGTACCAATTAAACATTTAAAATATGCTTTAATTAGTATATAACATTTAATATACGGATATCGAGAGTGGTCGGACACCCATCCATACATTACGTGGAGTTACAGCCTCACTGATTCTGTTAAGTTATAGACTCATCAGGACTGAGTAATTAACACTCTCATCGGTATGGGAGTGGTTTAACAACACATTCATATCTTTGTTTAAGGTAAAGAGTGATTGACAAGATGATGTGGGTAATGCCTTCAGCAATTCCTTGTACCATATTATAATTCTGACATACAAAAGTAAAGGGGAAGTCTAATCACATTCAACTTTGACTCCTAAACAATCCTAAAATGGACTCCAGAGGTATGGTGATACTGTACACATACACACCTTAGTTATGTCAACTACTACTCCTCACATCTTTACCAGAAAATACACTTTTTTACGACAAGGAAACCAAATATATTAAGACTTGGTATGTTTGTTTCTTGTTTGATGTTACGATAATTGACAGACTCATTACAAGACGATGAAAAAGTATAAAGATGTGATATACTACTCCTTAATTAGTCTCGGAGGTTTTATTTTGTTATATAGAAAAGATTAAAAAAAAAAAAGATCTGATTTGTACAAAAGGACAGGGAAGTGGGGACTGGACTGCAGCAATTGTTATGACGTACAAATCCCCCCATTTGTTACAGTAGATGACAATTAGTAGACACGTGTCTCAGAAATAAGTTAACATCATATGATGGAGAGGAGGGAGCTAGTGCTGAATACTGAATAGAGGCGAGTGGGAAGTGGAATCACATTAAGACCCAATTTCTGTCGGGAGTTTCCAAAACTGCTATATATTCCCTCTCACATGTGCCTAAGCAAATCACCTATATTTCATATACATACCACACAAGACGTGTGAATGTGTGCGCTCACCTTTCAATGTACATATTGTTGGATATGTAAAACAATACAAGAAGTAAATAAATATTACAAGTGTTCGAAATGATAAACAAATAGCCAATATGCAAAACTGTTGCAAGCTTGTTGAATGTTGAATCTTGATAACCTGAAATCAAGAAACACTTAATCTGGATTGTTACAACTGTGGCTGAGTCGAGAGATGACTCTCTGTCTTTAAGACAAGATTGCCCCGTATATATGCTTTTACGTTAACAGGCAATAGTCTCCCAAGATAAAGCATCAACTAATCAACACGACAAAGCAAATAGGTTGATTCTGACGAAGAAAACAAACACGAAACAACTTGCTGAAGAATGGAAAAGAAAGGAAGAGTTTATGTTTTGTCCATTGTTTCTGCTCACGTTTTGGACATATTTTTTCTCTCTCTTCTGTTTGTCTCTGTGTGTATATAGTGTAGTCTCGTTTTTAGTCACAATAATTGAGCCAAAAAGCTCCAATATAGCATAAGAGGAGGGACTCCTCAACTGCCAAGTAATGACAGTTTATGACCATTAGTGAGGAAGTTAATCAGCCAAGTAATGGTTGATTTAATGAGCAACATAAATGAGCTGTTAGGGAGGAGTTAAGGTGTAGATTAATGGAGTTATAACGCTCCAAAAATCAGGCAGAAACTTTCTGCCTCCGTCGTTCCCAATTTCAGCTTTCTAGAAACTCCAGGGACCAAACTGTAAATATTAAGCAATTTGGGGTCCAAAGAGATAATATCAGAAGAAGCCCAAGTCCCAAGTCCCACGACCCGAGCCCGGATCGGACGGGACGGGCGGGTGGCTGCGGCGCGTGTGTGGGCTTAGCCTCGAACCCAAGCATACCTAGGTCCTCCCTCCTTCAAACACATGGATTACCCCTTAGGGTCCCAAACCCTTAGCCAATTTTGAGACTTATAAATAGATCAATTCTTCATTTTCCCACCGATGTGGTAGATTTATTCCACACCATATTTCCATGCCTCAAACACCTTACTTCGTGGACCAATATCTCTTTCATTTCTCAACGAAATTTGACGATTCTTGACCATACGGTCATCTACTCACTTAGTAGATTATGCACGTGTGAAGAGACAAAGCCTCCAACATGCGGAACCCTAGTGTTTAAGTCATTAAGTATGGGTGGACGCACCTCCCCACCAAAGACAAATTTCCAACAATCCCCTCTTGAAATAGATTTTGGCGCACACACAAGGTGCCTACTTTCAGCAATCTTTCAGCGAAAAGATATTGCATCAGGAGATGTAGCTTCTGCTTTGAACCTTCCCTAGTTGAATACTACCGGACTTACTTACTGCGCGGTGAACGTGATGTCTTGAACCGTCAGTATTTAGTGTAAGCCAAGACAATGTTACCAACACAATAACACTCCTTATTCGTTTTCTTCTTATTGTTTTGTCCGTTGTGGCCATGGACACACTTGGATTCTTAAGTGCGTTCATTTGAGGCGGCATGTCCTCGCACTTAAATAGGTGATATCCTACAAGGTATCCTGCTATACCACACTTCACAAGTGTTAGGAATAATTAAAAGTTTCCCAAACCTTAACCTCAACCGTTTGAGGATCGTTAAAGGTTTGGAAGCTTAACTTTTACCAACCATGCATGTAGCACTTTAATGTCTATCGCGGGAACAACTTTGGATTCATGTTTCCCTACAGAAATCATCATCCGAAGTGCTCTTACTTCCACCGAAGCGCTCAACTGAACCTTTTGCAGCTTAGTTTTTTCATTGAACCAAATTCTTGGGATCTCCAGTCAGTATGGTTGGGTTATCACCGCAAAGGTTCGTATTGTTTGGGTTTTAAGCCTATTCCCCTAGACAGGCAGAACACTCGATCTTCGGGTAGTCCAGCTATATCCTTTGACTAGTAATCAAGGAAGTGACACCCGTGATGATCAACTACCATACGGTCTTATGTCTCCGACAGATCCTAACAGATATGTCCAGACGTCGTCATCCGTGTCCTTCCTAAAGCCGACCGGCTAGCCACATTGTATAACTGCTGAAGGCACGGGTTTCTCCCAATAAGGGAAGTCCTCTAAGGAGTCGTGAAGTTACTCAACTTCTTTCATGCTTTGTATAAAGCGATAAACTCCGATTCCATTATGAATCGGCCTAAGTAAGTTTGCTTAGAGGATCTTCCAAGACCCACCATACACATTTACTTGTGGTTTTGGTGTTCTTCATATCTTATGTCCAATTTGTATCACTGTGTTCTCCCATAACCGCTGGACATCTAGAATACCATGATCCGTAGATTAGCAAATATTTCAAATTTCGTCATATCTGACTTAACGCCTTCTATCGATCATTTCCAGAATCACTAGTGAACCTTAGTTCAACTGATCTGCTTTGTAGGCCGATATCAGGTCGGTTGTAGTGTGTAACATACATTGAACTACATGTGACCTGTGCATATCGCTCCTTGTATATGGGTGCACCATGATTTCAATCAGTTATACGATTCATATCTATTGGTGGCTTCAACGTGACTGTCAACTATCTCACAATGGCCTCCCCTTCCAACTCTCCGGTTATGAAGGTTGTTTCAACATCCATGCCACGCAAGACTGCAATGGCCCTGGATGTTAAGCTATTCACAGGGAAGCACATGTACAAGTAGCCGAGGCTTTATACTCGTCAGTAGATCCATCTACTTGGTACTCACTTTTGAGTATCCTCTTTCAAAACCCAAAGGTTCTTTTCCCGAAGGAAGATCAACCATTACACAAGTATGGTTCTATATGATGGAATCTATTTCTCTCTCTATAGCTTCTTTCCAGAGCAGCGCTTCTGGAGATGACAATTCTTTGTTAATTATCCATGGTTCGTTCTTAACCATACAAGTTATAGGGTATGGAACAAGTCTTTGTCCCCTCTTTGCTCCGTCTCAATTCAACATCTAGAATTCCTGAGTTCTGTAGATCTGGAATATTAAGTTCCGGATAGTCAGCAACTTCTGAGTCCTGTAGATACGGAACGTCTAGTTCCGGACAATCAGGCCCTTGCGGGTTCTTGTTAACCTCGAGCAATTACTTCTTTTCCCTTCTCAAGGAATGTTATCTTCAAAGAATTTAGCATTTTTTGACACCAAGAGGCGATAAGCACTACTGTTATTTGCAGATCCAGTGGATATGCAATCTACAGTCTTAGGTCCAACTTGACCTATTTCGGTATTCCAACTTCTACCAAGCCACCCCACATCACAACATTTGTATGTGAGATCATTTCCATGTCTCACACGGAGGGTTATCCTTATCCTTATGCGTATTTCTGTTAAGAATCGCATTAGCGGTAAGGATCGCCTTGCCCCACATATTTTTGGGCGTACAGCTTTGCACTTGGCTAACACCGTTGGACTAAGGTGAGTAATGAGCAATCGTTTAATGAACGATGTTTCACATTCTCCCCATCTTTCACTACGAATTCCTCAATCCGTAGGCTTAGTTGATTTTCAACTTCTTCTTTGTAGAGCTTATTCGCTTCAATAACTTCATCTTTGCTTTTCAACAAACAAAGGATGCAATACGTTGTACCATCATCAATGAAGGTCACAAAATACTTGTCTCCCCCCCTCTATTTTGTATAAACTTCAAATCACCCAAGTAGGTGTGACTAAGTTCTAGAGGAGCGGTGCTTCTTTCGCTATTCCTTTGACGGAATGGAAAGGTGATTTTGCCTCTTCGTCTACCTCATATTGATTTTGAGGGTTTATGTCGACAGAAGGCAACAATCTCAACTTCGTTAACTTTGAATGACTTTCTATTTAACGTGTCTTAATCTATGATGACATAGATGCACGGATTACAAATATATCATTCATTTGGCTATATGCATACTGTACCATTCTTAGTTATTACAGACATGTTGGACCAGTCTCATACCAGTTTGATCAACATCGTCCCTTAAACCAAGTTTGGGACATGTATCACCTCCTTTTAGAGTGATCTCATTCCCTGAAGTCGTATTGAGGACAACATCTCCAACCCCTTTGATTTTAGAGGTGGCGTTGCTTTACATGAACAACCTCTTGCCCGTGGTTAGGGCGTAACCGGATCATATGTGATCTGGATACTCTGGCCCACTGCAATTGTTTTGGCAGACTGAGTGTCCAATTTCTTTACTGCCTTTCTTTTGGCCTTCAGATCATTTAAGACCTGGGAACTCTGACCCACCACACTAGGTGTCCATTACTTTTCCTATGAAATGAATTCTGGCCCCACTCCAGTCGCTCGTAGGCTTTGTATGACTGCGTGTCCAATATCATCATATCAAAGGAATTTTGGCCCCACTCTAGTCGCCCGTAGGCTTTGTATGTCTGAGTGTCCAATATCATCCTATCAAATGAAGGATCTTCTGTCAAATAGTGTGACAGGGTCAACGTCTTAAGATAAGACATTATCTTTTAGTCTTCTTCCCTTGAGATTGGTGCCCAGACATTTATTGGCGCTTACTTAAGAGTGGTAACAGTTTTCGCACAGTCAGTGGATCTTTTCCCTCGTATGTGCGAACATACTTTACACATTTTTAATAATTACACTTAAAAGAACGGATCTTTTTTTTAAGTCGTTTACAAAATCCAATCTTTAAATGGGAAGGAAGATGAGATTAAACTTCTGATTTTAAAGCGTAAGGAATATAAATTATTTCGTGAAAACATTTTCATATTCCTCCTTACTTTAAGCCCTTTTTAATCAGACATCATTTAATCTTATTCTTGACAAGGAAGAAAAATTATTTATCCCAATTTTGGATTCTGGCCCACTTCAATCACTTCATCGGACTGAGTGTCCATTTCCTCCTTACCATAATTCGGATCCTTTGTCTGGGACAGATATAGGCCTTCTGCTACAAGATAAAACCACATCTTCAGCATTCTCCTCTTGTCCCAGTTGACATCCTCAGCCTCTCGTGGGCGCTTGTTCCCACCACTCTCGGGAGCGGTGACACCATGAACACGTTGACCTTCAACAGCATAATCACAAGTCTCTTCTACCAGAAAATCACAGCCATATCCAGATTTGGTCACACAACTTTTGATCGACATCTTTCGAACACTAATACAATCTTGTCTTAAACTTGTTGGATATGTAAAGCAGTACGGGAAGTAAATAAATATTACAAGTGTTCGAAAGGATAAACAAATAGCCAATATTCAGAACTGTTGCAAGCTTGTTGAATGTTGAATCTTGATAACCTGAAATCAAGAAACACTAAATCTGAATTGTTACAAATGTGACTGAGTCGAGAGATGGCTTTCTGTCTTTAAGACAAGATTGCCCCGTATATATGCTTTTACGTTAACGGACAATAGTCTCCCAAGATAAAACATCAATTAATCAACACTACAAAGCAAACAGGTTGATTCTGACGAAGAAAACAAAGACGAAACGACTTGTTGAACAATAGAAAAGGAAGGAAGAGTTTCTGTTTTGTCCACTGTTTCTGCTAGAGATAGCAGTGGATCATGGACCCAGTGGATCCAGATCCATTTTATAGAATATGGATCTTAAAAATTTGGACCCGACAGATCCGGATCGGACCCGGATCCATTTCTGACAGATTGAATCTGGATCTGGATCCTGTGTTTGAGATCCGTATCCGGTCCAGATCCGACCCGTGGATCCGTTCTTTATTAAATATATGCATAACCTAGAATGTAATTTTATAAGTATTTTCTTTAAAAAAATCATAATTTATGTATTTTACGTTCAGGTTTGGAGTAATGGATATTGGAAATTTTAGGAAGAATTGGCTGAAACAACATTTTTATTACTCCACTAATCACCCTCAGCTTCCATTCTCACACCTCTTAGTTTCCTTGAATAAATAAATTAACAGACCTCTTAATTTATTCTATAGATATAAATTAGTGATGTAATATATTTACTTTCCATGTTTGCTTCAATGACTTTAATGCCTTTCTACTCCAAAATGGTTAAATGAAACAACTTCTTTAAATACCATGCATTCTTTAACATACTCAAATTATCTCTTGTTTACTTATTTAATTTTCTATCTATCATACTGAAAAATGCATTTTGTTACAAGTATATGTACATGTTTCTCGGATTTAATTAGGTCTTTATCATTTTATGAGGCTTCCTGATTTTTTTTTGCTGTTATAGAATCAAGGAGACATTCATTTGTCTACAGCAATATAGGGAGGCCAAAGATGTCATCGTCCAATTCTCCATGTGCAGCATGCAGATTATTGCGTCGAAAATGCACTCAAGAATGTGGATCCAGATTCGATCCGTGGATCCGGTGGATCCGAATTTGAATATGATTTTTATGGACCCGATGGATCTGGATCAGGTATGAAAAATGGATCTGGATCTGGATCTAGTAGGATCCGGTTCATTTGTTGCCATCCCTAGTTTCTGCTCACGTTTTGGACATAATTTTCTCTCTCTTCTGTTTGTCTCTGTGTGTATATAGTGTAGTCTCGTTTTCAGTCACAACAATTGAGCCAAGAAGCTCCAATACATAGCATAAGGGGAGGGACTCCTCACCTGCCAAGTAATGACAGTTTATGGCCAAGTAATGGTTGTTTATGGTCATTAGTGAGGGAGTTAATCATGCAGATTAATGGAGTTTTAACGCCCAAAAATCAACTCAAACGGCAGAAATTTTCTGCCTCCGTCGTTTCCAATTCCAGCTTTTCAGGGACCAAACTGTAAATATTAAGCAATTTGGTGTCCAAAGAGATAATATCAGAAAATTCTTGTGTCCCGTGACCCGGACGGGATGGGCGGCGCGCGTGTGGGCTTAGCCTTGAAACCAAGCACACCTAGGACCTCCCTCCTTCAAACACATGGGTTACCCCTTGGGGTCCCAAACCCTTAGCCAATTTTGAGAGTTATAAAGAGAGCAATTCTTCCTTTTCCCACCGATGTGGTAGATTTGTCCCACACCATATTTTCATGCCTCAAACATCTTACTTCGTGGACCAATATCTCTTTCATTTCTCAACTAAATTTGACGATTCTTGGCCCTACGGTCATCTACTTAGTAGATTATGCACGTGTGAAGAGACGAAGCCTCCAACATGCGGAACCCTAGTGTTTAAGTCATTAAGTATGGGTGGACGCACCTCCCTACCAAAGACAAATTTCCAACACATACATGCCTATACAAAATTTAAAGCGCGACCCACTTTGGTAAATAATTAAGGAATTCAATAGCATTGGCTTAATTTGTGGCCTTTGCATGAAAATTTCCACCACTGCGTCATCCTGATAAGTAGCCTAGTCCTACACTCTTCCCTTACTAGGATAGTTTTCAATCTCCTTTCCACAACCCTACTTCAATCAGAAAGAGAAACAGAGGGAACCTTGTAGGTCGAATTTGGACGAGCCTTTCTGAAAATGGATTAGGAATGTTTCACCAACCAATTCAAAGTTACTAACATCAAGTTATAGGTTTGAAACAAAGAGACTTAATGCAATCCAGAAGCCGAGTTTAAATTATTTGTTCTACTAAGCACTTCTTTCAACTTAGATTAGCTATGAAAATTTTGTTTACTGGTTGTTTCTATCCATCAATATTATACTGTAAAGGCCCACAACTAATATAATTGGGTCAAACCCAGGAATAGAGCTCAGAGTTCCATTGTAAATCTGAATCTTCTGATTAAACGCTTCCAATACGTGAGAATTAATGCTACGATCTTCAACAGGACGATTTTTCTGGTGTCTTCTAATTTGATTGATATTTTTTATTCCTTTTTTCTAAAATATTATCGGAAAACTTAAAACACTTGAAACCTAAGCATGTTGCTACTAAAGGGTAAATGAATTAGCAAGTGTGAGTTGCATGCTCATGATGAAGAATAACAACAACAAAAAAGTCAAATAATATTATGCAAAATGAATTATTGAAATTTGTCAAACGAATTTAGCCAAGTTCCTGCTTAAAATACCATCTGAAGGACGATAGTTTTGTATAGTTGAAACTTTTAGTAGCTGTGTGTGGTACCATTAATGAGTAAAATTAAGAAAATAAAACAAAAGGAGAACAAAAAGAATTTCGTCCAACGCTCGTCTGTACAGTATGGTTACATATAGAAGTAACCTACAACTCTGCAGCAATTTTTATTCTTTATAATGTTCTCTCATCCACTCCCTTTATTTTAACACTAAAATTACCTTTCTCCTCTTTTCAACCCAAAAGAAAAAAACACGAATCCACCATTGCCGCCCACTTCTTAAATGGAATGCCTTTATAATCTTCCTAAGATTACCACGATGGCCATTTCCCTGCAGTCTTATCAACCAACAAAACCATCAAGAATCATGCCGCCATTATGGATTTCACAGATGAGTCACAACTCAAGGAGAATCACCAAGAAATGTAAATCCAGGCATGTACAAGGATCATCAAAGAACTAGTATTGATATCAAGTAGAGGAAAGGGAACAAATCTGGTGCTGGTTGTATAATAATATCCCAATGGCATTTCCTCATAGAAAAGAGACATCTAGGCACGTACAAGGATGTAGATACAAACATATTCGCAGTTTACATTTCACTTTTTGAGCATACAAATTTCTGCATAAACTAAAGTAATATAATTGCAAAGGCAGACCCATAATTCAGATTTGATGGGTCCAACTTTTAAATTCTTACCATTGAACCCACAACACTAGTGAAATCATGGGTTTAAAGTTTGATATTTGTTGAAAGGTTACTAGTTTTTCACATATATATTTGTACTCCGTGTTAAAATTATTGGGGTACAATAGAACCCAATAAATAAGGGCTAGATTCATTTCTGTCTGATTGCATGGCATGCCTGTAACATTTGAGTGGGCAAAGATTTGAAGGTGGGAGTTGCTGGGTAGCTTGATGTTTAAGTGAACAGAGATTAGGTGGTTGAAACTTAGTTTGCAAATTGACAAGAGAGTTTCATCCGACCACATATAAATGTGCACAAACGTACAAGATTTACAATACTCACAATATACATGCCAATTAAGAATTACGCTCACAACACTAGAAGTCATACAACTGCAAGAGGGTCAAGTATTGCCATCATTCTCCAACTTCAGCTCAGCACTTATGGCTCCAAACGAAAAATGTTGATTCTGCACATAATAATTTGAATGACTTCAAAATCTTTCACTAGATCTTCTGATAAAGAATCATCGCATTCATTTGTATGTTTTAGACTTTTTTTTATAAGTCAATTGTACATCTAAGACTTGTTCAACGTGATTATTTTGGTCAACAATATACTTTTTCTAATTCATTCTTAAGTTCACCTGCATTTGGTTAACTCGACTTTTAAATGAGTAATTGCAATTAGCAGGAAGTAACGCTGATTTTTTTTCTGTTTTCTCCTGAAAAAAGACTTCCCTTTAGGGAGGCTTCATTAAAAAGATGTACTTGCAGTCAAAACTACTTAAGGGTTCCCCTTTTTAACTTCCTGCACCCTCCCTTTATCTTCTTCTTAGTCTTCCCTCTCCAATTCCCCCGGCATCCTAGTCACATCCACAAATGTAACTTCCTTCATGATTTATCATATCACACATTGTTATTTTTTGTGATAAACTGTGAAAAATTACCGTAACCAACAAAGCAAAAATACAAACTAAAGAGCACCAAACAACCTATGCCACCTTCTAGGAAGAGTGCACAGGTAAGAGAGGCCTCATGCAAAACCAAGTAAACTAATTACAAGTCAGATTTTGTATGAACTTATGACACCTATTAGCTCTCCTAGACAACTTAAAAAGGTCTAATCTCTATATAATATCTTTCTTAATCTGGCCTATCACTATCTCTGTCTGTACAGTATGCTTAAAAATCTTCCAGTTTCTATCTCTCCATGTATGGTATATGGCAGCCCCCCAAATAGCAGCAACAATTTATTTCTTTAAATGCTTCCAATGCTTAGCTTTGATCCTTATCACACATTGTTATGTACTATTTTATTTGATCTAATTCTTTTTCCACATAAAGGGGAGTCTTGGAGTAACTGGTAAAGTTGCTGCCATGTGACCAGAAGGTCACGGGTTCAAGCCGTGGAAACATCCTCTTGTAGAAATGCAAGGTAAGACTGCGTACAATAGACTCTTGTGGTCCGGCCCTTCCCCGTACCCGCGCATAGCGGGAGCGTAGTGCACCGGGCTGCCCTTTTAATTCTTTTTCCACATAAAGATTCAAGATACCACAATGTTAGATGCAACTAATGTATCATCACCAACATTGATAGAAATTGAAAATATGTGATGAATGTAAGGACCATGTGACTTGATAGTTTGGTTGCCTTGAGTTGGCATCATCTAAAAGAGCAAGCCTAGCAAGAGGTATGAGACTTCAAGAATAATGTTTTCTAAATAGATCAAGTCATACATATTCAAAGTCCAGTTAATTAGAAGGATGAGATTAAAAGAAATCACCAGATCCTGTGAACAATGTTGATAAGAACTGACCAAAATAATTGGTATTGGTGGTGATTGAAACTAAAATGGCCTGGCAGCTTCTTCCATCAACTTCTTTGATCTCATCAATCTCTCTATCTCTTGCAGAGTCTAAAATCACAATAAAAAGAAAGCTTACATGGTCAATTAGCAAATCAAATAAAATAGATATATATCCTCCCACTTCATGGAGAATTTTCTTTTACCTCCAAAACCATATCCTCTGTGGTCACCGCATCCAATGTATCATAGCCTAACTGAGAAGCAACATCTGCAAAGGAAAAATGAGCTGTTAAAATACAGGAAAAGAGATTTTAGTGCTACTGAGTATGAAGCAAATAGCAAATTACTCTGCAGTGCAATAGTTGTATCAGCTGTTGCATATCCACTACGGTTATCTTCATAAATAGCAGTTAATTGAGTCAACACCTGTTACCATGATCAACAATAAATATGAGCAAAATATCTAAAATTTTTGTCTAGCTTTTTGGGTGGAAGTCATCAGAAATAGACCTCGGAATATGATCCATTTATTGTTTCAGCAGCAGGAAGTTGAAAATTCTCCTCCAAAATATGCTTGGCTACCATATCCAAGGGGACATCGATCCATATTGATATGCCGTGTCTCATAAGCGCCCTACAAACATCAAGTTATTATCAAGAACAAGTTATTCTTTTTTCTTCTTGTTTTGTCTTCCGGTTTGACTGTGAGAAAAATATAATTAGCAGCAGTCATACAGATTAGCTGCACATTGAACTGCACCATCCCCAGCACAAACAACAAGGCGACCCATGGATGACAACTGCTTCAGTACCTCAGTCTGCAGTAGGCAAAGTTGGTTTTGGTCATAAATCTCAATACAGAAAAGCAGTAAAAGACACGAAAACACAGCATATGAACATTAGAAAGTCACCTCCGAGTCTCGAAAGCCCTTCAAGTTTGTCTTCATAAACGACCTGACCGCATCCTTTCCTCCCAAAGCTTCTTCAACAACACTATCACTACAATAGATTAAGGTAACCACATGAGTTACTGGACATGGTTATCATCTTAGTGCAGTTTTTTTGCAAAAAAACGTAAACTTATAACCTGTCAAAATAATAATAGCGCAGTGCATCTGCAAGAAGTTTTGCCGAGCTGGATTTGATGGGGTTGTTTATCCCTTTCCATTCAAAGCAACACAAATTGGATAAGATTACTGTGGATACGTGTTCACCAGTAATGAAAGATAGTATAACTACAAGGGATTTACATAGCTGACCCCAACAAATTTCGGATTGAGACAGAAAGTAGATAGAATGAGACATGAAAGAAAGAGAAAGGTAGGTGAAGGGAGAAAAGTAATGCCCACCAACAAGGAATAAACAAGTTCCTTTCAAGTCAGGGGATATCACAGATGCTTTCCTCTGAATCACAAGTAAAGAGCTACAATGAGTAGTTGGAGACGTAAACAGAATCACATTCAATGTTAGGTTTATATCCAGAGTCTTACCTTCACGGTTAACGAAAGATCAAAGGGAGTGGCCTTGGTTGTGGAATCTGAAAATGGGAAAAGACAGGTTACACATTGGAGGAGAAGTAGTGGTGGATGAGCCCATCAAAGCATGCTTTCAACTCGAAAATCTTAAGAAATGACTCAGATAAGAAAGACCATGGGCGGAAAGTGATCGGGGCGGCTTGCGAGACGGAAGATGATGGCAAATAGCAGGACGGCCGAGGAACTGGAGTAGCTCCATTTTCTATGCCCAAATGCTTTTCCTGCCAACCACACTATACAAGGGGAAATTGGCAAGATTTGAAATGTTACAAATGACTTTTACTGAAGTTCAAATTTTGAGATTCACAACTTACCACTTTCGTTTTTTGAACATAATATATATAGGCGTGTCACTTCTTCTTTAGCAAAACAAACATCTAAATGACCTTTTTTGGAATTTGATCTAAACTATCCATCCGTTGACCTCCAGCTAGGTGAACACCACCACGTCTAGACTCGTCAAAAGTTATTCGTTATTACGTAAACCCACTCTAAAACCTCATTAGAAACACTTATTCCCGCTTAAATATTTTGGCAGGTTCTAGTTCTTCAAATAAAACATGAGTACGAAAAATTAAACTGGCCTATGCTCAATTACCACTGAAACATGGCTACTTTTTCTTTCACAACAGAGATGTCAAAACCAATTTGCCTAACTTATCCACCAAATCCATGCTGCCTCCACCAACACGAATACTCGACTACATTAGCCCTTTAAAAGGAACATAACTCGGATTCATTTTTGATTCGCCTTTCTTCTAGAAGGGGTAGGGGATTGTGGATTTGAACACCGTGAGATCAAAATTGTGGCAGGGATTACATTCGTGTAAGATATATGGAGAACATTCAAATGAACAAAATAAAACCTTACATTAATAACATATATACAAATCCCACTCCCGCAATAAAGCTTGTGGAAATCAAACTCTACAACCCGAACCCAAAGAAAAAATACGTCACTGTCTACAAGGCTTACATAAATCAGCTCCTACCTGCATCCACCAAAATTGAGATGTCAAAAGATAACAGGGAGGAAATCAGTTTTAGCAATCACATAAAAAAAATGCATTCTCCTAACCATGATATATTTAGAGCCTCTTTTAGCTATAGAAATACTTTAATTACTTAACAACCATTTATCCCCCCCCCCCCCACAACAACCACCAACCAAGAGGAGGGTGGATGATTAGACAATATTCAAACACAACTTTTACCTTTATACTTTAACCCTTTTATTGTCCCTTCCAAAATGACTCAGGCAGATCTTCATAATCAGGATCACAGATATGGGGTTCACAATAGAATTCATTACTAGTTCTGAAAAAGATATAAGCTACTTATCTGGTAACAGAATAGTTGTCATGTTACTATTAATCAAGGTATTTTTACCTCTGATTTGCCCAGAATTTGAAGCGTTTGAAATAGAGATCGGTGTTAATGGAGGAGAGCACATCACATCACCATTGCTCTTTCTTTGAGGAGATTCTAGTAGCTGGGCTACATGTAGTGCCATTGCTCTCTGATTGTTGGAAGGTATAGAAAAACTTCGAGGAATGGTTAGTGGAGGAAGTGGTAGCGGAGAACCCGTATTTGACACCAGCACAGGGCTCTGATTTGTTGGTGATGTTTCTTGATTTCTGTTGATTAAGGGCGCAGAGTGCCCAAATGCAGTTGAACTTGATGGCTTGGAGGCCAATAAGCAAGGGGGCCGCGGGAGCTCATGAAGCTCACTTATTTTTGGTGAAGAAACAAGGGGAGGTGAAGCACTGTAGGACACATCCAGAGTCGATGGTGGCTGAGTTATTGGTATTCCTGAAGCCAATCCAGGTTCTAGAAGAGGCCGTTCAGCCAAGCCAATAGGCCCACTGGCAGATAACAACGGCTTGCTGGATGAAGGCTTACTTGCTAATGGACCTGAGAAAGCAAGTCTTCTTATTTTACTAGCATCAATTCCATTTTGTATATCATTTTGTGGGAGAGAAGTTCCCTCAGCCAGAGGCGGGGGTAGTGGGGTGGAGAGATTATGATCTTTAATCTCTTGAGCGGTGTATTGGCCTTTTGCAAGATTGTCTGTTGACAAGTTGTCATCTGCAAATTTAGAGAATTTATCCATATTAAGCGGGGAGGAATGCCATGGATTGTTTCTGCCTCCACTACTAGTGTTTGTGGTACTTGAGTGAAGAAGGGAAACACTTGTCCTTGTACTCAAACTTTTAGCATCAGCTGGAGTTGGTAAGACGTATGTGTGAAATTTCCGGGCAGATGTCTGTGCTTGTTTGATTCTATCAGAAATGTCCAACTTCTCTGCAAATATTGGAGCAGAATGACTGACTACGCGCGGTTGTCTAGTATAAACCTGCTCCTGGTTTTTGCTAAAATCGAGCTGCAAGAAAAGGTCTTTCAAGTTAAATAAGCAACATCTCACAAGTTGACAATAAGAAGTGTACAAAGGACACAAGAATCTGAGTATCCAACCGAAAATCTCAAGGCAACGTATGGGAAGTATCTCAAAACCTTAATAAACTCCTTTTGAAAGACCTTACACAAGCCATATGGGGGAAAATATATATAGCTAACATAATGTTTACTAAATACTAGATACAGCCACAAGGGCAGAACTTTACCTCCACTTCCTCCATCCCAGAGGTTAGGGTATTTGGAGCATCCGCGGGATCAAACTGCCAAAGTCAGACATATTAGACCAAAATCCAACATTTGCCAAAGTCATCATCTAAGATCAAAGTTTGATAATGCTAATAATATTACTATAGATCTTTAACCATCATTCTATTCCCAGGTGTCTCTTTCTTTATACACACATACACGGGCGGATGAATTCAGGTGCATTGAATGAGTACAAGAAATTGATCAAGGGATGTAATGTAACTCAAGGGCGAATGCAGTAATAAAAAGGCTTAGCTGGTTTTAGTAGTAGTGAAATTGGAATCAGTTTGTGTAGAAATGCGTTGAGATGAATTAGGAAATTCAACAACAACAACAACAAAGTGTAATCCCACAAGTTTGGTCCGGGAAGGGTGGAGTGTACGCAGACCTTAACCCTACCTTGAGAAGGTAGAGAGGTTGTTTCCGATAAAGGGATTAGTAAATTCAAAAGACATTTTTCTTGCAGCTTGAAAACTAGCTCCCTATCACTATATCCAATACGCGAAGTCGCAAAAAAAGATTGGATGTAGCGAGTGAACTAGAGACATTAGTGATCAGCCACTTTGTGGTTACTACAAGCAAAGGGCAGGGAAACAGGTTTTAAGAATCAACATGCTACCAAAAGCAGCAACAATCAAGAACTCCAGGATAAACCAAAAAGAAGGCAGTAAGCAGTTCACAATCTTCCACAAAGGGAAAAAGAGGCATGACAGCAATATGGTAACTTACCTCCATTGAATCCCTCAATGGGAATGGGTCATTCAGTTCCTGCTTATTTTTTCTATAATCAAAACTCAATTCACCATCATCATTGGCTTCATAGCTCTTGCCTCCATCCTCGCTATCATCCAACTCAACAGGTTGGTAGTCAATGTGTTGGTTTCCAGCAACCATCCTTATTTGTGGTTCAACAGCTTCAAGAGATTTAAGTCCTTTGCGGAAGAAATTCAACTGTTCCAGAAAAAGAGAATTTAGGCAGACAAGTATTACCCGATTCAAGAAAAAGATGGATAACCGATAATGAAATAAATGGAGCTACGAAAATGCAAAAGGACACCTGTGCTCCATGGTGACGAGCTGCCTGGGTCAAAAGGCTGCGACATTGCCCTTGCTTCAGAGACTGTACACGGAAAATGCAAAGTCTTGCTGTTTCCTCATAGTCCTCCCGAGCTGCCTGTAACTGCTGAGAAGTAAAGTTTTCCCCCTTTCCACCCTTTCCCCTTTTTGCCATATACTCATACACCTCCCTGCAGATCATGTCTGGTGTTAGCAAGACTTGATTGAATTTTTTTTTTTAAAAAGGATTGATGTACCATGTCAAAAGACGAATGAAGAGGGATACCTTTTTTCATCACACTGCAGTTTCATCTCCTGCATCAAGGAAGAGGATACAACCAACTGAGTAATGAGGAAACAATGCGAAAATTCTTACATACATGTGTTCTATAGAAGGGGAGCCTTGGAGCAACGGTAAAGTTTCTCCACCTATAGGTCATGATTTCAAGCCGTGGAAGCAGCCACTAATGCCTGCATTAGGTTAGGTCTCTTCCCCAGACCCTGCTAACGCGGGATGCTTTGTGCACCGGGCTGCCCTTTATACACGTGTTCTATAATTAGCCTCCAAAGGTGCATTAGTCTGGTGGTTGATTCAAATTAATAAATCTATTTGGTTTGATCAACAAAATTGTTTCTGCTCATCTGATTGAGTGGTACTTAGATTAATTTTATTAATCAGTCACAGAAGTAATACTTAGCTATAAAAGTTGATGTTTAATAGGATTGGCAAAGACTACTCTGATTAAAGAAACCAAATTTAATGAGAAAAAGAAATGAACAAGTTAATTGAATTAGTCCAAACCAACCAACCAAGCCCTCTTATTTGTAGGGATTGTTAGTGTAAAAATATTTGTCGATAATTTCAAACTCAATCAGATAGCAAAGAGGCCACAGTTGTGATGCATCTACTAGCAACTCCAAAGCCACCCAATCAAATCTTTATTACAACCCTTAATGCAGGAGATCTTCAACTACGTTGGCAAAAGGGAGACACTGAAGAGTGAAGATTATCAACAACTCAGCCTAAGCTCAAGTTGTACCTAGGTTAAAGGCATTACAAGTTCATCAAATTTCTAAAAACTTGCGACAATAACAACAATGAAAAGGAAAAGAAAAATCAACTAATATTACTTTCAAAAGTTTCAACCAGTTAAAGAGCAAGAACTATCAGTCAGGACCAAAGAATTAGCTTGGCTTATAACTAAATAGTTTCCAATTATAGGAATCAAATGAAGATCAACCTGCATCAGTTCCATAGAAGCAATTGCCCAAAAGAAATGGAAAAAGATTAAAAGAAATTTCAGGTAGCATGCAGAACAAATTCATTCTGGATCTCTCCATCTTCTTGGTACATCGACATCATAGCTACTAAAACAATTTGTTACCATTAACTTGATGACATCTTATTCATTTAAGAATATGTTAGGCTGAATCACTATGTCAAATTGCTCAGACTCAACCACTCGAATCGGTTTACAAATTGTTGCAGCATATGACAGGTAAAAAAAATGGGAACCTCTGGATGGGGCTCCATTAAAAGTGGGGTTTATTGAGGACGAGAAAGAAAAGAAATGGCAATCACCGCAATCCTTTACTATTGGAAAGGTGCATGAGCATTTGGTCTTTAAATTATCTGAAGTATGAATAAGAAAATATAGTAATAGCAAGAACATTTGGGGTCGTGGAGCTGAGATTGCACACGATTTGTGTTAAACCCTAAACCGCTTCTGAAATCAGGAGAGTTATTTTACAAATTACTCTCCTGTTAACTTTTACCTTATCAAACAAAAGAAGTGCAGAAATAGCAAGACTGATACAGTTAACAACTAATAAAGAAAAGTGGGGAAAAGATTTGGAAACTTAAAAACTATCAAAAAAAATTAGAGGTGAAGAACAGACCTCCACTTTCCGAAGTTCACTAAGAAGAGATTCAGATGGGTTTGTGATAGTTACGACAATATGGGAACGCTGCAATACAGAAAGCAAAAGTCATAACCACATCATTTTAATTTGGTAGAGTGATTATTATGAGAGAAAGAACAGGCACTGACATAGCAGTCTACGAGTTTCTGAAGTTCTAATTGTACTCCTCCAAGCATTGACAATGCTTTGCCTGCATATAGATAGTATTTGACAAAGAAAATATTCACTAAACAGAATGAGGGCAAGTTCATTTTTAAACAGTAGAATACATATTTTTTAACAGCAAAAGGCACATCTCAAAAAATCTTCTGCCACGGAAAAAAGAAAATGCAAACTAAGCAAACAGAAAAGTGAACAAAAATGGATAGAGAACAGATGTTATATACGTGTGTTCTTCGTTGAAAGACAGATGTTATACATGTGCAATCAGATTTTCAAGAAGAGAACAATAGAACATATATCATAAATTAACTACATCAGACACTGGAAAATACTAAGACAAGAATGTATGCTTCTATTTCCATTTGGTACTACTCTATTCTTTTTCATTTCTAAGTTCGTTACACTATGGGTGGGCTATGGAGGAGACAACGGTCAGTGGGAAATTAACACTTCTAACAGTTCCTGATATCATTTGAATTGAAGGGGAGATTGTGATTGAATTGACAATCTAAGACACAGTGGGGACGGCTAAAGGAGCCATGGGGTTAAATTGAATCCTTTCTCGGGAAAAATTTGTGGAAAAACAATTAGTTTGGTTATATATGAATTGGTGAATCCCTTGGCAAGGGTGGCTCAGTTGGTTGAGCATGGGGCTTCCATAATTGAGGTCTCAGGTTTGAAACCCCCTGCCTACGACAGCAGGAATTTGCCTTCTGAGTCGAGCTTGTCGCACGGGGCTTGCCTAGTGCAGGGTATCTCTCCTGTATGGTTTGCGGGCTATTACACAGGAGCGGGGTTTAACCTGTGCCCACCCGAAGGGTAGCGGCTGCGGATTCCCTTGTCATAAAAAAAATCCCTTGGCATAAGAAAAAGTCCTTTTCCTATTTCTGGCTCTGACCCCGGAGAGAGCCCAATTAAAAAGCTCAGAACAAATGAAAGATAGAGCCTCTGCGAGGCACAGGTATAACAACGTGTATAGTGTAACATGCACTCCAGAACCACAAAGGGCAAACCGATATTTCTTTTGTAACCGAAAAGTTCTAAGGAATTAAATAAAATTGGTGCCTTACCTTTTTTTTCAACTTCTAGCAATTAATTAGAACTGGAAACAACTAAGTACACATTCGCAAATATGTTAATGCTCAAATACACTTTGCACGGAACTGCTGGTTAAGCTGATAGCTTTATTTAAGCAGTAAAACGATCCCAGACTAATTATTCAGGCAGAACCCAATAATGAAAATCGCTATAGAATTATACAAGGAGACCTAAACATTGGTTCACTTACCATTTTCTCCATCACCATTCAATGCAATTTTCTCCAATAGGCAGGTTCCCATTTCCATCAAGGATTCTGAAAATTCTGTAAAAGGAAACCAGCAAATTGATGATCACTTTTGTGAAGTAACTAACTATGCAATATATATAAAGGGCTTTCAGATACAGACTATCTCGAAACACTTAAATAAAAGTGCGAAAATGATTTCATTTCTTGATCCTGTTACACAATGCAAAATTAAGTAATCTTTCCCATAGGCGCGCGCCTTGTTATCAAACCATTGATAAATCTCTTTTGACAAATAGGGAAGTAAAATATAGATGCTTCCATACAACCCGTTACGAAAGTAAAGCGACTTATCATATTTTTTCTTTTTTCATCATACAATCTAACATGTAAGTAAAAGTAACAGGGAAGATGAATCACATAGCTACTAAATAAATACCATAGGCACTATTCGCCGCAGCTGCTGCTGCAGACAGTAAGCTGTCATAGCAATCTCTCATGTCTTTCATATCCTGCAAAAAGCACTTTAATTACAGCATGCTTCTAAAGAACACACAACAGAGTTTAATGAAACGCTACTATAAGAGGAGTTGAAATAGTTGAGAGTTGAGCAGAAATGAAATATTAGGGCGAAAAAACAGAACCGCGAGCAGCAGTGGCACAAATTTTGAAAATGGATACGGGTCGGGTAAAAGGAAAGAAAGAAACCCTAATTGGGAAGTAAGGACCTGTGAAGCCTGAGAGAGGCCATCCAAATGCAACAAAATCTGATGATCCTTCTTCTCCTTGTGAAGTGCAAATTTCTTAAGCTTTCCCAAAGACGACTTCATATCTCTATCTCTATCTCTATCTCTATAGGTCTTTTGACGGGCTGCAGTAATGCCGGAGGCCGGAGAAATGTTTTAGATTTAGTAGAATTGAAAAATAAAATAAAATAAATTAGTCATTACCAAGAAAATTCTAATTCTAATGTCATGCGCCCAAGTCAGAAAGGCAACTGCCTCTCTTCGTGAACACGTCTCTACTTTGACCCATCTTTCTTCTTTTTTGCCACCTTTCCCTTCTATTTTCAGCTTCAAACAGTTCAATTAAGTCTAATTGTAAAAGAAATCATTATTCTCTATTTTTAGCGGCACAAATCATTCTAAATAAGAACAATGTAGCATGAAAAGGTTGATCAAGATATTCAAATAACATTGTTTGCATCCATAATTGGCGTGTGGTAATAAATACATTGGGTATGTACTACCCAACATTAATTTTGTATAGAGAAAAGAAGAGAAAAGAAGACCAACGACAACGAGTGAGAAAGATCCAATATCTCTAATTTCTGAAGAATAGTGAGAGTTGGACGGATAACCAAGTCCCACAATACCCAAACATGAAAAGGAAAATGGACTGGGACTAAGAATAACTTACACAAATAACTACATTTTAGAAGCTCTTAAGAAATAGTAGCTGCCTTTTATTTATTTTCCATTTGTAGCTATATTTTGGCAATTCGCATGTAGTTGAATGTATTGGAATACATTGTTCAGTTGTATTCAACCTTATTTGATGTCATGTATATTTGATTACTTCATCCGTCTCAATTTAAGTGTCTTTCTTTTCTTTTTAGTTTGTCTCAAAATGAGTGCATCTTTCTATATTTAGTACGTTTTTTTAATTCCGAGTCAAGTTTAAAATCACAAGATTTAAAAGACATTACACGTCTTTAATTTAAGACCACATGATTCAAAAGTTTCCCTTATTTTCTTAAACTCTGTGTCAAATTAAACTAAGACACTTAAATTGGGACGGATGGAGTATACTTTAATACATCAATCTTAATTTATCTTAATACATGTGTATTCAAAATGATTGTGTTCCAGTGCATTTAAATACACGACAGAGCTTTATTTTGATTATATTTGAACGTATTTGAGTATGGGTCAGGGTGGATGAAATGGAGGCTCACATCTGGAGTATTGTGCGATAAAAATGTGCAACAAAAACTTAAAGGCAAGTTCTATAGGGTGATGGTTAGACCAACCATGTCGTATGGGGCGGAGTGGGCATACAAGGAGGGATATAATTAGAAATGATGATATCAGGGACAGAGTGGGAGTGGCCTCGGTGGAGGATAAGATGCAGAAATTAGGTTGAGATGGTTCGGACACGTGCAGATGAGAGACATAAATGCCTCAGTGAGGATGTGTGAAAGGTTGGCTACGGACGGGTACATGAGGGGTAGAGGTAGGCCGAAGAAGTATTGGGGAGAGGTGATTAGACAGGATATGGTGTAGGTGCAACTCACTGAGGACATGACCTTAGATAGGGGTTGTGGAGGACACGTATTAGGGTAGAAGGATAGTCGGTAGTCCAGCGTAGTCTTACCTACGCTTACAAACTGGTAGTTGTAGTATTATTATTATTATTGTAGGCTTGATTAGCCTATCATATTGCCTTGTAGTCCATTGTCGTTTGATTTATGCTGCTATGTGTATTTTGTTTGTCTTATTTACTTGCATTAGCTATTGCTTCTTTTTGCTCCTTTCTTTTTCAGAATGCGTTGTCATGACTAACACACTTTGTGTGTCTTACTTTTCTTGGACTTGTGCTTTGTCTTGAGCCGAGGGTCTCTCGAAAACAGTCGATCTACCTACCAATGTAGAGGTAAGGTCTATGTACACTTTACCCTCCCAGACCCACATTGTGAAATTTCACTGAATATGTTGTTGTTGTTGTATTTGAATGTATTTGAGCTCCGGTCAGCAAGGTCGCTGGCGTAAGTCGCAAAGGTTGAATGTATTTGACTGTATTTTAATGTATATCAACAAAATTTCAAATACATTATATTTACTTGAAAATAATTGTATACAAACATATGTGTATAGATCATTCAAATAACACATACAACCAAATACATCTATTTTTTACCTGAGAAAAGCCATGTATATATATAGAGAAAAATAATGAATACACTAAAATACTCTCAGATCTAATATACAACATATGTATATAAAGAAAGAAATAACAAATACATTCAAATACACTTAGATCTAAGATACAACAACAAGAAGAAGCCATAAATTTTGATATCCGTCCAGATTTAAGAATAAAAGCCAGAGATCCAATCCCTCAAAGATTTGCATATGTTCAAAACTCTACCATTAGTAACATTAACAATGAGGAAGTGGTGTTGCCTCCAGAACTAAAATGAGAATTGATGCCGAATTTGGATCGCTTTGCTAATACATACTTTTGAGATTTCAGATTTTATTTTTCCGACGAATACACACTTTTGAGATTTCAGATTTTGTTTTTTCGGTGAATACACATTCCGGTGGTTCAGTCGGCGCCGACCGTGAATCGGGATAGAGGCAAATACACCAACTCCGGCGGGCAGTGATCGTCGCAACAATGGTGTTTCTCATATTTGGTAGGAGGAAGAAGCGGAGGCTAATCCGACCGGAAGGAGGCATTGGAGAGAGAGGGTGAGGGAGAATAAATAGAAGCGAGAGAGAAATAAGTCATAAAACATAATGCATTTAGTATAGCTATGACATGTAAATTGAAAAAATCACTATAGCTATAAAAGTAATTAATTAAACAATAGTTACTAATCATAAATACATCTTAGAGTTAGCTATGTCAAGTAAATATTTCTAAAAAATTCAGTGAGTGAATTTGCAGCTCAATGGCATGACGGGAAATTGATTTGGATCATTCGCACGAATGCCCTTATTTTGAGGTGGCCTTTAATTCCTCAAATTGTTGTTCTTTAATTTTCGCCCTTTGTCTAAGAAAATGGACGAAAACATTTCTAATATTTTGGGTTCGAACCCTAACAAAGTCAAAAAAGGAAAAAAATTCACAAGGCAAAGTTTCATATCGAACTATGCCTATTCGGGTAAGTTATACAGAAGTTATGTCTTAAGCATAACTTATTTAAGGCATTGCTTTGCGAAAAAATATATATATTTTACTGAGCTTAAGTTCGAACCCAGAATTATAGAAGTTATTCATTAAGGCATAACTTTTGCGGAATATTTGCTTTGTAGTTTTTTTTATTGAGTTGGGTTCGAACTCGAATCTCTAATTTTGGAGACGCGCGAATAAGAATATTTTGGCCCATAAAATTTCATTAAATGAAAAGTAGGGATAAAAATTAAAGACCACTAATTTGAGGGCAAAAATTAAAGACGAACACATATGAAGGACAATCCGCGGGGAAAAATGAATCGATACCAAGAAGACAAAGCTTAGAGCCTTGGGGAAATGTTGAGGATCCAAGCACATGATTTGGATTTTGGGCTTGGGCTTCTTGTTCATGGTACTCTCACGTCTCAAGAAAGCAAGGCCTAGTTCACATTTTGTTGACGTAAATAATTCTAGCATGGGGCCAGGTGCAAGTCACGAGGCATGGGGACATGAGCTTCATGGATCTTTAAAATTTTAATTTATAATGTAGTAAAATAGTATAATAAAACAGAAAATTATAAAAAATACATTAATAATTAATTAAAAAATTAAAGATTGATTAAATAAACTTAAAGAAAACAAAACTTTTAACATGATTTTACAAGTAATGCAATGCTATAAAAGTTATATATTATGAGATGCAAATCAACTTTAACATTTTAACTTTCAAACAAGAAAAGAATCACAATTTCTTAAAGTATATTACTATCATACTATATAATTTTAATCATTAAATTTTATCAGTATTATAATTAGAACATCATTCGTTCATGAATAAGAACAAAATTACTTTTCAAATAGCGAAGTAATAAAATATGATAATTTTGAGACAAAAACATGAAAACTAATGACAAGTGAAGATGTAAAATATAGCCATGTATTTTTAAAAGAATTGTTAAATGATACTCACCATCACGGTGTTTCAAATAGTAAATATGCAATATTACAACTAATTATGAGGGTTAATAGTGTTAAATAAGAAATTTAACATATAATTTGTGTAAGAACTGTTAAGCGAGCCCCGATCATTGAACGTTAGGCGTGTTTAAAGCGTACACTCGGACGCTTAGGGTGTAAGCCCCACAAGTGTGCCTCGAGATGTTTTTCCATGCCCCCGAGATCATCCGTTTTGGACGATGAATTACTATCCGCTTACAATCCTTTCTTTAACATACCTTTGCTAGTAAGGCCTGCCCAACTGCCTAATGCACAGGGACTATTGATTTTGGTAGCCTTTTTTACCCCTTGTAATTTAAAGATTCCTTTTCACCATTTGTCAATAAGGTAGGTGGCCGATGTTTCACTTTAGAAGAATTTCTCTTTTGCAAACATGAAATTTAAAGAAAAATAATTGTCAGTTAAGTGAAACGTTTTAAATCTATCTTGTCACTCAAACACCTAAATTAATTAAGGTTTCAATCTCAGATTCTCAGCCGACAAAAATGTAACACATGCAACTTGTCCAAACAAGGAATTGGCTGAGAATACCATATTGATAAGTCAGATTGGGCCAAAACCCAAATTCATCCATTTATAGTTTGGGTTTCCCTTTAAAATCTCTAGATTTTCTCAAATCCTCTCTATAAAGAGAAAATTTTAGTTTGGAAATTAAACGTATCATAAAAGGTTGGCAATGAAGAATTGTTTAACTCAAAATAACCTAATTCATTTTAACTGAAGTAAACTTTGGAGATGTTGATTCATAATCATTCGTTTCCTCAACTTGTATTGAACCATCTAAACCCGAGACCCGAGTGGTCATATGCTTTGATCAGAAGAGACTATTCACACAAATAGTAGTAATGGATATGGCAGAGTAATTTGCAAATGATAGTTTGAACATAAACAATAGAATATTGTGATATGGAATCATTGCTTCTTTATCTCTAGTTCAAAGATATGGTACCACACGATTACAGAGTAGCCAGAAAAAATGACAGAACAAGAGGGCCAATAAAGATCAAGAAAAAAAAAAGAAAAGGTTGAAGGTGTCCTCTACCTACATCTCTACACTTTTAATTAAGTATGATAATCCCAGTGAAAAGGGGTTAAATGAAGTACAAATAAGAGTGCACTCATTCAGGCTTGTAAACAAGGCTTAAAAAATTATCTACAATCATATCCTTGTTGGAATAGGTTGAGATACAAGCACAAAGTAACGACAAGGCACTGTCTGTTGTTATTGTATCAATTCTGGGATAAGCTTGAGCAGAAAAGACAATTCCCTTTGTGAGAATTGAGGTCTATTTTGAACTTTGTCTTCCCCTTCCTGCAAAATTTCATCTTCAACCTCCTCTGGCTTCTTCACTAACTTACACACAGCCTCTGTTACTTCTTCAACAAAATCCACAATCACTCCATCAATTCCCATCAGATGTTGCATATACACAGCTTCAGGCACATTACTGAAATACATAAATAAAACAGTTAGTGTGAGTATACAACAACAACAAACCCAATGTAATCCCACAAGTCGGGTAAGATGTACACATCCTTACCCCTACCTTTGTAGAGAGGCTGTTTCGACTACAAATTCACAAACAACATGTGAATAAATATTAATAGTACTAGTACTCACTTCAATTTGCCATATGTTAAAAGAGATAGCTTCGACTCTTTGATCTTGTTAACAGATCCTGGATTCCTAAATATGCCTTTGACTTCGGAAACAACCCCTTCCAGACCACCCTCTAAACACAATTTAGTGGCCTCCTCCAAGGAATTCCTCCTAACATCATAGTAAATCTCTGTACCTCCATTTGTCAGGAAAAATACCTACAAGATTGTAACGCCAAAAGTCAAAATCACTTGAAAAAAGTCAAATTAAAGTCTTCAACTTTAACAAAATGGGACTTACAGGATAAGTAGTCTGGAGTTTCTTGACAAGCAGAGCAGCATCAGGCTGGAAACTTGAGAATATAATTGGTCTGCCATTAGCATACTCTATGACAACATGTAAGACGGCTTGAAGAACACGGACGAGGTAGTCTTGTTGATAAACAATGTGGTCATCGAATTTGAGCTCAATGTTGAAGCCAATAGATGGATTAACTTTCTCAAAAGCTTCTTTTAAGGTACATGCTGAATCATCGGTTTCAACAGTCCAGCTAACAATCTTTCCTTCTTTAGTGTTCCTCATTAAAGGTTTTCCAGCAAGACCCTCTTCTCTTTGGGGTCCATAGCTAAGAAATTCAGCAAGCGTCAAATCGGTAATTCTCCTTTCGTAAATTGTACCCTGCAAAAAACCATGAGAATTAAGCTCAATGTACATAAAAGGAAAAGCTAAATCATCATAAAGAGAGAGGTGATTAATAGAGCTTACATGTTCTTGAGTGAGGATGAAGTCGTCGTGAAAAATGACAGGGCAATCATCCTTTGTCACCTACAAAAAATGACATTTACTTCTTTACTTTCCCGTTAAAGCCCAAAGGCTTTTTACTCCAAGTAATCAGCAACTTTATTTCATGCTAGAGCAATACTCCTTACACATGTATTAATTTGCAATCCCAAAAGATACCAGAGAAAAAGAGAGATCAATCAGTATCATAACAGAATACCGCTATAAACTTTTCTGGTGAACATGGAAACAAACAGCGGGTTCAAAGTAGCACAATTTTTTAACCTAGTTTTCGTTTATTCCCCAGAAAGATCCAAGCTTTAGGGGTCGTTTGGTTAGAAAATAAACTAAGCTTGATTAATTTATGCTGAATTAGTTCTTATTGATTATTTGATATGTTATATTTAAAAGGTCGTGAATAATTTTATTCTCACAAACTATAAGTTATTCCGCTACTAGTTTTGAATGAATTGTTGGTATTTCTATGGTACTTTATAAAGCAGTACGGGAAGTAATAACTATTACAAATGTTCGAAAGGATAAATAAATGGTCAAACTTCAAAACTGCCGCAAGTGCGTTGTGTCTTGAATCTTGATCACCTTGCAAAGCCAACTTTGAGAACTGCCGCAAGTATGTTGTGTCTTGAATCTTGATATCCTGAAATCAAGAAACAACTAACCGAAGGTTACAACGCTGTGTTGAGTCGAGGATAGCCCTCTATCCTTAAGACAAGATTGCCCCGTATATATGCTTTTACGTTAGCGGGCAATAGTCTCCCAAGATAAAACAACACTTTAATCTCAACACTACAAAGCCAATAGGTTGAGCCTGTCGAAGAAAACAAATATGACTCGACTTGCTGAAGATATGGAATAGGAAGGAAGAGTTTCTCTTTACTCTTCTCTTTTGTCTCTGTGTATATATTGTGTCTCTGTAGTGTATATCTTGTGTATACGTGAGGGTTTGGTCACTGTTTTTGACTGATTTTTCAGCCACTGTTTTACTGATTTTTCAGCCACTGGTTCGCTGATTTTTTTGGCTACTGGTTTGCTGATTTTTCAGTGTCTTTTTCGTCTGTTTTGTGGCCTGTTTTTCGTCTATATTCTGCCTGTTTCTTTTTTCTGTTTTTCAGCCAAGTGAAGCTGAATATATAGCAAGAGGAGGGGCTGTCCAACAGCCACAAACAAGGCTGTAATGGCCCTTAAAGGAGGCCATTAAAACAGCCAAGTAATGGCTATTAAGGCCTTGAAGAAGGCTGCCCAAATGCCCCAAGTAATGGCTGTTAATGGAGAGTTAATCAGCCAAGTAATGGCTGGTTAATGCTCCAAAACGCAGTCCAACGGTAGGCAGAAAAAGTCTCCAGAAATTCTGGGGACCAAACTGTAAATATTGAAACTTCAGGGACCAAACTGTACATATGAAAGAATTCGTCCAAACTGCACATCCAAACTTCAGGATCAAACTGCATACATCCGACAGTTCTCTCGGTCCAAAAGATAATATCAGAAGGCTCCATTGTACCCACGATCGACCGGACGACCGGACGGGGCGAAGGGCATGCACAAGGCAGGGCTTAGCTTTGAACCCAAGCACATCTAGGTCTTCCCTCCTTAAAACACACGGGATACCTGGGATCCAAACCCTTTACCACATTAGAGACTTATATAGAGAGCAATTTTTCCTATTCCCACCGATGTGGTAGATTTGTCCCACACCACATTTCCATGCCTTAAACACCTTACTGCGTGAACCAATATCTCTTTCATTTCTCAACGAAATTAGACGATTCTTGGCCCTACTGGCCATCATCTACTCACTTCGAGATCATGCATGTAAAGAGACCAGTCTCCAACATACTTTAACACTAGTGTTTAATTCATCAAAGACGGGTGGACGCATCTCCCCGCCAAAGGCTAATTTCCAACAATCCTCTATGAAAGAGAGATCAGGTACACACAATGGTGCCTACATTTCAGCAATCTTTCAACGAAAAGATATTGCATCGTGAGAGGTAGCTTACGCTTGAACCTTCCCTAGTTGAATACCATCTGACTTACTTATCCGCAAGGTGAACGTGATGTCTTGAACCTGGTCGTTGTTTAGTGTAAGCCAAGACAACGATATCAACACAATAACTCTTTCTTATTCATTTTCCTTCTTACGCTTTCGTCCGCTGTGGCCATGGGACACACTTCTGGATTCTTAAGCTGCTCATTCGAAGCCTCGGCCATCCTCGGCACTTAAATAGGTGATCTCCTACAAGGTATCCTCGCTATACCCCACTTCACAAGTGTTAGGAATCATTAAAAGTTCCACAACCCCAACCTCAACCGCTTGAGGATCTTTTAAAAGGTTTGAAGCTTAACCTTTACCCACCACGCAGCAAGACTTTAATGTCTATCGCGGAACAGCTTTGGATTCATGTTTTCGCACAATCATCATCCGGCGCTTCGCCTCCACCAAGCGCTTTCAATCAACCTTTTGCCGCTTTAGTTTTCCCATTGAACCACATTCTTGGGATCTCCAATCGCATGGTTACCGGGTTTCCACCGCAAAGCGTTCGTATTGTTCGGGTTTTAAGCCAATTCTAGACACGCAGTAACACTTGATCTCCTGGTAGTCCTTAGTTAGTAAACAAGGATGTGACACCCGTGATGATCAACTCCGCCATACGGCCTTGGCGTCTCCGGCATGCATCCTAAAAGATATGTCTAGACGCCGCCATCCGTGTCCTTCCCGGTCGGCCCGGCCAGCCACGCAGATAACCGCCAAGACACCGGTATCTCCCAATAAGGGACGCCCTCTACGAGCCGTGAAGTTACTCAACTTTCTTTCATGCTTTGTATAAAGCGATAAACTCCGATTCCATCATGAATCGCCATGCAAGTTTGCTTAGAGGATTTTCCAAGACCCACCATACACATTTGCTTGTGGCTTCGTGTTCTTCGATCCGATGTCCCAGCTTTGCATCACCGTGTTCTCCTGCAATCAGCTGACATCCGTAATACTATAACTGGTAGATGTTTAATAATCTGATATCGCCATATCTCGACTTAACGCTTTCTATCGATCATGTATTAAGATCATCAGTGAACCTTAGTTCAACTGGACCGTTTGTAGGATGATACCAGTCGGTGCCAGTGTGTACAATACATTGAACTACATGACCTCGTGTATATCGCTTCTTTGTCTATGGGAGCACCACGATTCCAATCATTTCTATGATTCATATCCATTGGTTTCAACGAGACTGCCTACTATTGACCAAATTGTTAGATGTCTTAGAAATCCAATTCCTAAGATGTCATCTGTGATACCCATATCTTTCATATCGAGACTTTGTTTCAATATGACTTTTACTTTCAGACTGTTGATTCTCCAACCGTTGGCTTTCAACTGCAGTCAATGTTTCGGGTCGATTCATTGTTCCTGCTTTATCCTGAAACTTTCAGACTAAAATGTAAACATTTCAGTGGACCAAAATGAAAGTTCAGAAGAAGCCCAACAGCTCAAAGAAACTAAGTCTCGATTCTCTTTTTCCAACTCTCCTATTGGGAAAGTCGCTTTCAACATCCATGCCACGCGAAGACCGCAATGGCCCTCGATGGTTTCACTCACAGTGAAGACAGCTTAGCAACCCAAAGGTTCTTTCCCGGAGGAAGATCAACCATTACGCAAGTATGGGTTCTATATGATAGAATCTATTTCTTTCTTTAGCTTCTTTCCAACGCAGTTTTTTGGAGATGACAATTCTTTGTTAATTGTCCATGGTCTTTCTCAACCATACAAGCTGTAAGGAACAAGTCTTTGTCCCCTTTTTGCTCCTTTCCTGCTTCTACATCTAGAATCCCCGAGTTCGCAGATCTGAATATTAAGTTCCTGGATAGCCAAAGAACTTTCGAGTCCCGTAGATACGAACGCCTAGTTTCGACAAACCAGGCCCTCGTTCTTGTTAACCTTGAGCAATTACTTCTTTTCCTTTTTCATGAAAGCTATCTTCAAAGAATTCAAGATTCTTTGACGCCAAGAGGCTATCATCACTATCAAGCTATTTGCGCATCCAACGGATATGCAATCTACATTTTAGGTACAATCGGACTGCTTTCATTATTCCAACTTTTACCAAGCAACCCCATTACAAATCGGGCGCACTCCACTTTGCGCTATTAACACCGCTGGATCGAGGTGCTGAAAATGAACGATGCTTCACATTCTCCTCATCACTACGAATTTCTCAACTGTAGGCTTAGTTGATTTTCAACTTCAGCTTGTAGCGCTTATCCGCTTCTACAACTTCATCTTTGCTTTTCAACAAACAAAGTGATTCCATACGCTGTACCATCATTAATGAAGATCACAACGATCAGTCTCCTCTATTTTGTATAAACTTCAAATCACCCAAGTAGCGTGGACTAAGTTCTGAGAGCGGCTTCTTTCGCTATTCCCTTGACTGGAATTTGAAAGGTGATTTTGCCTCTTCATCTACCTCACATTCATTTTGAGGGTTTATGCTCTATTGTAAGGCAACAATCTCAACATCGTTAGCTTTTGAATGACTTGCTATTTAACGTGGTCTTAATCTATGATGGAATAGATGCACGGATTACAAATATATCATTCATTTCCACAGCACATCCTTGCACTTATCTCTTAGTTATTACAGACTGCTATTGAGTAGTTTCAAACCACTAACAAATATTCCTTAAACCAAGTTAGAACAAGTATCACCTCATCTTAGAGTGATCTCATTCCTCAAGTCCCATTGAGGACAACCTCTCCAGCCTCTCTTGATTTTGTGAGGGCGCTGCTTCACGAACAACCTTCGCCTGTGGTATGGCGAACCGATCATATGGATCTCGACATCGCCCACTTCGGCTTGCTTTAAGGCATCGGGAGTGTCCTATTTCTTTATCGCTTTCTTTAGGCCTTCGATCATTAAGACTGAAACTCGGCCCACCACACTAGGTGTCCATTACTTTTCCTATTTAAATGAATTCCCCGCCCCACTCAACCACCCTTGAGGCTTTGTATGACCGAGTGTCCAATATCATCATATCAAAGGAATTTTGGCCCACTCCACGCCTCGAGGCTTTATATGACTGAAAGTGTCCAATATCATCCTATGAAGGATCTTCCGCCAAATAGTATGACAGTTCCCACGCCTTTAACTTTTAGACTTCTTCCTATGATCGTGCCTGGATAATTCTGGCGCTACTTAAGAGTTGTGGAATCGCTGCAAGACGCTAGTGGATCTTTCTCCATCGTGACAAAGTAACATGCTTTACACGCTTTAAATAATTTACACTTAAAAGAATCGGATCTTTTTAAGTCACATAAACTCCAATCTTTAAACGGAAAAGAAGACGAGATTAAACTTCCGATTTGTTAAAGTCAAGGAATATAAATTATTTTCATATTCCTCCTTACTTTAATCCATTTTTAATCGTGACATCATTTAATCTTTATTCTTGACAAGTAAGAAAAAATACTCATCATCTAATCTTTATTCTTGACAAGTAAGAAAAATAGTTATCCCACTTCTGATTCTCGCTCACTTCACTACTTCATCGTGACTGAGTGTCCGGGCCTTCCTTCTTACCATTATTCTGATCTTTGTCCTGATAGATACAGCCTTCTGCCAGCCAAGATAGAAGTACATCTTCGCCTTCCTCTTGTCCCGCTGACATCCTCGTGCTCTCGAGCGCTTTGTTCCCACCACTCGTAGCGTGACAATATGAATATGCTCATCATCATCACTCTTTCTACCGTAAAACCATTTCCATATCCGCATTTGGTCACACAACTTTTGACCGACATCTTTCAACACTAATAGTATTACAATACAATCTTGTCTTAGTTGTCATGGTGTTTCTATGGTACTTTATAAAGCAAAGACGGAAGTAATAACTATTACAAATGTTCGAAGGATAAATAAACGGTCAAACTTCAAAACTGGCCGCAAGTGCGTCAGGTCTTGAATCTTGATCACCTTGCAAAGCCAACTTTGAGAATCAGCCAAAGATGTTGTGTCTCAATCTTGATATCCTAAATCAAGAAACAACTAAACTGAAGGTTACAACGTTGGTAGGCCGAGTCGAGGATAGCCCTCTATCCTTAAAGACAAGATTGCCCCCGTGATATATGCTTTTACGCTAGCGGCAATAGTCTCCCAAGATAAAAACAACACTTTAATCTCAACACTACAAAGCCAATAGGTTGAGCCTGTCAAGAAAACAAATATGACTCGACTTGTCAAGATATGGAATAGGAAGGAAGAGTTTCTCTTTACTCTTCTCTTTGTCTCTCGTGTATATAGTGTCTCTGAAGCCAGTATATCTTGTGTATACGTGAGGGTTTGGTCACTGCTTGACTGATTTTCAGCCACTGTTTGGCTGGATTTTTCAGCCACTGGTTTGCTGATTTTTCAGCTACTGGTTTGCTGATTTTTCGCTGTCTTTTCGCTCTGCTTTGTGGCCTGTTTTTCGCCTATATTCTGCCTGTTTCTTGCTTCGCTTTTTCAGCCAAGTGAAGCTGAATATATAGCAAGAGGAGTGGCTGTCCAACACCCACAAACAAGCCTCTAATGACCCTTAAACGAGGCCATTAAAACAGCCAAGTAATGGCTATTAAGGCCTTGAAGAAGCCCCAAATGCCCCAAGTAATGGTGTTAATGGAGAGTTAATCAGCCCAAGTAATGGCTGGTTAATGCTCCAAAACGCAGTCCAACGGTAGGCAGAAAAATCTCCAAATTCGGGGACCAAACTGTAAATATTGAAACCAGGGACCAAATCTGACATATGAAAGAATTCTGTCCAAACTCAGACATCCAAACTTCAGGGATCAAATCGTACATCCGGCTGCAGTTCTCTCGTCCAAAAGATAATATCGAAGGCTCACACCACGATCGGACGGACTGGACCGACGACGGGCCTAAGCAAGGCGGCGGCTGCTGTGGTGGGCTTAGCTTTGAACCCAAGCACATCTAGGTCTTCCTCCCTTAAACACATGGGATACCCCTGATCCAAACCCTTTACCACATTAGAGACTTATATAGAGAGCAATTCTTCCTATTCCCACCGATGTGGTAGATTTGTCCCACACCACATTTCCATGCCTTAAACACCTTACTTCGTGAACCAATATCTCTTTCATTTCTCAACGAAATTAGACGATTCTTGGCCCTACGGTCATCTACTCACTTCGTAGATCATGCATGTGTAAAGAGACCAGGTCTCCAACATACGGAACACTAGTGTTTAATTCATCAAAGATGGGTGGACGCATCTCCCCGCCAAAGGCTAATTTCCAACATGAATAACCACATAAGGGATAGAAAATTTCTTATGCCAAAACTATTTTTTCTTATCCTTCCTACTAAACTGACCCCTTAGGGTTTTGAAATATAAGAAAATCTCGGGGCTAAAATAAACAACCTTTCTTTTTCTTTTCAGATTTTGTCGTACGTGTAAAAAAGTTTCTTACTTTTGGGTTTGTTAGAATGTGGATAGGACGAAAAAAAACAAAAAACAAGTCTTGTACGCGGAAACCCCCAGAAAAGAAAAAGATACCTGAACGTCAAATTCAATAAAATCGATGGGGTAATTAGCAGCTGCATTGAATGAAAGAATTGAATTTTCCTTCACGGCATTCATTCTGCGGTCAGCCGATTGCAACAAATTCATCCCGTTCCCTCTATGTCCAAGGACTAAAAATTTCGATGCCTTAAACGATGTTGTTCCTATTTCAACCCCTGCAACTATTAAAAATTCATTCTCACAATGAGAATAAAACCACACGAAAAATAGACAACAAACCTTGAGAAAAGTGGGTGGAATATAACGCAAGAGAAGCCACTTGATCTAGATTCGGAACATCGGAAACATGAACGGCTTTAAGAGCCATTGTTTATAGAAAAAGAAAGGGAAAATCGTACGACATGTTTTGAATGGAATGGGAAACCATGGTATTTAAGGAGCTTGGAATGGTAATGGGAAAAGAATATTAACAATCCACCACGGGGTGATGCTTTGGGATATTCCTCTTAGGAATTCCCACGTAGATATCAACTCATCTTCAATTTCCTCCATCTCTTTCTTTCCCTTGGAGATCAAGACATACACGAAGAGTAGGGGTGAGCGTATATAGATTTATATTAATTTTGTATTCGAAAAATATAAATTGAATAAAAATTAATTTAAAAACAAATGAATCAAATTTTAAAAAAATTCGATATGTTCGATTTATATCGCGGAACGTATCGGATTATATGTTTTTTCTAGTGGGCCGGGGCGGGTCATGGATTTTTTTTTAAATTGAATTTTCAAAACTGAAATTGACATTCACACCTACACTATCATGAAATTTCAACGTTGAAATCTATTGTGTATCGTGATATGTTTACTAAAGAAAAAGTAAAATTAGAAATCGATTTGGAAAAAAACACAAATTGATTGGGAAAACTGACGTTTTTCTAAAAATTGGCTGCGCCAAACCACCTTGTGGCAGTTTGGGCCGGCCCCGTCTAGAAAAAATACCAAAAATAAATAAAAAAAAACGTGTAAAACGGACATCCGAGCGCAGAGTTATGACCATTTAAAGTTTGATCAATTTACAACTATTTTATCTCCCTACATTTTATGTTAATGCTTCCGTGATATGTTAATCAAGTTCATGCCGCATTCGACTTTCATAAAAGCTTCATAGATTGGTTTCAATGGCTATGATTCAAGAGATAGTAGTAGCCTAAAATAAAAAATAAGATTAATTACATATTTAATTCATTTTTTTCGGTTCTCCAGATTTTTTGTTCACCCCTAATGAAGAGTAAAACAATAATCAAACATAAATTAATAAGTACTTAATAGGAATACATTATACTTTATTATGTGTCAGAGACGTCTTTGGGCCTGTGCGAGCTGTGCTACCGAAAAATGAAAAATTTTAAGGGCCCCTTTTTTCATTTTTTATTAAGTAGTATTATCCATATTTTACTGTAAAGACCCATAATTCGCAGGTCTTAGCTCAATCTAATTATTGAAATCATATATTTACTTATATTAAGGGTCCACTTCTACTAATTAGAACAATGCCCCCAAAATATTTGAGACGGCCATGTTATGTGCCAATAATATATATTTTTTTTTAAAAAAACGCCCCAATTTGTTGAGTAAATTACTGAAATGCTATTACTCCGTAATTATCCTTCAAATTATATTATTTAAGATAGTAAAGTACAAATTATATTATTCAAAATAATACTACTATATTATCTTAAATTGAATGCAATCTATTTTTCAACGAACTTCTCTGTACCTTTACATTTTAATTATTATATTTATTTATTTTCAAATTTAATATAAGTACTATTCTATTCAATTATTTTCTTGCTTATAAATTCCAGGAAAGTCAATTCAAGTTCAACCTATGGTTTCACCACTTTGTGCTATGCATCTAGGGGTGGGCAAAAAGTCCGGATAACCGAAAAAATCGAACTGAACCAAAATTCGATTTGGTTTTTTCTTGAATTTTTTGAAAAATCGAACCGAATCAGAATTTAGTGATTCGGTTTGGTTTTTTTATTTTGGATACAAACCGAACCGAAAAATCGAATTAAATATATATATTTTTTTATTTTTTATTTTTTATTTTAGGCTAATATTATCTCTTGAATCATAGTCATTGAAGCTAATTTATGAAGCTTTTATGGAAGTCGCATGCAACATGAACTTGATTAACATATCACAGAAACATTGACATAAAATGTAGGGAGAAAAAGTAGTTGTAAATTTAAAACTTTAAATGGTCATAACTATGCGCTCAGATGTCCGTTTTACCCGATTATTTTTTATTTTGCGTATTTTTTCGAGACGGCTCGGAAAAGTATTTTTGTACGTTCTCCTAATTCTCTAGAGTCTAGAGTATAATAGGGACGTTATTAGGCCACTGACTGTAAAATGAAAGTAACTGTGTGAACTATAATCTAAACTGGTTATTTTTGCAATATCTTGTGACTGTGTCTGACTGTCTGTGCACCTCTTTTAAAAAGTTATTTCGATATTTTTAGCGCATTGCATTTACAAAGGAGAATATTCCAAATGGATTCTGATAGTACTATTTTCAAAAGAATATCCATAATTAATATGGAGAACTTTCCAAATTAGTCACCTTACGCCATTTACAGCAGCCGTGTTGGACGAGTAGGTAGATGTTAAACGTGCAAAGATTTGAATATCATTACTATTATTATCAATTTATCCATCCGGTTTGACTTGCTCGTGAATATCATTACTACTAGTTCTTCTTTTAGATGAAATGATCGGGAAAAAATAAATAAAAATGCCAAGAAGGATTTGAATCCCATCTGATACGATTAACAGCTTATATCTATTTATGCATCAATCTTTTGGATTTGACAAATAAATAAATAAACTTAGCTTCTTAATTACTACTTGCCACGATTGATAAACTTAACCTTAAGACTTTGATAAATTGAAATTGGTGATTCCATACTTGGAGTTGGAGATGGAGGTATGAATTATGAAAAACACATTTGAACTTAAACATAGCTAGTATGCGAGGAAGAAGTGAGTAGAAGCGACAAATATTAAGGGTTCATGAGATGATTTTTTTAAAAAAATGAAATCTCTCTCTCAATATATATAGACAACATTTTAATAAACAAGTTTCCTATAAATTAAACTGTATTTTAAAAATTACAAACTAATTTTACATTCACATATACTATCAGTAGGCTTATTAAACGTTGATCCATATGACTACGGAAGAATATACACGTACTTCCTTGAGCAACATGCACATATACAGTGCTTCCTTTTTCTGCTTCAACTTTCGAAAACATCTTGGCCTGAAAACACAATAAGTTAACTTTATAAAAAAAATAAAAAAAATAAAGTTAACTAAGCAAATGAACATTTTAGATAATACTAAATAATATAAGCAACTTTCTAACAAATAAAAAGAGACAACAACAACAATAACATACCCCGTGAAATCCTACACCGTGGGGTTTGGGGAGCAAATAAAAAGAGAAGCTAAGAAAAAAATTAAAAGCATTCTCTAAAGAATTCATCCATTCACATCAAACATCCAAGCAAATGCCCTCTATTGGCGGTGACTATTGCACTACAAGAATAGAGGATAACCAAGATGACTCAAAATAAATTTATATGAATAAAAATTGGTGTGACTTTAAGGTGTCATAAATTTGTATACTAAATAATTGGGGTTATGATCATGAAAGGTATACTAATATTAATTAAGAGTAGAATTTATGAAAAATAAAAAGGTATGAGTTATGAAGATGACTTTTAAAATTAAAATATGGAAATATTGAGGAAAAAATGAAAGAAAATTTTAAAAAATTGAGAAAAAATAAATGCTAATAGAGGCCATAGAGAGGTGTCACATATGATTGATTATACTTATCCTAACTTTATTTTTGGTTGTCCTAACCTACTCATTTTTTTATTTTTATACTTTTATTTATTCAATTCATCTGAAAATCAGTAATTATTGTTATTCTTCTTTACAATAATCAAATTATTTCTTTATCCTTCCGCTAATTCATTAAGGAAATTGCTAAAATTAATTTTCTCTTAACTAAATTTTACATATATTTTTCATTATTTGTGTCATATTAAAAATCCAAAAATAACTTCATAAATAATTTTGTGTTAGAAAAGATAATTTTTTTCTATAGAGAAAATATATATTTTTTCTATAGAAAACGTTCTCCTTCGTGTCAAAACCACCGTCAAAGTTTTGACACAAAAATTGTCAAGAGACATAAGGATTCTCAAACATTGTTGTGGAATCTAAAATTGTTCCTTTCCTATCACGAGCCATTTTTTGCTGACGAGATAAAGGGCCAAATCTGTCATACTATATTGTTTTATTAATCTAGATGAAGAGGCAAACAGCTGAAGCTATCTATTTTCTCACATAATGAAATTAAACGAAATTGTTGATTCTTTTTATTCCAATTACATAATTAAATTGGTGAAATTAAAAAAGAAATTACTCTCATTTTGATTTCTCTCCTACCTTTTCATATTTTTTCTTCTTTCCAAGCGCTTTTTCCCTTTTCTAAATTTACTCCTCTTCCCGACCAATGAAACATAAAGGGGTCAGATGATTGAGAATATCTTTTTAAATTTCTTTTTCTCTAAATTTTTTATCATGTTTATACAACCTTTTTGAGAAATTTTATTTAATCTATCACATAACAAACACTATTTATGTGAGCGTATTTTATTTTTTGACAAGTGAACACTTATTTTAAGCACAAAACAGAAAAGGTAATGTCAAATTTAGTATTTTCCTTCCCTGATTAAAATACAACAATAACAACAACATACTCAGTGAAATCCCACAATGTGGGGCCTAAGGAGGGTAGAATGTATGCAGAACTTACCTCTATCTTGGTAGATAGAGCGACTGTTTTCGAAAGACCATCGGCTCAAGACAAAATATAAGAAACAAATACTCATAAAGCATTGAAATTCAGCTCGAAGTAAGATACAACAACAACATACTCAGTAAAGTCCCACAACGTGGGGTCTGGGGAGGGTAGAGTGTACGCAAACCTTACCTCTACCTTGATAAGTAGAGAGACTGTTTTCGAAAAACCCTCGACTCAAGACAAAACAAGACAAACGGTCAGACATGGATAAAAAATTTAAAGCAGTATGAAAATGATGGTAACAAAAGCGAATAAACCATGATATCTCATTCTAAAAAAAAGCAGTAACTAACGCATGTAAATAAGATAAACAAAGTACAATAAAGAATACATAGCAGCGAAAATCAAACGACAAGGGACTATAAAACAATGATGCACCTACTAGTATGCTAGGCTATGAAGGCCTACAATAATAACACTACAACTACCATTTTGTAAGCGTAAGTAGGACTACGTTCAACTACCTACTACCCTTCTACCCTAATCTGTGTCCTCCACAACCCCCTATCTAAGGTCATGTCCTTAGTCAATTGCATCTACGCCATATCTCATCTAATCACTTCTCCCTAATACTTCTTCGGCTTACTTCTACCTCTCCTAAACCCGTCCATAGCTTACATCTCACACCTCCGCACTGGGACATTTGTGTCTCTCCTCTGCACATGCTCAAACCATCTCAACCTCGCTTCCCGTATCTTATCCTCCACCGAGGCCACTTCCACTCTGTTCGGATATCATCATTTCTAATCTTATCCCTCCTTGTATGCCCACACATCCATCTCAACATCCTCATCTCCGTAACTTTCATCTTTTGAATGGGCAAAGTCTTGACTGGCCAACACTCCGCCCCATACAATATAGTCGGTCTAACCACCACCCTATAGAACTTGCCTTTAAGTTTTGGTGGCACCTTTTTATCGCACAAGTGTTGACACCCAATTTTGTCCCATCTTTTATGATTTTATTCGTAATTTTTAATATTTTTGACACTTTTAAAATAATTTTAAAATATAGGCATATATGTGTGTATCTTCATATTATTATTATTATTCGCATATTTTATATCATTTGCATTTTTATAAAAAATCATAAGTTATCCGAAAATTCTATATTATTTTATTCTCGCAAAATTGCATTGCATTTCCCTTTTTATTAAGCATTAAGCATTTCGCAAATATTATATTTTTATTATTATCACGTCGTTATGTTATTTTAAATAATTCACATCTTTTATAAAATATATATATATATATATATAATATATTTTAATATTAAACCCCTCTTTTATATTTTTCAATTCCTAACCCAATACAATTTCTACCCAACCTAAATTAAAACCCATTTTAGTCCAAAGCCCAATCCCCAAATTAAATTCCCACAAGCCCAATCCCCAAATTAAATTCCCACAACCCACAACCAAAGCCCAACACCCACTCCCAGGCCCAACCTGGCCATTCCGCTTACCACCAAAACCCCCACCCCAAAAAGCCCAACGCCCAACTCCCTTTTTTTTTATTCCCCATCGCCCACAAGCCCAACCCCCAATTAAAACCCCCACCAAACCCAAACCGGCCCAAAAAAAAAAACCGACCCATGCCCCCTTTATACCCAAAATCTTCCCAAAAAAACAAAAACCAAAAATTCAAACCCTACCCTCCTTCAACCTCAAGCCGCCACGCCCCATACCCCCATCCGACCGGTCACCTCGCCCCCTGCCACCACCCACTCCCTGACACCCCCACACCCCTCCCATCATTTCGTCCAACTCATACCCCTAAAATCCGCTTCCAAATTCAGATTTTTTGCCTTTAATTCAAAATTCAAACTCGATTCTTGGGGGGGAATCCACCTATAAATACCCCATGATTTGTTCTTCATTGGAGGGGATTTTTTCAGAAAAAAAAAAAGGATTTTTCGGAAGTTTATTCAATATATACATAGTTATTTTGTTGTGTTCTTGAGTTGAGAGTATTTGGCTTCGTTGTTGTTCCAAGAATCAAGTCCGAAAAGGTTTGTCATCCCCTTTGATTTTCTCTGATTTTTTCATCGATTTGGTCGGTCGACCTGACCAGTCGACCTTGGTTCGTAACATTTTCGTAATTTCTTGCATTTCATGTTTATGTATGTTGGTTATCCGAATTTGGTGTAAGATTTGTTTCGGATCACCGATTTGGTCGGTCAACATCGATCGGCCTGGTCGACCGGTTTAGATTTTTTCCAATTTTCTTACATTCTGTTTGTTATCATTGGTTATCTGAAATTGATGAAATTATTTGACTTGGGTTGAACACACAATTCGGTCGGGTCATTTGACGGTCGGTCGATCGACCGGTTTAGATTTTCAATTTTCCTACATTCTTCTTTGTTGTTATCTTTGGTTATCTGAAATTGACGAAATTGTTTGATTCAGGTTTGAAACTCCAATTCGGTCAGTCCATCGACGGTCAGTCGACCGGTTTGGGCAACATTTTCTAATTCTTGCATTTCATATTCTTGTTCTTGGTTATCTGAAATTGGTCGAAATCGATTTCGGGTTTGAATCATCGACCAGTCAGGGCGACCGATTTGAATATTTCGAATTTGAACTTCGGGTCGGGTATTTTAAATCACTACTCTCTGTTTCCTTGGCTTTATTATTATGTTATTGATTGAATTAATACCGCATTCTCTTTGTTGTTTTATTGATCCAAACCAATATTGCGTCCATCTTCGGGAGACGCTTTCCGGTTTCATATTATCGTTTTCTTGTTTGAATAAATACCGCGTCTGTTCGGTATTTGTTTTTCGCTTCACTTTACGCGTTTGACATCGCTTTTTCTTGCTTTATCATTTTCTTGTTTTAAACTAGACACGCATTTTTCCAACATTGCTTTCTATTTCAATTCACTGTTTGACATTCAAATTACCGTTCTCTTGCTTTCTTGTTTTAAAACTAGACACCGCGTCATTTTCGGAAACTGCTTTTTCGCCGCTTTTCGCCATCGCCATCGCATCGCTCGCCATCGCCATCGCCATCGCTATCGCTATCGCTATCGCCATCGCATCGCTATCGCTACCGCTACCGCTATCGCCATCGTTACCGCCATCGCCATCGCACTTACCATCGCCATCGCCATCAAGCCATCGCTATCAAGTATCATCGCCATCGCTATCAAGCATCGCTATCGCCATCGCTATCGCTACCGCCATCACGCATATCAAGTATCGCATCAAGCTATCGCTATCGATACCGCTTACCGCCATCGCCATCGCATCGCTCCCTCGCTTTTCGCTTTACCGCCGCTATCGTTTCCAATTTTATTTAATCGATTTGAACACGATACTACATGGCCGATGAAAAATATCCGTCGATTTTGAGGCCTACATAGATTGCAAAGACGGAAATATAACTTCGGGCAAGGATGAAGACTTAAACCTTTTATCCGAGATCAACATGTTTAGTAGGCGAGGTGACTAAAATAACCAACAAGTTATATATTCTTGACCACGACGTGATTATAGTGATCTTTTATTCCACCCGAGAGACCAACACGTTTAGTAGGCGAGGCAATCAAAAATAAACTATATTAGTCATATGTTTGCGACCACGACGCGATTGGAATGTTCTTTTCAAAATTTAAGTCTGAGCCCTCATGATCAAAACATTCACTGTTTTGAATACGGATATGAAGTTATTTGTGTTTAAATGTTTCTAACCGTTTGTTCTTAACAGCTTGCAGGGATTAAAGTAAATAACGACAAATATTCCTCGGAGTTTATTTATTTCTTTCTTTAATTCAGCTTTTATCTCGCTTTGTATTGTAATATTATTTATCGCACTTATGTAATTATTGAAATGCTTAGAATAGGCAAACTTAGGATTTATTCATAGGTTAGTTTAAGATTTGAAACCCGTCGCTAGCTTATTTTATTTGTAGGCTCGCAAACTTAGAAATCCTTCGCTAGTTTATTTATTTTAGGCTCGTCACGCTTATTCAAGATTTTTAAAACAACTCTTGTCATCTTTATTTGCTTCAATTAATCATATAAAATAAATTTATCTTTTTATTATTATTTTTTGCAACTTGTTGATTTTCGAAAGATTCACTTCTTTGGCATTATAAAGAATTTATTGTCACAAATGCATGTTTTCTAAAAACTTTACATGTATCTTTCTTTTATGTCATCCGAATACGTACTTGTATAAAATGCATCATATTTACTTGTATAAAATGCATCATATTTGCAAACATCTTTTTTTTATACTTATAAAACATGTATTTTCTAGTAATAATTAACACGAGTTTTACTGGGATAACCGCATAAGTTAGCGGATCTTAAAGGATGCCTAACCCCTTCCCTTTAGGATAATAAAGAACCCTTACCTAGAATCTCACTAGTTTCAGGACCTTAAAATTGGAGTTACATTGCAGCACTTAGTTTAATATTTAGGTGTCCTAATTCACCGTAAACATAATTAGGTGGCGACTCCTCAATCCTTTACCCAGGAATCACCCCGAACACGTCCGCGCTCCGCTTTGACCCGAGCGAGGTCGAAAATGGGCGCGTACAGCATGGCGACTCCACTGGGGATATTCAGGTTCTTAACCATAACAAGTTCAGGTTAATCATTATTGTGCTTTATATTGCTCCTTATTTGATCTATTATTTTTAATTATTTTCTGTTGAAATTTTGTATGCATAAACTGCTTTAATTACTATATTCTCTTACTGCTTTCCTTAAATTGGCATTTCGCTCATATTTCTTCCACTCTGGAAAATTGACACTATCACACATTACACGCGAGGTGTGTTTTGCGCACCCGCAAATTTCTTTCAATCTACCAAATTTTAGGAGAGTTGGCGTATGCGCGGAGTGACCGGACCATCTGGTGGCCGCGTAGCCTTCTCACTCGAGTAGTCCGCTCGGGAACCTTGTGTCTAGTCAGCCAAATCTTAGAAAAATTAAGATAGAGCTATACCACCCTTTATTATAAGTCATGCATGCATACACCTTAGGTGGGTCGATCCTTGGTATCGACTCCACAATTAAGAAATCCGCCAAAGATGTCTACGGGTCTCACAACCCAACGACCAATCATCATATTATGTGTAGCGTGATAAGGATAGACTAATTCAAGACTAATCATGACATGCTGAAATTGGAAAATGTACATTCATTTTGTCTCATTTCCGACAAAGCATTGCAGTTTAGCAGCTTGGATCAAATCTGTCGTAATCCCGCATATCTGGCGTTTAGGCCCACCTCTGGCATAAGAGAGGCCCCTTGTATATTAGGACACGCATATACAGTTTGTTTGCTATTTTCTACTGCTTTCCACTCTGTGTATATTATTTAAATCAATAATTACTCACCTTATACTAATTTGGTTTTCTTCATTTTTCAGGAGATTCATTTTGCCTTATTTATTTCCCCAAAAGTTGATTCGTGTTGACTAAACTGGCAGAGCACCCCATCTGTTATTTCCCAATCATGTCTATCCAAATTGTATTAGTACTTAATGAAAAAAATGCAATTTAAATTGAGGCCTAAATCGCATTTATGCATTCTAATGTATTTTTGCCTCTACCTTTTGAAAGCTTAAAATGACAAATCTGCATTGCTTTTGCTATTATAAAATATGTTTTGTTCAATAATTCTCTTTTCTTTTTTCATCATGCAAACTAATTTATCGGCGGTATGTGACATATAATGAAACAAGCAAACAAGCAAGGCTTCGAAGAATATAAGGAAGACTCACAAGCGGAAGAATTGAGGCATTTTTGGAATAAGTCGAAGCCAGATTTGGATGAAACATCAAGATGGTTGATAGTCACAAGCATTGGCACGGATGTTTGCCATTGGTACTCTTGGGCTACCACATTACGATCAGGATTTCTCTTTGGGGCAATGCTATTTCTTTCGCAACCAAGTGAATCTGAGAATCATTTACTAAGAGATTGATGAAAGCGGATGGACGCAGCTTGTCAGGGCAACCTTATCAGAATAGAATGGCCAAAAACCATCAATGCAGATGCAGTGAAGAGATACCATATCTAAGATTAGTTATTCTCTATGTAATGCATTTCTTATGTTGTAAAAATTGCGCTCCCATGCGGGATACGCAAAGGAACCCATGTAGGGTTCCATTTCTTTAGATCACTAATTTCCCCAATCTCTTTTCACACCACCCGAACTACGTTATGACCTGATTCCCTCGGCGGGATACGTAGGCGGCCACATCGGCTTCGGTCCCATCTTTAGAAAAACCCTTACAGTTCCCTTTTACTTGTAACATGAACTACGTTATGACCTGATTCCCTCGGCGGGATACGTAGGCGGCCACATCGGCTTCGGTCCCATTTTAGAAAATCCTTACAATCCCCTTTTGCTTGTAATGAACTACGTCATGACCTGATTCCCTCCTGGGGATACGTAGGCGGCCTAAATCGGCTTCGGTCCCACCATTAGGAAATATTTTCTCCTTCATCTCACAAAAGACAAAATGCACCCATCTGATCACCCTGATAGAGGCGGTGCAAGAAATCTACACAAGACTTCGGTTGTCCATTCAAAAGATCGTCATTCTCATATATCGACATCGGGGCATTTTTAAGGGATCATCGCCAGAGGGCGCCGATAAACATGGAAAACCATCGGCAAACTAAGTCTTGACCGGAAGAATTTTGGATAAGACGTTTGTTTTGTTTCCTTTGCGTGTCCTGCCGACCAGACATTTGTACATATGCATACTTTCTTACAAGCAAATTATTTTCAACAAACATTTTCATTAAAGTTCAACGTAATTTTTTACTGATATGCATACTTGTTACAAACAAATTGTTTTCAACAAATGTTTTCAGTAATGGCTATCCAATACGGGGAACCAGAGAGGGGCTACAGGTCCGAATTAGCAGGACATGCAAATACCAAGACCGAAGCTACAAAGTCAACGCGAATCAACTCCCCCCTCCCAAAACTCATAAATTTATTTGAGTACAGGTTCTTCAGGTCGAAAACAGCAAGGAAGCTGCAACATTTTATGAGCAGATTCGCAAGGGCCTCCGCATCGCAACTCACTACAAGAATCACTTTCCTGTTTGGAGATTGTACAAAGACGTCATGCTAAACTACATGTTCCCAACCGTGTTGTGTCCACGGAAAGAACGGTCTTTCGACTTCCAGGGTCGCATTCTCATCTACTCAACTTTTGCATCGCTTATGTCCCCACATTAACTATCATGGCATGGCAATAAGGCCCCACTTTACACTACTTTTAAATCAGGCGCCCACCTTCTAATGCGGGTATGTTTTAAATCAGGCGCCCACCTTCTAATGCGGGTATGTTTTAAATCAGCGCCCACCTTCTAATCTGGGTATTTAAATTTGATCAGCGCCCACCTTCTAACGCGGGTATTTAAATTTCATCAGCGCCCACCTTCTAACGCGGGTATTTAAATTTCACCAGCGCCCACCTTCTAATGCGGTATGTTTTAAATCAGCGCCCACCTTCTAATTCGGGTATGTTTTAAATCAGCCCACCTTCTAACGCGGGTATTTAAATTTCATCAGCGCCCACCTTCTAACGCGGGTATTTAAATTTGATCAGCGCCCACCTTCTAACGCGGGTATTTAAATTTCACCAGCGCCCACCTTCTAACGCTGGTATTTAAATTTGATCAGCGCCCACCTTCTAACGCGGGTATGTTTTAAATCAGGCGCCCACCTTCTAACGCGGGTATGTTTTAAATCAGGCACCCACCTTCTAACGCGGTATGTTTTAAATCAGCGCCCACCTTCTAACGCGGGTATTTAAATTTGATCAGCGCCCACCTTCTAACGCGGTATTTAAATTTGATCAGCGCCCACCTCTGTCTGGGTATTTAAATTTGATCAGCGCCCACCTTCTAACGCGGTATGTTTTAAATCAGCGCCCACCTTCTAACGCGGTATGTTTTAAATCAGCGCCCACCTTCTAACGCGGTATGTTTTAAATCAGCGCCCACCTTCTAACGCGGTATGTTTTAAATCAGCGCCCACCTTCTAACGCGGTATGTTTTAAATCAGCGCCCACCTTCTAACGCGGTATTTAAATTTAGTCAGCACCACCTCTAACGCGGTATTTAAATTTCATCAGCGCCACCTTCTAATCTGGTATTTAAATTTGATCAGCGCCCACCTTCTAACGCGGGTATGTTTTAAATCAGCGCCCACCTTCTAACGCGGTATGTTTTAAATCAGCGCCCACCTTCTAATCTGGTATTTAAATTTCATCAGCGCCCACCTCCTAACGCGGGTATTTAAATTTGATCAGCGCCCACCTCTGTCTGGGTATTTAAATTTCATCAGCGCCCACCTTTCTAACGCGGGTATTTAAATTTGATCAGCGCCCACCTTCTAACGCGGTATTTAAATTTGATCAGCGCCCACCTTCTAATGCGGGTATTTAAATTTGATCAGCGCCCACCTCTGTCTGGGTATTTAAATTTGATCAGCGCCCACCTCATAATGGGTATTTTATTTTAAACCAGCGCCCACCTCCTAACGCGGGTATTTTATTTTAAATCAGCGCCCACCTCATAACGCGGTATTTTATTTTAAACCAGGCGCCACCTCCTAATACTGGTATTTTATTTTTAAAAAAGCAGCGCCCACCTTCTAATGCGGGTACTTTATTTTAAAGTGTAAACAGGCGCCCACCAATGCCATCATCTGCACAACGTTAAGCAACGACATCATTTCAACTTACAAAGTCATATTCTCTCATACATATCTTATGCAACTGTTATACACTAACTTTTATCTTAGCTACGGTCCACAGAATTCCAATCGGCGGGAGCTCTCAAAGATAACATGGAACTATATCTCACAAATAACAAAGGCAATTTGGTCAAACGACCTACTTCGAACGTCGATCCGCTCTTTCCCATTAACTTCTCGTGTCTGCGACCAGTGTCATCCTAAGTCGACACTGGGGCATTGTTTCTTGAATGTGCACCATCTTTTTTTGCAACTTCTATACCCCTCGGGATTCTATTTCTTACCATGCAGTCCCGAGGATCAGGGCAAAATTGGCTACTCAGTCAACTTTCTTTGGCCGAAAACTCTTTCATCGTCTCAGATCAAAGAGGGCATCTGTTGACACTCAATTTTGTCACATCTTTTATGATTTTTTTCGTAATTTTTAATATTTTTTGACACTTTTAAAATAATTTTAAAATATAGGCATATATGTGTGTATCTTCATATTATTATTATTATTCGCATATTTTATATCATTTGCATTTTTATAAAAATCATAAGCTATCCGAAAATTCTATATTATTTTATTCTCATAAAATTGCATTGCATTTCCCTTTTATTAAGCATTAAGCATTTATAAATATTATATTTTTATTATTATCACGTCGTTATGTTATTTTAAATAATTCACATCTTTTACAAAATATATATATATATATATATAATATATTTTAATATTAAACCCTTTTATATTTTTCAATTCCTAACCCAATACAATTTCTACCCAACCTAAATTAAAACCCATTTTTCTGGCCCAAAGCCCAATCCCCAAATTAAATTCCCACAAGCCCAATCCCCAAATTAAATTCCCACAACCCACAACCAAAGCCCAACACCCACTCCCAGGCCCAACCTGGCCATTCCGTCGACCCACTGAAACCCCACCCAAAAAGCCCAACGCCCAACTCCTTTTTTTATTCCCATCGCCCACAAGCCCAACCCCCAATTAAAACCCCTCACCCCAAACCCAAACCGGCCCCAAAAAAAAAAACCGACCCATGCCCCCTTTTATACCCAAAATCTTCCCAAAAAACAAAAACCAAAAATTCAAACCCTACCCTCCTTCAACCTCAAGCCGCCACGCCATACCCCCATCCGACCGGTCACCTCGCCCCCTGCCACCACCCACTCCCTGACACCCCCACACCCCTCCCATCATTTCGTCCAACTCATACCCCTAAAATCCGCTTCCAAATTCAGATTTTTTGCCTTTAATTCAAAATTCAAACTCGATTCTTGGGGGGGAATCCACCTATAAATACCCCATGATTTGTTCTTCATTGGAGGGGATTTTTTCAGAAAAAAAAAAAAGGATTTTTCGGAAGTTTATTCAATATATACATAGTTATTTTGTTGTGTTCTTGAGTTGAGAGTATTTGGCCGTTGTTGTTCCAAGAATCAAGTCAGAAAAAGGTTTGTCATCCCTTTGATTTTCTCTGATTTTTCAACGATTTGGTCGGTCGACCGACAGTCGACCAATTCGGGTAACATTTTCAAATTTCTTGCATTTCATGTTTATGTATGTTGGTTATCTGAATTTGGTGTAAGATTTGTTTGGATCACCGATTTCGGTCAGGTCAGCGACGGTCAGGTCGACGGTTTAGATTTTTTCCAATTTTCTTACATTCTTTGTTTGTTATCATTGGTTATCTGAAATTGATGAAATTATTTGACTTGGGTTGAACACACAATTGGTCGGTCAGCGACGGTCGGGTCGACCGGTTTAGATTTTCAATTTTCCTACATTCTTCTTTGTTGTTATCTTTGGTTATCTGAAATTGACGAAATTGTTTGATTAGGTTTGAAACTCCAATTCGGGTGGTCATCGACGGTCAGGTCGACGGTTTGGGCAACATTTTGAATTCTTGCATTTCATATTCTTGTTCTTGGTTATCCAAATTGGTCTTTGAAATCGATTTGGGTTTGAATCAATCGACCAGTCAGGCGACCCGATTTGAATATTTCAATTTGAGAACTTCGGGTCGGGTATTTTAAATCACTCTTGTCTGTTTCCTTGGCATTATTATTATGTTATTGATTGAATTAATACCGCATTCTCTTTGTTGTTTTATTGATCCAAACCAATATTGCGTCCATCTTCGGAGACGCTTCTGGTTTCATATTCTTGTTTTTCTTGTTTGAATAAATACCGCGTCTGTTCGGGCGCTGTTTTTCTGTTTCGATTTACTCCGCTTTTGATTCTTGTTTCTTGCTTTATCATTTCTTGCTTTTAAACTAGACACCATTTTTCCAACATTGCTTTCTATTTCAATTCTTTGTTTGACATTCAAATTACCGTTCTCATCGCTTTCTTGTTTTAAAACTAGACACCGCGTCATTTTGAGCTGTTTTTACCTCTTTTTTCGCCATCGCTCGCATCGCTTTTACGCCATCGCTCGCCATCGCTATCGCTATCGCTACCGCTATCGCTATCGCTATCGCTATCGCTACCGCCATCGCCATCGTTACCGCCATCGCCATCGTTACCACCATCGCCATCGCCATCGCCATCGCTATCGTTATCTTATCGCATCGCCATCGCTCATCGCTATCGCCATCGCTATCGCTACCGCTATCGCTATCAAGCATCGCTATCGCATCGATACCGCTACCGCCATCAAGCTCGCATCGCCTCCCTGTTTTTCGCTTACTACCGCTGCCATCGCTTTCCAATTTTATTTAACTGATTTGAACACGATACTACATCGCCGATGAAAAATATCCGTCGATTTTGAGGCCTACCAGATTACAAAGACGGAAATATAACTTCGGGCAAGGATGAAGACTTAAACCTTTTATCCGAGATCAACATGTTTAGTAGGCGAGGTGACTAAAATAACCAACAAGTTATATATTCGCAGCCACCACGTGATTATAGTGATCTTTTTATTCCACCCGAGAGACCAACACGTTTAGTAGGCGAGGCAATCAAAAATAAACTATATTAGTCATATGTTTGCGACCACGACGCGATTGGAATGTTCTTTTCAAAATTTAAGTTCGAGGCCCTCCGCGATCAAAACATTCACTTTGTTTTGAATACGGATATGAAGTTATTTGTGTTTAAATGTTTCTAACCGTTTGTTCTTAACGACTTGCGAGGATTAAAGTAAATAACGACAAATATTCCTCGGAGTTTATTTATTTCTTTCTTTAATTCACTTTTATCTCGCTTTGTATTGTAATATTATTTATCGCACTTATGTAATTATTGAAATGCTTAGAATAGGCAAACTTAGGATTTATTCATAGGTTAGTTTAAGATTTGAAACCCGTCGCTAGCTTATTTTATTTGTAGGCTCATAAACTTAGAAATCCTTCGCTAGTTTATTTATTTTAGGCTCGTCACGCTTATTCAAGATTTTTAAAACAACTCTTGTCATCTTTATTTGCTTCAATTAATCATATAAAATAAATTTATCTTTTTATTATTATTTTTGCAACTTGTTGATTTTCGAAAGATTCACTTCTTTGGCATTATAAAGAATTTATTGTCACAAATGCATGTTTTCTAAAAACTTTACATGTATCTTTCTTTTATGTCATCCGAATACATTACTTGTATAAAATGCATCATATTTACTTGTATAAAATGCATCATATTTGCAAACATCTTTTTATACTTATAAAACATGTATTTTTCTAGTAATAATTAACCTGAGTTTTACCGGATAACCGCAAGTTAGCGGATCTTAAAGGATGCCTAACCCCTTCCCTTTAGGATAATAAAGAACCCTTACCTAGAATCTCACTAGTTTCGCAGACCTTAAAATTGGAGTTACATTGCAGCACTTAGTTTAATATTTAGGTGTCCTAATTCACCGTAAACATAATTAGGTGGCGACTCCTCAATCCTTTACCCAGGAATCACCCCGAACACGTCCGCGCTCCGCTTTGACCCGAGCGAGGTCGAAAATGGGCGCGTACAACAAGAACATCGTCCTCAATCTCTCAATTCCCTTCAATATTAGACCCGAGATACTTGAAGCTTATTTCTTTTGAATGACATGAGTACCAAGCCTCACCTTCACGCATGTCTCATGATCGCTCCCTTTATTGAACTTGCACTCCAAATATTCTGTCTTGGTCCTACTCAGCGTGAACCCTTTAGACTTCAAAGTCTGTCTTCAAACCTCTAGCTTAGCGTTCACTCCGCTGCGAGTCTCATCAATCAGGACTATGTCGTCTACGAATAACATACACCACGGTACCTCCCCTTGAATTTGTCGCGTCAGTATATCCATCACCAAGGCAAATAAGAATACGCTAAGACCTGATCCCTAGTACAACCTCATCATCACTGGAAAGTGTTCCGAGTCTCCTCCTATTGTCCGTACCCTGGTCTTGGTTCCATCGTACATATCCTTGATCGCCCTAGTGTACGCCACATGTACATTTCTAACTTCCAAACATCTCCATAGAACCTCCCTAGGAACTTTGTCGTATGCCTTGTCGAGGTCGATGAAAACTATATCTAAGTCTCTCTTCCTCTCTCTATACTGCTCCACCAACCTCCTAGTAAGATGAATGGTTTATGTAGTCGAATGCCCCAGCATGAATCCAAACTGGTTCTCAGAAATAGACACGCTTATTCTCACCCTCGTCTCTACGACCCTTTCAAACTTTCATAGTGTGACTTAGCAGCTTGATACCCCTATAGTTGTTGCAACTCTGGATGTCATATTTGTTCTTGTACAAAAAAATTATTGTACTCCACTTCCATTATTCGGGCATTCTTGCCGTCTTAAAAATGACATAAACAACTCAGTTACCCACTCCAAAACCGCCCTGCTCGCGCTCTTCCAAAATTCAACTGGGATCTCATCAGGCCCGGTCGTTCGTCCCTTGCGCATTTTGCGAACAACACCCTTAACCTACTTAACCTTAGTACTTCTACAATATCCAAAATCCCGATACCTTCAGGATTGCTCCAAATCTCCCAGCATAATGTCTTTATCTCCTTCTTCGTTCAAGAGTTTATGAAAGTAAGACTGTCACCTCTGTCTAATACGCTCGTCCTCCACCAGTACATTGTCGTCCTCGTCCTTGATGCGCCTCACATGATCCAAGTCACGGGTCCTCATCTCCCTCACCTTAGTTAGTCTATACAACTTCTTATCTCCGCCTTTTTCCTTCTAATTCCACATACATGCGTTCAAAAGCCGTCGTTTTCACCGCTGTAACCTCTAGATTTGCCTCATTCCTCGCCATCTTATACAATTCCTTATTCGACCACTTCTCCACCCCTTAATCGCTTTCTACCAATTTACCATACGCCACTTTCTTTGCTTCCACCTTCTCTTGAATTTTACCATTCCACCACTCGTCCCTTCAATGCCCACCACAGCTACCCCTCGAAACCCCTAGCACTTCTCTAGCTACCTCCCGAATGCAACTGACCATCATGTCCCACATACCGGTCGCATCCCCACTACTTCCCCAAGCCCCCTGGCCATCAACCTCTCCCCCATCTCATTTGCACTAGCCATGGTCAAACTCCCCATTTGATTCTTAGCATGTCATCCACAACCCTTTTCTTCTTCTCTATCTTGATTCTCAAATCCATCATCAAAAGCTTATGTCGGATTGTAAGATCCTCCTTCGGAATAACCTTGCAGTCTTTACAACGACTGTTGTCAACTTTTCTAAGGAGCAAAAAGTCCATCTGAGTCTTTGCCACCGAACTACGGAAAGTCACCAAGTGCTCCTCCTTCCCCGATTAAAATACTTCGCTAAAAAGGGGGGGAAATAAAAAATGTGTTCAAAATCGGGAAAATGGTCAAATATATTCCTCTACTTTGTTTTATTAACTAATTTTATCCCCTGTTAGTGATAATAGATAAATATACCCCTACCGTCTTTAAACTTTACGTCCATATTCCTATTTGGATGAAACCTTCAAATCAACCTAAATTACTCCATTTCTAAAAATAACCTGTCCGACCACCCATCAATTTGACCCGTGCCCGAAATTAGTTTGGACATTTGAGAGAGAAGGGAGAGTGACTGCTCCTTCGTCTTCTCCGGCGAACTCACAATGCCGGAGTCCGGCGAAACCACCATGATGCGAGCCCCTCTCCCCATCACTGCTTCTCTTTCCCCACGCCTAACGGAGCCAGACTTGACGAGAAGGTCATGAAAAAATCAAAGTGCTTTCAGCACTGCAATCATATGCTCTTTTACCCTCATAAGTATACCAGTTGATACAATCAGAAAAAGTCTGACATTTCTTTAATGCAACATACATTGGAGCATGCCCATTTACCCATCATAAACAAAATTAATGACTGATGGAGACACTGTGTCACTATGATAGAGAAATGATGACCAGCGACCACTGCTACATAAAAGAATTTCTACATCTCTTCTTCCACGAGAATTGATACACAGACATCAAGATTTGGTTTCGCCGGACTCCGGCGTCGTGAGTTCGCCGGAGAAGACGAAGGAGCAGTCACCCTCCCTTCTCTCTCAAATGTCCAAACTAATTTCGGGTACGGGTTAAACTGATGGGTGGGTCAGACGGGTTATTTTTACAAATTGGATAATTTAGGTAATTTGAGGTTTCATCTAAATAGAGATATGAATGTGAAATTTGAAGATGATCGGATTATATTTATCTAAAGTTAGCTAATAAGCAAAATAGGAGTAAATTTTGAAGGCCTTGTATTAATTGATAAAGTTGGTGTCATGTAATCAGGAGTTCATGAGTTCAAGCCGTGAAAATAACTTCTTGTAGAAATATAAGGTAAGACTGCGTACGATAGACCTTTGTGGTCCAATCCTTCCCTGGACCCCGCACACAGCTAAAGTTTAGTACACCGAATGGTAAACAACTAGTTACCATTGTTATTTCTTTTTACTTCGCCTATTCCCCAGATTCCAGGATTCCCTAAGCATGAATCATTAATGTTAAGCTTACAACTACCTCTATTTGGGGGTTTCCATTTAATGTCAATCTTGATTTTGTTTAGGGGATTCCTAGGATTGTTATTGAGATGACTGAATTCCACAGGTCTATTGTAAGTGTTACGCCTCGTATTTTTGCGTTCATATACGTCGTAAGTAAAGTAACGTAAAGTTCGATGAGGCTAACATATCAGTTTGGGATGAAAATAAGTTTAAACAAGTATTATATATGTTGCGTACGAGTTTGAGATTAAACGGATCAAAAAAATTAAGTTCGTCAAAAATCGAGGAAAGCCGGGCTGAATTTCTGGACCTGATTTTTGGCCCAACTTGTCGGAGGTATTTCTCCTAGTATATAAGGAATTACGAAGTGAATGACTATCTAAATTCAATTCATATAGTATGCTTTCCAATGCAACTGACAGTTCGTCAATCTGAGAAATATAGTGAAAGTTACAGGCCGTACAAAATTATACGATCCGTAGAAAAAAATTGTACGGATCGTAGAAAAAAGTACAGCCCGTACTTTCGACGTACTTCTGGGAATTGTGGTGGATGGGAATAACGGATAACACAAGCACCCAAAAATTCGAAGGTGAGAATAAGAAAGGTTCTTATTATATAGTATTTGGAGGGGGGAAGAATATGAAAAACCTTTAGAAGGAATTATGTTAAGGAGATATGTGGCCATTTGTAGAGCATGATGCCCAAAATATGGGGGTATGGAAGCATGAATTAAGAGAGTTCGGACAATGTTATTTATGGAACGAATTTTGCGTTCGGCTTTCCCATTTTGTGAAGACGTATGAGGACACGAAAAATGAAAATTGATCTCATTATTAGCACAGAACTCCCGAAACTCCCTATTGTCATACTCTTTCCCATTATCACATTGGATATTTTTTATTTCTCTTTGAATTGGGTACGAATGAACGCTCTAAATTTTATGAAGACTGAAAACACTTGTGATTTATTCGCAATTGGAAACGTACACAAAAATTTAGAATAATCATCTAAAAAGAGAACATAATATTGATGACCCAACGAACTAAGAACATGAGACGTCCATAGGTCGCTATGAATAATATCAAATGGCATTGAAGTATGAGAATTTGAGTCTACAAATGACAACTTAACAATTTTTTCCTAACGAACAAGATTGACAAATTGGAGTACGACTCGTACCCCTACACAAAATAAAATTATTTTTATCTAAAACTGATAAAATAGAGGATCCTGGATGACCAAGGCGAGCATGCCACAAGGAAGGAGAAATGGCTGCAAAGGCTGATGGCAAAGCTTGACTCGATGGACTGAAACCGGGCATGATAGGATACATATCCCCCCTACTATCACACCTCATGAGATGACTCCCCGTCTTGAAATTCTTAACAGAGAAACCAAACGGATTAAATTCAACAGAAACGGAATTGTCAGTGGTGAACTTTCGGACATACACTAAGTTTTTAATCAAATTGGGGGCATGTAAAGTATTTTTCAAGATAAGGGGTGGATTGAGGGAGACAACGTTTTCTGACCATAACTCTAAATTGGAATAGAGTTGCCATTACCAACAATTATACCTCGAGGGTTGCTCAAATTGGAATAAGAGGAGAGAGTACCTGAATCGGAAGTCATGTGGGTAGTGGCACCGGTGTCCATATACCAATTTGGGTCCGGTTGAGTCAAACCCAATGTGTGCATCGCGGCCTCGATATTGGTCGGAGTGGGGCCTGCTGCGTGATGGGCTTGCGGAGGTCGGGGTCTAAGTATTCCAGGATGGGATTGTACTAGGCTATAGCTGTTGGAGCTGGCGTTACTGGGCCACTAGCCAGTGGGCCTCCACTGTTGGTTGTTGGGCGTGAAAGGCTGGCGACCCACCGTCGCCGCAGATTTCTTTGGAACGCAGGGTCGCCGCCCACACCATTGCCACCCCATCGCCATGGGCCCCACTACTGGGACCAGGGGTGGTGGGCCACTGTTCACTGGACGACCCCACTACCTGCTTGCTGACCACCGGAACCACCACTGGAACCGCCGCGTTTGCCCCCACAGTTTTTGTTATTATTCTTACGATTATTTTTTCCACCACCATGATTATGGTTTTGGGCCGAATTATTAACAAAACCCGAAGAACTTGGGGAGGACGCCATCATGACGATGGAGCTTGCTCCGGTAGCCGCCTTTTTAGCCAAACCGGCTTCTTCCAAAGTAATCATGGAGCGGGCTTGATAAAATGCGGGAAGAGGGTTGCTTTGACGAAGGAGAGTTCCAACACCATTATAGGCCTCCGAAAGGCCGACAACCAATTGTAGAACCAGACGATTATTTGTTGCAGGTGCGCTAACATTACGGAGTTGATCCGCCAACTTTCTTGCAATATGCAGAGACGTTTGGAAATTCTTCCATTCGAACTAGAGAGAATTCCTGCTTAGTGTGATGACACGTGAATGTTGGTTATCTTGAAATATGTCACGCAATCTATTCCGGGTAGCCATAGCCGTGGTATCCGGTTCAATAATCGTATGTAGAAGGTCAACCGAAATAGTGGAATAGATCCACTGGAGAACGGTAGCATCAAGAGTAATCCATAACTGAGGATCCTCCGCGGGAAGAGGTGTAGCGGGAGGAATGATGTGATGAATAACTTGATGGGAGATAGCGTGAATTTTAAACAATTCTGCCCACGTCGCATATTGGATGCTTTTCATCTCAAGTACAATAGGGATACTGTTCTTGACGTTGGAAATAATGAGGGCATGATGATAATTGTTCTTAGACATATTGAAAGAACAAAGAAGGAGGAAAAATTTGGGAAAAGTAAGAGAGATTTTGAGAGCGGAAGACTAATTTCGAAAGAGAAAACCGAGGGGGGGGGGGTTTCGGCCGAGAATGGACAAAATTTTGGGAGAGAATTTTTGTAAGACCTAGTCTCTTGATACCATGAAAGAAATAAATCCCTTGATTATTTTCATTAATTGAATAGGTATTTATACAAGTTACAAAATAGGATAATCTCATTCCTAAAACCTTATTCTACCATAATTCTAACTATACAATTATGGCAAGTGTATAATCCTAATTTAGGTAACAAATACACTACAATATACATCAAATATTTATACCATATATACAAGATTGATATCTTGTACCAACCCCGCAATGGGCTCCGAGATCTGCCCCACTGCTGGGCTTCCGTGCTGGACCACTGAATGCATTTGCCCGTGATATACATTCTTGTATATTGGATGTATATCACGGGTATGTTGCCTTGTTTAACAGAATGTCTATAAGAATTTCTTCTTGGACGTTAGTTCCCATGGATACAGGACAAGAATGCTCTACTAGTACACAGGTTGAAGACCGTAATTTCTTTAGAGAAAATATACGAAAAATGAAGAACAAAGACTGAAGAAGAAAGCTACGGCAATTAGAGAATTATTTCAAATATACTCAGTTTGTTAGAGAAGGACAACGACCGGTAGCCGTGCACCAGAATAAATGTAACTGCAACCATGCTTTGGCGGAGGGTAGGGAGAACAGCTGAAACAACTATATAAACTCCAGTTTACCTGGTGCGCAATGTCAAGGAACCGGGCTCTGATGTTGAGGAGAACAAACTATAGACCTAAACTGCTGAAAAGATGTCGCAGCAGAAGTGTTAAACATGCATGTGCTGGTAAAATACAACGAAGTTTATGAACATAGCAAAACCCAGATGAGAGCTACTGTATTACACTAACTATTCCACAAAGAGAATACAAGTTTAGGAATGAAAAGCATCACTCATATCACACAATAATTCACTTCCTAAAACATCTTTCACACCCGTCAACACAAAGTCCCAGATAATACACAACATTATGATGCAAGTTGAATGACCACACCATACACCTCCAAGAATCACTAATCTATTCAATCCAGTTTCATAGTATCGGTTAATCACAACTTTTGATTTGTTGGTCTGCTACTCCCACCTGTTTGATTAGGTTCTCCCACTCTTGATGCCAGAGCAAGAACTTCAGGTGACATCTCCCAGCTTCCACTTTTCCTTCCCCAGCTTGATCCTCTAGGATGTATTCCCGCACGATCAGCCTCATCTACTGTAGTTCTTATCTCGGGAGACATTTGGCCTAAACCACCATCTTTAATGTTCAGGCCATCGTTGTCGCTAAGTTGTCCTTCATTATCCCCTACTTCACTCCAAACCGCTTTCCTGCCCATTTCTATGTCCTCCACAGCCTTTCCCATGTTTGGACTCACAAAACCCCCACCTGCAGATCGAGTTGGCATCTTGGGTTCCCTGGGCACCTTTGCACGGAAATTATTCTTGGATGGAGGAATACTAGTACAGAATATCTCCTTGAAATTCTGCATCACTCCTTTGTTGTAGGGGTTGGCACGCCAATCATACCGGTATCTAAAATTCTCATAAGTAGTCTGCAGTACCCAGAAAACAGATGTCACCCGCAGTTCACATCAAAACACAAACCTACCTTAGATAAGCATACAATTAAAATCCATGATCATACCTGATTAGTACTGATGAGGTATAGATGAAAAGCAGTAAGACCTCCAACAAACCACACTGATATAAAAGTGTATACTATCAGAACAATGGAGGCTGGTGTTTTGATCATTGCTTTCCATATGGTGGTGTCTTCTAAAACCATGATTCTCTTAATGTAGACCCAGCAGAAACCAAAAACATATATGCAAAGAAGTGTTGTAGAGAAGACAAACATGAAGAAAAAACGGTAGTTTCGCTGCAACAAAAGACACAAAAGTTTCAGAAGTCTGTGCAATGTAAAGCAAGAGTGCAAGACATTTACACTGGAAGAACCATATCTAAACATGCATGTGTTACAGAAAACTATCAGCGCGAGCAAATGAATTATAGATATTTCCAGAAATCTAATGTGGACGACTGGACGTTGAAGTTGACTGGTAAATTGACCAGCCTGACCTCATACGTTCATAAATCTGAGAGGCAAGACCGCAGGTACTGTATGCAAGGACAAAGATTTCAGTTTTAAGGTGAGAACTTAAACATGTGGATATGTGTACTAAACCCTCTAACTTATTTCCACCACAGAGATCTAGAGCGCTTAATATTTTCCTAAAACTAGAAACATAAAGGGGCAGCTCGGTGCACTAAGCTCCCGCTATGCGCGGGGTTAGAGAAAGGGCCGGACCACAAGAGTCTATTGTATGAAGCCTTACTCACATTTCTGCAAGAGGTTGTTTCCACGGCTTGAACTCATGACCTCCGGGTCACATGACAACAACTTTACCAGTTACTCCAAGGCTCCCTTCTAAAACTAGAAACATACAAAATTATAATTGTCTGCATGGTGGCCATTTGAACTAAAAGGTAATTGAACTTCCTCCTGCTACCAACATCATCAATGGCTAAAAGATTCTAATTCATACATTATTATTATGAACAATGTAACATCATTATATACTTTAGCTAAATTTCAAGATGAGAATGGGAGCCTTGGAGTAACCGGTAAAGTTGTTGTCATGTGACCAGGAGGTCATGGGTTCAAGCCGTGAAAACAGCCTCTTGAAGAAATGTGAGGTAAGGCTGCGTACAATAGACCCTTGTGGTCCGGCCCTTCCCCGGACCCCGCGCATAGCGGGAGATTAGTGCACCGGGCTGCCTTTTTTTTATAGCTAAATTTCAAGATGTTTTGAGGATCTAATACTTCAGATCCACAGCATTTCTTCATGCAGTCAACAATTCTACAAGTTATCTTTAGACATTTTACGCAATTTACTTGTTTTCTCAAACTGACATTAGAGTGAATAGGTATTTTTAAAAAGAACAAAGATAAAGAAGAAAGAATCAGTCTTACTAGCCAACTAATGGCTGAATTCATGTGCCAAATAATTGATGTCACGACCCGACCCGACGGGCCGCGACTAACCGCCCTAATGACGTCATTATACTAACCTGACACACATAATCCAACTAACACTTAATGAGTCTGAAATCCGTGACATAACGCAATAGCAACATATGCCAGGGTAGGCAAGCCGACGAGGCTGCCTTTACCCAAGATTGTACCTGTCTCCTGAGGAGTCACAACTAGCCAATATAACATAACAAGCAAGCCGACAAGGCTGCCGCCAGATAGTAACGTATATACATGGGAACACCCCAGCACAGAATACAATAACATGACCGACCAAAACAGAGTCATTTTTGATAAGTAAAAGAATCAGTCTTTCATTAGTATCTTTTTTGTGGTTTCCCAGCAGAAAGAAAGAGTGTGATTATGAGAAAATAGAAATAGGTCTCATAACACTTCATAGCAGAGTATATGCAATAGTTCATCAGATTTATCAAGCAGTGAAAAGTTAACTGAGAAGAGAGAGCATATCAGTTAATAGTGCGGTAGTTTCAACAAAAAATTGTTAAAAAGATAAGGAATTATTACCAGCCCAATGCATTGCCCTACCCAAGGGCAGTGATGGTCAAATCTTTCAACACAGTTATTGCAGATTGAGCAGTGAGAACAACGGGGAGGTCTATAAAGCATACAGGTGTCACAGTATTTGATTTTCACGGTAATGCCATTAACCTCAACTTCTTTAATTCGGGGCAAACGTAATTGAGGAGTTTGTCCACCACCTTCTGCAATACCATCATAACCTTCAGGTTCTGGAGGGTGTGCATTACGAGGAATTATTCCTGGATCCCTTCCAGATGTGAGAAGGAGTAGACCTAAAACCTGCAAGATATAAATATGAAACTCTTAGCAGTGCAAATTAGAAAAAACCTTGCATAGGTTATGCAATAAGGTTTTCATTCCTTTTCTTTCCATTCCATAGAACACTAAATCTTGATGAGGATGTTAGAATCAATGAATACTAGGGGGAGAACTTACATAGAATGTGAACACAATGACTACAACCATAATCAATATCCCCAGGTGATTTGAAAAATCATCCATCAGCTTTCTAGCAACAAAGACACAGAAAACTGAGACAGGGGCCACTACGAGAAATATGGTCAGTGCTAGGGATCTTGCGTCTGGCCCAAATATGAACCTTCCTTGAAAGAAAAATATCTGCTCAGAGAGAACATTAAAAGTCAGAAACTAAGAAAAAAGAGTGGCATATATTCTGTTTGCAACGAAAACTCTTCTCACGGCAATGTTTTTTTCCCTTTTTGTAAAGAGAAAACGTAAAGAGATAACTTATCCATTTTAAACACAGGAAGTTCGATGTAAAGCATAAATCATTTTTCAGTAAATCAAGAACTAGTTTTTCAACACGTGAACAGATGGAAAAGATATCGGAGGACAAAAAAGATTTTCAGTTTTAGATGAACATATGATCAGGAATGGGACTACCGAAGATGTTTGTCCTAGAATTGAGACTAAAAATAATCTACAACTTCCCTACTCTAAGTAAAACCTCATTCTGAGAAGTATAATTGCACAAGCCAAAATACTGGTAAAGTGGTAATGTTACTACAGTAAATGTAATAAGATAACCTAGCAAGAGGACATCTGGTGCACTCCTCCTATGTGTTTCTTGGCGCAGTAAAAACTTATAAGCACCGTCAACTAGGACGCACTCATATTCTCACATTTTTAAGGAAGCTATATTTCTAATTCTCGAGTCTATAGGAAACAGTCTCTCTACCCCACAAAGGTAGGGACCAGACCCCACTTTGTGGGATTATAGTGGGTACGTTGTTGTTGTTAATATCAAGTATGATTAACAGACTCAAGTATAGTTCATAGTAGTTCTAATAATGACAATAAACTAACACGAAACTGGTAAAAGATTGAAGCTTTAACATAACAGGTATAGTAAAGCAATAGACAATAATAGCAGAGGTAGAAGTGTAAGGATAATACTGACATTGCTTCCTTTCCATGTCTGGTAAATCCGCAAATCATCCGATCCAGATAATGGATCGGGTCGTTTAGGTGGAGGAACCACATACATAATCTAGGGCTTTCTCTCTATTCTGGCCCAATCGAGATCTCCAAGTAGATAATGTAAAGATAAAATATAAAATAAACACTCAAGTGAATGAACTGAGAGCTATCCTAAAGTCAGATTCCGGGGAGTAGAGTTTTGGTTAAATGGGCCGACAAGGCATGAGGAGGGTAAAGAGATGGGTTTGTAGGGGCCCATTTCTCACTTTACAGGATGGTCAAACTAACGTGGCGGATGATTGTTGGGTAAGCTGACCTGCGAGAATAACACTGAGGATCACTTTTTTTGTTTGGGAATACTTACTCCAAAAGGTGGAATCAACCACGCTCCGGTCCGACAGGTATGTGAAGAAAGTAAATCATGGTGACTCAATTGATTTCAGAGGTTAGATCAGTATCACGCTGCGCACAAGGGGCCCTCCTTTATTTCAAGAAGAAACCCCCACACTGCCGCTGACGGAATTAAATCTTTGATCCTTACTCCAAATATCCCCTTGAAATCAATTGAGCTGCCTAAGTGAATATTTTTTTGTTTTGTTTGGGAATACTACTATGAGCTACTAATGGTTTTAAGTGAATTCATCAATAAAAGAAGAAAAGAGTCTTTTCATTAAGTGATTTGTGAACTCTACATTTGAATAGCGTAAGAGTACACTTATTACTTTGATTACGTATTACGATTTCGTAAGTCTGTTAACTATTGAACTATACCAATTTATCCTTTTAGATGTAGAAAATGATAATAAAAGATTTAGAATTAAAGATAAATAAATAGAGCTACAAGATAATCTCAATCTGGTTCTATGGTGTAGTGGTTAGCACTCTGGACTTTGAATCCAGCGACCTGGGTTCAACTCCCGGTAGGACCTATCTTTTTTGTGTTTTAAATAATTTTTTTAAATGTAGTGAATATATGTCTTTAATATACGGTACAAGAGATAATACATGTATAATAATTCTTCTATCACAATTCTTGCATGAGAAATCCATACTTACATTACTAATCTCTATAGTAATAACTTGTCTCAAAACTAAAGGATGGGTTACTTGTCTCAAAACTAAAGGATGTGTCAACCCATCTGTAATGAATTGTTCTGAGCTTAAAAATATTATATTGAGCATAACAAAACTAACAAATACATACTGTGTAGAAAGGTAAAAGAGTCTTTTTACGCATGTGTTGAATCCTCTTGAATTTTTCCTTTGTAAACATTATCATATTTTGACACCTCTTAATAACAATTCTAGCTCCGCCACTAATACTCACATTTTCATATAAAAGACCGACAAAGTGACAACACCTAACAAATAGCCCTTTACAGTGTACGTGGAGAGGTTCAGCTTAGTGTTGTTGATGGTGATCCAGTATCTGATTCCACCCTTTACAGAAGCTTGGCAGGTGCACTACAGTATCTTACATTCACCAGACCTGACATTGCGTATGATGTTCAGCAAGTATGCTTATTTATGCATGCCCCCAGAGAGCCTCATTACACTGCTCTTAAACGCATCATTCGATATGTTAAGGGCACCCTTGATTATGGATTACATCTATACCCCTCGCACCGATTTGTTAGCCTACACGGATGCTGATTGAGCAGGTTGTCCGGAAACACGACGCTCCACCTCAAGCTACTACGTGTTTTGGGGGGATAATCTCATTTCATGGTCTGCCAAAAGGCAAGCCACATTATCCCGTTCGAGTGCAGAAGCAGAGTATAAAGGAGTTACAAATGTTGTTGCTGAGATCTGTTGGCTCCGAAACCTTCTTTTGGAGCTTCACTGTCCCTTGCGTAAGGCGTCTGTTGTATATTGTGATAACATATCCGCTATTTATTTATCTCATAATCCGGTTCAACATCAGCGGACCAAGCATATTGAGATAGATATACACTTTGTTCGTGAGAAGGTTGCTCTCGGTCATGTTAAAGTGTTACATGTACCTTCCTCATATCAATACGCGGATATCTTCACGAAGGGCCTTCCTCGACTTCAGATCCAGTCTCAGCGTCCGGCCTCCTCCCGCTTTGACTGAGGGGGTGTATTAATGTGTATATAAAATCTCAATTCAATCCCACCACCATAATTAGAATATATCCCATATATTTTGTATATAGAATTATGGTAAGTAGAAGATTCATTATTGTACTAGGATTCTACATTGTACGCTATATATATTTGTATTAATGAGAAAGACTCCCCAAGGGAATTAATACAATCTCACACTTCTCCCTGAGATCCAATCTGATTTGACTGAGCTACATGTGAACCATGCTTTTGGGATGCGAAGTAACTGAAAGCGAGCACAATGTCTTTCGTGCGAGGTCGAGCATGGGGATCATCCTGAACACACATTAATGCCAGTTCTACTACCCTGCGGAAAACAGATTGTGGAAATTTGCCTCTTAACATTGGATCCGCTAATTGTACAAAGTTCATGCGGTCTTTCAACATAGGACGTGCCTGAGAAGGGGCAAGGAAACCTCACTGTTAGCAGAGAGAAAAAAAAGTGCACAAACAAGAAATGACAAAACAGGAGCCTAATGTTATCAAGCTCAACACTTTTCATTCAGAAAAACAAATTAAACGATTTAGTTTATGATATATTTCATGACAAATGGTCAGAACCGTCCAAAGATGGTATTAATCACTAGATAGATCAGTCATTCACATTTTCCGAAAACTTTGGGCTCCTCCAAGACAGAAGACCTTCAGCAAAATACCTTTGACATGTCGATAGAACTATGCAACACTCGGATAAAACTTTTTGCTTCAAAGCTAAAGTACTAGATGGCAGAGTCAAGAAATAACACACAAACATTTTTAAATAGTGAAACAAAAACTCATACTAGTTGTTACATGTATTTTTTTTTTAAATGGATAATGTTCCAGCTTGCTAAGTATATACTGACTTCAATCAATTAACTGTGAAGTGATTACCCAGTCAACAAGCATTTCCTTTCCATGTTCGTGAGTGTCATCCATTGCTCTACATCCAGTAATTAGCTCCAACAAGAGCACACCCAAACTATAGATGTCTGATTTCATGATCAGTTTTCCAGTTCCAGCATACTCAGGTGCGCAATACCCATGAGTGCCTATAACCCGAGTTGAAACATGTGTATCGTCTGCATTTGGGCCAAACTTTGCAAGACCAAAGTCAGAGAGTTTAGCATGGAAACCCTCACCCACTATATGTTAGCCGACTTAAGGTCCCTGTAGATAACAGGACGATCAGCTTGGTTGTGAAGGTAATCCAGGCCTTTGGCAGCGCCAGATGCTATTACCATCCTGGTATCCCAATCCAGTGGCTCCATATCAGGCGTCAGATCTGCACATTATACTCTAATTCATCACATTTCATATTTTAGAGGCAAATGCATATATTAGTTACATCCTCTGATGCATGTAAAATTAAACAAAATTCTACAGAAAAAAGATAAGTTCAAATCAAGCAAAGCAATGCTGGAAAAGTTCCCACCTAGCTAATACACACATAGTAACAACTTTGGCCGACATATTGCAGACAACCACAAATAGGATCAACAAATTTAATGAATCTACAGCTCCAAAGCATAGCAATACAGAAAAGAATAGTATTGCTGAAGCATAACAGATTGCTGCAGGTAGACAAATAAGAAACTATAAATTTACTTCTTTTGTTGCAAATTCAAATCTCATAACCTGTGTAAGTGAAAATTGTTTATTAGCATTACCATGGAGATGATACTCCAGAGATCCGAGAGGCATGAATTCATAGATAAGAAGGCGTTGCTCTCCTTCAATGCAGTAATCAATTAGATTAACCAGTTTACCCTCCTAAGATCCACCTAGTGAGATTACACTGGGTATGTTGTTGTTTGTTGTTATTATATTTTGAGATGTCTCAAGAAAATAATGTATTTAACATTATTTCACTAATGTGATTTTTTCCCAATCAAACTAACTTATCAATCATTAATTCAGTATTAACGCTCACTAATAAAATAGAATGCAAGTCGAATTAACATATTACATTCTGTGTAGAGTTAAACACACTCAAATTAAATAGGGCGACGTAACTGTTATAGACCATTTCCTACCAAATTTGAAATAATATTAAATTCTGATAGTTTTTTTGCTGGAGATAGAATTAAGCATAGTATTATATATATATGTACCAACTAGACGAAGCTACGAAAACAGAATGGAATCGGAGCTTAATAAATGCAAGATGCCCATTTAACATAATTACAGATTTAAAAGAAACAAGAAATTAAACCAAACCTGAAAGATCAAACTTGATAGGGTTAGTGGGAGCGGCTTCGATAGGGACGTAACTGTTGCTTAGCTTGGTGTTCAAGTTGATCCCTTTTTTCTTGCTACGGAAGCATTTCTATTCTCTTTTCTTCTAATATCTTTCTCTCTATCTTATTAGCATCAGATTATATATATATCAAACACCTTTATACTAATATATAAGTTCTCGATCTGCATGGGAAAGTTGATGCATTTCACGTCTTAATTCCTTTTCTAGGTTTACCAATTACCTGTAGATATTTCAAATAGCAAGTACTGTGAAAATACGTGGGTTGGATAGGGTTAATTAAGATGAGTCTTGTATAACAAATCACAACTTAATTAATTTGTCTAACCCGAGTTCGGATAAGGTGGAGGACCTACACTTTTGATTTATCAAAATTGATAATCATAGAATAACATGATCAGAACTCGACTTATAAGAGGGTGGAACATAAATTGAATTTACGACCGTAGGAACATAAATTACGGATTATAATATCCACAAGTTATATCAGCTCTCTTAAAGAAACTTATGTCCCTCCAAGCATAAGTTTAATTTTGAAGGGTAAAAATTAAAGACGAGCCCATTCGAAGGGCGAAACTAAAGACCAGCCCATTTGAAGGGAAAACGGTGGAATTACTGAGATGTGTTTGGCATAACTTGTTCATATTGGATCGTTTAATGTTGCTCTTTAGTTTTTTTTCCCCTCATTTAAGTGACTTGTTATTTCCCCCTCCAACAAAATTATTATATATAGCTTAGTCTTACCTCTACAAAAGGTAGCTGAGATGCGGAGGCTGAGATGAATGTGCAAGCATATCATGAGAGATATAATTCGGAATGAAGTGATCCGGGACAAGGTGCGAGTGGCTCTCGTGGTGGACAAGATGTGGGAATGAAGATTGAGATGGTTCGATCATATGCAAAGGAGATGCGCAGATGCTCCAGTGGAAAGGTGTGAGAGGTTGGCAGTCGTGGGCCTAAGGAGAGGGAAAGGTAGGCCAAAGAAGTCATGGAGAGAGGTGATTTGGCAGGACATGACGCAACTTCATCTTACCGAGGACATGACCCTTGATAGGAAGGTATGGAGGTCGAGTATCAGCGTAGAAGCTAGTGAATTTCCGCGAGGATTTCTTTTTTGTACTCGGAGTTTTATTATCTTTGTGCACTAGCTTATACTTTTTTAGATCTCTATTACGACTTGATTGTTGTATTACTTCATTTATCTTATTATATTATTGCTATTACTGGCTATTTACCTATGGTAGTTATGCTTCTTTTTCAGAATGTTTTATCATGACTTATTCGTTTTCGTTACTTGCATTTCATACTGCTTTAAATTTTTTGTGCGTGACCGTTTCTTTTGCTTTTTTTTTTGCTTTTGCTTATGCTTTCTCTTGAAACGAGGGACTTTCTAAAACAACATATCTACCATGATAGAGATAAGGTTTGCGTACACTCTACTCTCTCTAGACTCTACGTTGTGTAATTTCACTGGATATGTTGTTGTCATTGTTGGTGTTACCTCTGCAAAGTTATGTAGCTTGGTCCTATATTTGCATTATGACTCATTTTTTAGTTCTAATTAACCTGTCCATTTGATCTAATCAAATATTTGACGGGTTATGACCTAACCTGTTTGTTGACATAATCATTTTAACCCAACCGTTTTTTTGCTTTTGTAAGAGTGATCGCATGATTCAGATTGATAGTATGTCTACAAGTAGACAATTTAGTTTTCAAATTTTGTGACAACATAAAGTCTTTGAGGTTACAATAACATTGGCCTTCTCATAAAATAATGAATTAAATGCAACGCAACTGTCAAATTACACACAACTGTGGTCTAATTATTTCTCCAAACTCCAATTATTTGAATAGTTGTCTGATTCAAATGATTTTGCCAGTTGCCCAATATTATGATTCTTCATTGTATATCTCTAACTTTTTTTGCTTGCTTAGTGCTAAATTAGTTAATTATCTATGACTATATTCGGATTCGCACCGCGTAGAGTCTATTTCTGAGAAAGCGCTCTCTACCAAAGATTTTTTCATACCCAAGGTTCAAATCCGAGTCATTTGATTAAGGAGGCACCACATCCTTTGGTGATATCTCCAACTATGTCAATTGCTAACTACGTTAATCTATCTGGATTTTTCGAATTATGTGATTCACGCTTAAGATAGCATATCAAATTACATACATTTTTCTTCTCAATTTTATCAAATGACATAATTTTAATAAAATGCAAGTTACTATACCGATATAGAAAAAACCAAAGATTTAAAAACAAATAAGCTTCTACTTATTTTAAGCAGAGTCTATTTATTTTAAACAAATACTTGTTCTTTTAAACAGAGTCTATTTGTTTCTTTCAAAATCAATACTAGTATATATTTCCATTTAGTCAATTTAGACTAATCCCCAATCCGTTGGAATCAACTAAATAAATCATAGTCTATTTGCAAATTGATTATTGTCTTCCTAAAACGGAAGTGTTCAAACATATTGTTAACAATCCCACATCGAAAATGGAATGAGAACATGGACTACTTATATGGATTTGGACAATCCTCACCCTACAAGCTAGCTTTTGGGGTTGAGTTAGGTACAAGATCCATTATTTACATAGTATCAAAGTCATACTCATTCCAATTCTTTGTTCATCGATATTGGGCCCCAAATTATATTGTTCACGCTCCAGTTAACGAGGTCTGGGCGTGCGGGGAGTGTTAAGAGTCGCACATTGGAAATGGAATGGCAACATGGACTCCTTATATGGACTTGGACAATCCTCACCTACAAGTTAGCTTTTGAGTTGAGTTAAACACAAGATCCAATCTTTATGCATGTCATATTAGCAAAATGTAATATTCTATCAATTTTGTGGGGAGAGTATAAATAATTAGATCAATATGGAATAGTATTTTGGAGTATTTAAAACTAGATCCAAATCTGCTATGGACATGGTCAGTGGTAGAGGCCCTCCTTTATTCGTGCAAATTTTATGGCAATTAGAATATTAAATAAGAGAGACATGGAGAACGGTGGAAATTAAATCTTTTCATGTAACTAATTAATCTTACTTTCTATTCACTCACCCATCTGTATTCAATTTTGACCGCACACTTAATATTTCTCATCGATTTGCTCGCTGCATCTTCAATCCTGACTCTCACAACACTCGGACAATATGAACATTTCTCTCAATATCCCAAACAATCTATTAGCATTTCAACAATTAGTTTACAATTTTTGAGGATCAAGAAAATGAAAAGAATGAAAGGTTAATTATCCTAGACAATCCTAAAAGTTCCCCTTTCCTCATTCTATTTTTTTTTCAAGTCATTTTGTTATAGTAAACAATTTAAACACATTTAAGTTAGTCACACACAAACATGGATGCAGAGAAAGTAAGACAAACTTCTGATCAAACAAAATCCAATGACAGTAATTCTAATGACAAACAATCAGAAATTTCAGACCTGTTACCTTCGAAAGATGAAACTGAAATTAATCCTTCTCCCGCGGATGAATCAAAGTCTGCAGAAGCAGAGATTGTTGAAGACCTGCCAAAAGATGTTGATGTCATCAAGACAACAAATGATGATGGTGCCAAGACAGATGACACCCAAGAAGGTGAAGATGAGGTCAAGGCTGAAGATGCTTCTTCCTTGCCTCCTGATCTCGAAAAGGTTTCTGAAGAAATTGATCAATTTATCTCTGATTCGTCAAACTTAAAAGGGGATGATAATGAATCTAAGCCCCCTGATGTTCCTGTGTTTGTGGAACAATTTGTTGTTCTTGTTGAGGACAAGATTGATGATTATGACGGTGGCGATGCACCCATCAAATGGAGCCAGCTTCCTGAGGAAGAAGCCACGACATTTTTGGAAATTATAGATCGAATCTCCAAGCTATTGACCTATCTCTATCAATTCTCTTCTGAGTACAAATATGCTTATTCAATCAGCCGCGTTGATGGTGCTCTTCAACGTGCAATGTCCTACATAGAAGAGGAATTCAAGTCCATCCTCTACGATTACAAATTTAATCCTGATTCAGATATCGACAATTCGTCTGTCAAGCCTAATAAGAAAGCTGCTAATGACACCAATCAAGATGCAGAACAAGGCGTTGTTCCTGAATCGGCCACACCTTCTGAAGAAAATAAATTTCCAGGCTACTCTGAGGAAATCGTAACGACATTGAATAAATTCTCCAAAGCATTGATTGCAGGAGGCTATGAACCAGAATATTGTCAGGTCTATTTCATAGCACGGAGGAAAGCTTTGGAGGAAAGCTTGCATAAGCTCGGTTTTGAAAAATATAGCATCGACGATGTGCAGAAGATGAATTGGGAACCATTGGAGAGAGAGGTTACTGCTTGGATTATAACATTCAGGCATTGCACTAATGTGCTCTTCTCCAGCGAACGTAAGCTTGCTGACGCTGTGTTTGCGGATCAACCATCAATAGCGGAGAACATCTTCAGCAATTTGTCTCGAGGTATGATGATCCAACTCCTTAATTTCGCCGAAGCCGTTTTCATGACAAAGCGCGCTGCTGAAAAACTCTTCAAGTTTCTCGATATATATGAGACTTTGAGCGATTTTCTTCCGTTAGTGGATAAGATTTTCCCCGTTTCTTGTGCTGATGAACTCAAGGCTGAAGCTACATTGACTCGGAGCCAATTAGGAGAATCCATGGTTTCTATCTTTTCCGAGCTGGAAAACTCAATCCAGGCGGACTCAAACAGGACCCCGGTTTCAGGTGGTGCGGTTCATCCTTTAACACGCTACATCATGAATTATCTGGAATATGTAGCTGATTATAGAGACACCTTAGAACAAGTCTTTAGAGAACATCAAATGATAGAAAGAGCTGATTCAACCACCGGATCGGACTTCGACTGCCAAAATCCACAAGCGGCTCAGAACACACATCAGGCATCGTCAAATAAGATGTCACCCTTCAAGACACACATGATCAAAGTCATGGATCTACTGGATGCAAATCTGGAAGCAAAATCAAGGCTTTACAAAGACACTTCACTCAGCTTAATATTCATGATGAATAACGGACGATACATTTTGCAAAAAATAAAGGGATCTCCAGAGATCCATAGTCTGATGGGGGATCAGTGGTACAGAAAGCGATCATCGGAACTAAGACAGTACCACAAGAATTACCAAAGAGAAACATGGGGGAAACTGTTGCAATGTTTAAACCATGAGGGATTGAACGTGAATGGGAAAGTGAATAAACCAATACTGAAAGAGAGGTTCAAGAGTTTCAATGCATTGTTTGACGAGATACACAAGACGCAGAGCAGTTGGGTGATTAGCGACGAGCAATTGCAGTCGGAGCTGAGAGTTTCGATATCAAACATGGTTATACCGGCGTACAGATCATTTTTGGGAAGGTTTAGTCAAACATTTACTCCAGGAAGGCAGACGGAGAAGTATGTAAAGTACCAACCTGAAGAAATTGAAACACACATTGATGAGCTATTCGACGGGAATGCTACGCCATGGGGGAGGAAGAAATTGTAATCTTATTTTTGTAATAATAATGAGAGACAGGGATCAGTTGATGATAATAACGTTCTTTTTGTCCGTTTTGTGTGTAGCTTTTCTTTTTTTAATTTTTTGGTTATTGGTCATGTTTATAGTGGTACCTATATAGTACTCAATTAATTAAGTTTTTAAACTCCAATTCTTTGATTCATGTTTGTCATGTACCGAATTTACTTAATTACCTTTAGTACTTTTTAAGTTTTATATATTCGACAATATAATGCCAGACTTACAAAGATTACTTCTATATGTTGATGAATGGATCCCAAGTTCCAGAAAGTACCACCTTTTCACATAAACATAGCAAAGGGGAAAATGAGCTAGATATTCAAGATTTTATGACAAGAAAAACCTTTGACCTTCAAAAAATGAAAAGGTTCAGTTTATCTAGACCAAAATAGATTTTGATTTTGTCTTTGTACAGAAGAATAAAAAGCCTGAAATACACAAAAGCATTCGAGTAGTACCCTCACATATGATATGCATTATTGGTTTAAACTCAAAGTCCTCTGTGTTTTGTTTATAATATTAGTGCACATTTAATCCTCCCTCAAACTTTCATCTCTTTTTCGAAATTGAGATGTTCATCACCTCAGATTCCACATGTCTTGTAACTGTAGGTTTTTTTTGGGTTATAGGTCATATTTTTGGAGCAACTGAAATCTGTTGCATAAACAAAAAAAGAAATCTAATTCTAAGTTGTAAAGCAAAATAGAAAAAAAAAAGATGTGGATAAATGGAAGGATGGGAGAAAGAGAGAAAAAGAATTATCAATAATATAAAATTCCAATATGTAAGGTCTATGAGTAATCTCATAAAAGGCAGTGTAAAATACATAAGTAAGCACAACGGAAGTTTAAAATTTTGTTCTATTTACCCCAACAATTTATTCTGGTATAGTTATATGACAATCAAAACCTGTAACATAAAACAAGAACACTTACATGTTGTAATAGCTGGAGTCTTTACTAAAGGGTGGACACGCGAATGACCCTTCGATTGCAAGCACCTTGCTACGGTGTATTCCTATGTCAAGAAAGCCAGGAAATCTTGGCAGAGGTTTGAGAGACTTTTATCCTAGACTCTAAGTCTATAATTTGTTTATGAGAATTGGTGTATAATAACAATGGTTTAGAGCTGTATTTATAGTTACAATTAGGTCAGAAATGAATTAGGGTTGAGCTCTAAACCTGGCCCAAAAACCGAGGTGCAGTGGGCCAGTCTGACTAGGCCCACTGTCGGGTCGGCGCCGCGGCGCCTTATGTCAATAACGTTTTCTCATTTTTTTCCGTTTAATATATATATTCAGCACATTAAATCTAAAATCCAATTTTGACTTTAATTAAATTATTTCCATCTAATAGAAATTATCTCATAGTTATTATCAATTTAAATATCTCGATTTCAAATCGAATATTTAATACTTTCTCAATACACCCTTAGATCGAAGAGACAATCGACATAGTGTGACCCTATAGGCCTCCATATATCGACACTAATTCAATTAAGATCTATACAGAACTCCTAGACTGCGCCGTACGACGAACTCAATATATGAAGTACGTTTACATGAATCCAACAAACATAACCTTTATGTGAGATAATAAATTTCTTTCATTCGCGACACACTCGATTAAGCTTAGAATTTGCCATATGTCTATTCAAATGACTTGATAATCTTATCTCATCTATATTAGTCGACAACTAGACCATATTCTAAATATATCTCTTACATTGGCCAATGACTTGGTCGACCTAATATCATTGAGAAGTTGAGTGCTCTCTCGAATATCCAATCGAGGAATGAATCTTATTCTTGGCTCAACTACCACCTTAGTTTACATCATAATGCACCAAATACAAGTCGTATCTTATCCTATAAGGAGTTTAAGCTTGGGACATGGTCAAAGTACATTACTTTGTAAACAAGGTGCGTATTGACCTCAAGTCAAAGGACATTTATCTCCCACACCTTTATACTTGAACAAATAGTTTATCAGCAGAGTATACCAATACTTTTCAAAAGTATCCATGTGTCCATCACGAGTAACCATTACTCGTAGCAGATGAGACATGCTACATTCTCCAAGAATGTGATGCAGACCTTACGTCGACTTATAACATATCATCGATATCCCATTCTCGATGATCATTAGTCAAGACTATTTTGAGAGTTACGTTCTATCATTAATATTTCACTCTATTATTGACAACGTAAGCTCAAGGGATGTACATATATGAATAATTGCAAACAATCAAACAATAATTCAATAATTGCAAATGTCAAAAATATTAATCTTATTAATAATACAAATGTGTTTCAAGTATATTATGTCCCTAATATAGATTGTCTCTAGGACATATATACTTTCAGTAACATCAGTTGTCTACAATAAATTGATATAGAACTTAGAAAATAAAATTTAGATATATATGTAATCAACTTGAATAAGCCTCGCAATATAGTATTTCTATTTTATTTTTTATTTTTCCTCCCCTCATATCTCTAAGAGGACGGCTCTACTAAATAAAGTTCTTAATTAGAAAGGATTCAAACACAAGAAATAAGAGTACTCTTTGTATGTACAAATAAAGTGAATGCGAAGTGATTCACGACCTCACAAGCACCAATACTAGCTATCAAAATAGTTAAGATCAGGAGAATAATCTGAAAAGCAAAGAATACTTGATTTAGCTGTAATGATGTCTGGACTAAATAAAAGAAACAACACAATTTTTCTTACCTTCTCTCATATAGAGTTATTGTTTCTACTAAACAAAGAGAAAGATAATCAGATATTTCATTCACTAAATTGTGTGGACAAAACCAACATTAAAAAAATGGCGAAAGTTTGGGCGAGGACTAAAATTAGTGCACTTGCAAACATGAGATTATTAGTGTCCCATGTAAACGAATAAGAATGATTTTGAGTCTCAGCCCGAATAAGAGAAATTATTTTGAACTTTTTCTCTATATTTATGCATAATATATTTATAAAGTCATTCAATTTTATGTTTATTACACAAAATAACCTTTTTATTACATTTTCGTTTTACTTTGCTTCAATTATCAGAAAAAATTATTTAGGTTGGATTTTAATATTTTCATATGAAAACTGAAAATAAAGAATAAATGACATAAAGTTGTTTCACTTAGCCGAGAGGTCCACTTTTATAGAGAAATTTTCTTTTCCGTTAAAAGTAAGAAGAATTTCTTCGTCAATTAGTGCATCTAATACAAACATTTCCAATCAAATGGAGATAGTATTAATTTTCGTTTAATAATCTAGTTAATAAAAATTATCTCCAAAGTTGTAAAAAAGAAAAAAAAGAGTCAAATAATTAAACTGAAAAGGAAGGACAGCTGGGGAAATTCATCATCATGTAGTACTAGGCAAAAGACAACCTTCACGAGCGAGCGGACCTGCAACGAAGCGTTAGATATGGGCTTTTAGTTTGAAGGAGATATATATATATATATATTATTACAACAACTACTGTATCTCGGGTTTATGTTTCTACTTAATATTTACTCCACAAACAACTTGTTTCACTTCAATTACAGAGGATAATCTTATCAATCCCTTCACCGCTCTATTCACTACTGCTGCATTCTGGTTTGTCTTCTTTTTGTAATTTTTATTCTAATTCTAGAGTTAATTTGATACTATGTCTTTTTTTTTTTTTAATTCTTTAATTTTAAATTCACAATTTTCTCTGTTTTCTTGTTTGCGAACTTGTTGAACCCTGGAAACCTAGGAATTGAACTGACATGTCAATTCTAGTTTATTACTTTTTCATTTCCTTTTTGTTTTACTTTTTTAGGGAGAAATTATGTTATGATGTCTTTTATTAAATAAAAGCAATGCAATGTGGTAGCCTTTTTAAGGCTAAAGATCCAATCTTCTCTTAACTGCTAAGCCAACAGATTGACGCTAGCCGTAATGGTAGGATTTGTATGGGTGGTGTTCTAATTGAACTTTTAGTATTAAGTGGTGGTTCAATTATTAAGTTTCTGAAATAAATGGTGTTTTAATTGTTAAGCTTATGTAAAATCATGACTCCTTACAAATTAGACTTTTCAAATATTTATTAAAGTTATGGAGGGATTGTGTTAAATTGGCTTTTTGCTCAAGTTTAAGAAATTTTGTTTGCTATTGTTTGCATTAATAAGCCAGATATGGACACAATGTGAGTATGGTATCATAGAATGAGCATGGAAAATATTAGAGTGTCAAACATCACATGGTGGACATCTACCGCAATCATGCTTTATGACAATTGTGGGTAGAGTTCTAAAATCATCTGAATTAGCACATAAATACACATATTATTCACTTGGTAGTGGCAAGTAAGAGTTACCTTGGGTCGTCTTTGTACAGTGACAAGGTTTGATCATTCCTCCTTCTCCAGCTTCTCTTACATCTATGTCAGCCATTATGAAACCTAAAGAGCTATTTGGTAAATGTATCTGTCTAAGGGGAAATATTCTGCTGCCAGAAATCCTCCCTATACGCAGTTGGAGACACAGTTTCTTTTTAATTATGTTAGCTCTTTAGGAAGTACTTAGAAGGACTCACTTTTCAGGAGCTATCTCTTTTTTGCTGCAGCTTGTAATTCCTAGCATCTACCGGATGCATTTATTAACAAAATCTTAATTACCTGCTAAAAAATGGTTGGGACTCGGGACACACAACAGGAATCCCTAGAATGCGATTTGTCGATTAATCTAAAATGTTAAGAGAATGAGTGTAACATACTCGAATACTTATTTGACTTTGTGTCGAAACATTCTTGTCCTCTTCTTCAACATGGATCTTATTACCGATAAAAGTGTTTCCTTCTATTTTTTTATAGTTTGGCATCATTATCATGCTTGTACTTCTGATATGACAGGATTTGTTCTACTAAATGATTAACCAGTCTATTTCTCTTTTATCTGCTCTTGTACTTATTTAGTGTTTTTTCTCTGGCAGAGAGTGCTTTTCTCTTAAGGGCCTGCTTGCGGTTTACTAGTTGATGAATTCAATGGGGAGCACATTTAATACACAAATTTTGGTGGATAAGCTGGCAAAGCTCAATAGTTCACAGCAAAGCATTGAAAGTATCCTTCAACTTTTAGCTGCTAATTAGATAATCATTTGATCTTATTATATTTCCACTATCCAGCTTTTCAGGAAACACGTACACTCTACCCTCCCCAACCCCACATTGTGGGATTTCACTGGGTATGTTGTTGTTCTAGTTTTTCAGGAAACAAATTGATGGGACATGGAAATTAACTCATTGTTTGAAAACTAGGGAAAAAGGGAGAAACAAAGAAATTAGAATGAACAAAATAGTAAGTTATTTTCTTCCCTTTGTTTGATTTGGTGGATAAGAAAAAAAGAGTGGACAAATATTGGACTTTCTTTCTCTTGAATTTGAATTTGTGGGTACAGTAGGATTTTTTTTTTCTCTCATTTATTTCTTCAATAATTAGTCATTTAACAGATGCTTTCTTTAATGGATTGTAATCCTCAACTCCAACTAGCTTTATCACATTGGTGTATTTTTCACATGAACAAAGCAAAACAAGTTGTTGAAACTTGGTCCCAGCAGTTCCATTGCTCACCACGTGAACAGAGATTGGCATTTCTTTACCTTGCAAATGACATTCTTCAGAATAGTAGGAGAAAGGGCTCAGAATTTGTTGGTGAATTTTGGAAGGTTCTCCCAGACGCTCTTCGTGATGTTACGGAAAATGGAAATGAGTCTGGAAGAAACTCTGCATTGCGGCTGGTATGTTTCTCTGGCTCCTTATTTATAGCTCCACAATGTAGCCATAGGTGGTAAATGAGTTTGATGAGTTTTAGTTCACCTAGCTATGGGTAACATTTGGGATACATATTTGTGAATGATTGGCCCCCACAACGTAGGCTCAGTAAGAGCGCGTGATGTGTGCGTTAGCCGCACGTCACGGGTTCGAAAGACAAAAGTTTGGTATTTAAATGGAGAAGGGTAGAGGAGCGGACCCATCATCCATTAAGTTTTGACCCGTGCCCCCGCTGACCCTCGGTTATTTCTCGGTTATCAAAAAGCAAAAAAAAAATGGTGAATGATTACACGAAACAGAAAGTTCAACGCAATGTCTTGTGTTTGTTATCTTTGGGCAATAAGTTCAACTTAAGAATTTGGAACTTGATTTGAAAGGAAACAATGTAATTGGAGTATGATCAATTTTGAAAGAATTTAGTTACTGGGATGTACAACAGGCACTTCATGGTAAGAGTTTTGGAGTTGAAGACTTTGGAACAGAGTATGAAGTTTGCGAGAAAAAATACTACTGTATGTGATATTGTTGAGTTCTGCGAGGGAAAATACTACTGTATGTAACATTGTTGAGTGAATTACTTGGATCCCTTCTCTAGGTGGAGAAATAGTTAAGACCTCTCTAGTTTAGTATTCTGTTTTATCTCAACTTAAATGTCTTGGCTTGACTTTGCCCAGGTCATACAATAATAGAAATAATAACTGTTTATGTCTTGTTGAGGAAACATTTAAGAGAGGATATCATGCCCTTTTGGTTAATGATATAAAACAGGAAAAACTATATTTTGGAGAGTGAATTTAAGTCCTTATAACTTATTACGGATATATGTACACTTGAAAATTTCCTTTATAGATGCAATGGTATTTTTGGAAGAACTTTCACTCTGGGATAGAAGAACTATGGTATTAGTGGATCTACTCAACCTTGTCTCTACGACTATTAAGTGACAATGAGGTCCAAAGTATTCAAATGAATCAAATTTGTTTATTTTTGCCCTCCTAATTCCTCACCCTTCCTTTCCTCTATTAGCCCATATCATCCCTTCTGCATCCCACAAAAATGGTTTACAGTTTGCTTGAGCTTGAGGTGACATTCAGAAGAAAACTGGAATAGGAGGTTGAAATGCGGAAAACGGTAGATTTTTTTCTACTTCAAAAGTTGATTAATTTTCAACTTAAGGAATTACAGAACAACATCACAAGCATTATTGCAACCAACCTTTCATTGTGTTTGGTATTCAACATAGTTTTAATCCCAACATCTTTCCACCACAACAGCCCCCTTTCCACTTAACTCTCATCGTCACCCTAGGCCCCCGACCACTCCCCAAACAATCTTGCCTCCCACACTAGCTAACCACCCCATGCTCTGCTCATCTCCAACCTCATTTTACGCTGTTCTCCAGACCAATTTCATTTGCTAATGCTCTGTTTCATTTTTCATTTTAATTTTGGTTCATTTAACTTTTTTTTGGTAGGTAATCAAGCTTTTTATGCTGGAAATTACCAAGTTCATAACAGAGCACTCTGCTCCTATGATCTTTTAAGAAACCGAGAAAGTCTAACATGCTATCCGCATCATCTGTTTTGTCCCTTTTATACCAAAAAACTAAAATAAAAATAAATTTGTATTTTAAATCTGTGTATGCTCTGTATTTGTTCTCATAAAACCCTAAGTTTTTTTAGCCGAGGGTCTCTTGGAAACATCCGCTCTACCTACCAAGGTAGAGGTAAGGTCTGCGTACACTCTACCCTCCCCAGACCCCACGTTGTGGGATTTCACTGGGTATGTTGTTTTTTGCTTTCCATATAACCCTCCAGATAACAGCTGGAATAATATTCCATATTTTACTTCTCATTTTTCTTCCCTGTCCAGCAGAAATGTAGTTGTTCACTTTTTCCCAGCGTAACCGACCACTTCAAAAGTATTTTGGAATAGATACTTAGGCCACAAGACAATGCATAAACTGGTGTTTGACTTCTTTCTCTCCCCTTCACACATGTAAAGTTTGCTGTACAAAACCAGACTCTTTGCTGAGACTTTCGTTGAGTCACAACTGCTTTGTACGCAGGGTACTCTAAGAGGGCTTTACGTCTCTCAAGTTCCTTCAAGACTACCGAGTGTGCAAGCTAACATTGGTACACTGTATATCCCATCTGCCTGTGGTGTCCATGCCAATAACTTTGAGTATCTGATAAACCTTAAAATGTCCCGATTGTAAACTTGTACAGTGACCGAGTGATCTTCTATAATTCCCCATCATTGCAATTTCTCCTAAAGCTTACATCCTCCACTATTTGTCTTGCACTGAGTAACAGTTACCTCTTTGTTCTGCATAAAGCAGGGAAGTTTAGGGAGCTGCTAATTTAGTGGGCAATGTCCCAACCATGCATCATGCTTTCGATTTTTACTGCCATCTCCCACTTTAATATAGGTCTTTCCAACAAATTCTTCTCAGAGTGCCTTGATATGTTTCCATAGAAAAACTCCATTAGAAGAGAGCACTGCAGTAGTACACTAAAATGTTCCCCTCCAATTTTTTCCTTAGCCACTGAATTACATAAAGCTTTATTGTTCTTACTATATTTCCATAACCATATGAAGAGAAGGTTTTGTTTGTGCAACCAGAAATTTCCAACTCCCGATCCCCTCCTTGCTTTTTTGGTAAAAATGATTCAATTGACAACATCAAAAGTTTTGTTCTCTTTATTCCCTCCACATAGGAAAACTCTTCTAACCCTATCCTGCCCACTTTCCACATTTAGGAATAGGAAATAAAGACAATGTACGTGGAGAGGGTGAGTCCAATAGACTGTTAATCAGAACTAGTGTGCCACCATTAGAAGCAGTCGGACAGCTTTTTCTCAACATTATCCAGTATCTCTTGCCATATATCTATCAACTTGTTCTTCACTCCAAGAGGAAGACCTATGTTATGCCTCTAAATCTGAGCTTCCTGACAAATCTCTTCTTCAAGTTTTAAGATTCCCCAAGATTTTATCATACATGGTGTTCTGGTCAAGTAATAGGTAACGTACAATCAGTGAGCTTTTGTTGTCAAAGAAGGGAGTCTCATGTGTTTATCAAGAGGGAGGTGTATTTAGTTCCGCTATACTAGATTGTAGATTTATTTGGGAGAGAAGCAATGATAGTACAATACCGCTTGTTAGGGAGAAGACAAAAGGTTTGTCACTCAAATGATGATAACTTATGAATATTTCACATGATACCCACAACATGGTAATAAGAGCTTATAGCCTTGAAGCCTCAGAGTCAAAGATATGCAAGCCCATTATTGAAGTGGGCATGCAAGCTGTGGAATTAGAACACTTGGGCAGAAAACCTTAACCGAGTCATCCTATTTATTGTGTGATTGGGTTGTTTTTGTGGTTAAGAAGTGGGATGCAGTGAATTTGGGCCGAACCTTCCTTTACTATAGACCTAGCTAACAAAAATAACAACTAAAACTCAACTCCAAGCTAGTTATGGTCGGCTATATAAATCCTCACTATCCGTTTCACTCAATTTGGACCCGTTTTTCACTCCAATGATCAATAATTTGTGATACTTTAATTATTATAGGTTTATACTTATTGTCATACAAATCTCCAAATAAACTAACTCTTAGGGCTCGTTTGGTACGAGGGATAAGGGATATTTAGTCCCGGCATTAAATTTAAGATGAGTTTATCCCATGTTTGGTTGGGATAAAATCGTGGTATAACTAGTCCCGGCATTGTAGTGTTATTTTTATCCCTGTGGGAGGGTGGGATAACTAATCCCGGGATAACTTGTTCCCGACTAAACGACCCCTTAGTGTTTATTGAACCTAATGTAAGCTTACCATCTTGACTAGCTTTAATCACAACTAGTTGGTATCACCTATATGGATCTTATGCTTCCATTGTGTTTATTTTTCGGAAAATTTACATGGATTTTAATAGATTTATAGGTCTTTTTGGACAACTTCCTTGCATGTGATTTCAGGTTTTATCAACCTTTTATTTTATAAGCTGCTGGTCAAGTCTTAACCATGAATAAGCAGGAATATGGTCAATGCTTTCTGTTTCATATGGCATTGTCCTATCATATTCAGAGTCCTGCATGATTTTGTGCTAAATTTTACTAGTTCCATTTCTTTTTGGAGTAACATTTGTAAGAACAGTAGTTGTAGAAATAGAGTATGACTTACTGCTGTGGATCTAAGACTGTGGCTCGGTTGCTCCTTTCAAAGCAGTTATTGCCGGCAAAAAATGTGAGGAGTCGAAAGTAACACCTTTTGTGCTGTATGATTGTTGGGTAGAGATGAAATAACAATTATTAGTAGATTTATATGTTCTGGTGATTGTAGAAATAAAATTTAAGTTTTCCCTACATTCACCTCTCCTACCCTTGAAATACTTGCGTTCAGAATGAAAGTTTCTTCAGGATGCAATTGTTCGGATATGAGTTATACGTTGAATGCCCACTTGGTAAACCACTTATTGAATTGTATCTTAGTTGACCTTGTTCTAGATCATATATGTTGATTCCAGCACTTAGCTAAACAACATTTTCAGGGTGATTCCTATTGCATTTTCATCTTCAATAGCTTACAAATATATGGACTGACAAGATGTTCTTGAACTTATGATATGGACATGCACTGCGAGTCCTGTACTATGGTTACACCGATCGTACTTCTTGTTGTCATGAGTTTTAACTTTTATTAGCCTCTTATTTTGTAAATTGACCTAAATAGCATGATTAAATTGGATGAGAAGTTGCTATGATATCAAATCTTTTATCCTAGGTAGAGTTTATTGATCTTTGTCCAGTCTGACTTGCATTGTGGAACTGACATGGTGCCCATCTTAATGCTCCATCTAATTCTGATAACCACAGATCAGTATCTGGGATGAGAGAAAAGTCTTTGGTTCTCGAGGGCAGATTCTGAAGGAAGAGTTTGCTGGAAAGCATGCTGGGAATAGAAAGCACAGTGGAGGCAAAGTGGTAAGTCTCCCTTTTCATCCTGATCTTTTGTTCCTGAATCTTGTTAGCTGTTCATTCCTTTCTCTATATATTCGAAGATGATAGAACCTTCTCATTGCACTCTTCGCAGAGAAACTCAGCTGGAGATGCCCTTGACAAAATAGTTTCAAGCTATCAGATACTGTATGGTGGTCAAATTGATGAAGATGCGATATTGAGCAGATGTAAAAATGCCATTAGCTCTGTTGAGAAAATAGATAAGGAGATCGGGAGTGATTTAAATACAGGTGCCCTTTCTTTTCCACTTGTAATGTGTGCCTAACATAGCTTGGCTTAGCCACTTCCATGTTACAGTGGCCCAAAAGAAACATTTTATTCCTTTCACCAGGGTTTCTCTAGTTGCCAGTCAATTATCTTCCAACTGAATCTACAATTCTGTTTGTTTAAATGAATAATTAATTTTCTGGTGTCACTTATTTGGACCTCCCTTTAATTCCGCAAAACTTTTTTTTTTGATCAAGTAAAAGTATTTTCATTCATAAACATGGCCAAACTGGCCGTATACAATGGGTACACCAAAAGGTAAAGACTCTACACAAGGGTATGATTCTCTACTAGCTCCCCCCAATCATCTATACAACTAGGAACTTTCTCTTCACACCAAAAGAAACTAAGAGAACGGAGACTACTCCTCATTTGAGAGAAACTTGACTCTACACCTTCAAAAGCTCTTTTTTTTTCTCTCTCCAAACTATCCACATAAAAGCAAGTGGAACCATGTTCCAAGCCCTTCGTTTACTCTTCCTTCCCCCGCTCTTCCAACTGAACATCAAATCTTTCACCTTTTTTGGCACCGTCGCTCAAGTTTAAAGAAGATAGCGTAGTTTTCTGCTTAAATATTTAAATTGGATGGCTTTTAGCATTTGCTGTCCTTCAAGTGAATTTCCTATGCCTAGCTTAAATCAAAGTAGAAAGAAGGGGCTTCCTTCTTCCAAGAGTGTGCATGTTTGTGGTATTCTACTTTTTTATTTTTCGCTTTTCTTCATTTCTTGGGTTCCTTTCCTAAGTCATGTTTTCTTTTTTCATTCAGTTTCCCTTCTTCCAATTTCTTACTTTACCAATTAAAACCCTACATTCAATTGTTTTGCTTGCATATCTAGTTTCATACTGAAGCTAAATCAAAGTCTCAATTCATTCGTTTTGCTTCTATAACTGGTTTCATAGTGAAGCTAATTAAGAAGCTCCATAGAGGAAAAAACCTTGAGATAACCTATCAGGAAAGGGATGACTGAGACAAAACACTTCTTTGATTTCAGTATAAGGACTTAAATCTTCTCATTGAGAGAAACTTATCAGAAAAATATCTTCTCACGAGAGAAGTATAACTTACTTGAAAAATAAAAAAAATGAAAAATGTGCTTGAATATGTAATCTGACAGACAGAGGTTGACATTCGAGCACTATGTGATAGACCGGAGGTTGTAGGTAGGATTGTTGAAATGGAATTGGAAAGAGGAGATTTTTTTTGTAACAATGGTGTTCGGCCAACTTGTGCGCACCTCGACTACTTCACCTGGTACCTGCTACAGACAGTTGGTAATTCTGCCCACCGAGGCTTAGGCAGATTGGAAGAAATAACCTAGTCTTTTGGCCTCTGCTGGAATTTGAACCTTAGACCGCATGGTTCTCTCCCCACTTCATTGACCACTAGCCTTAGGTGCTAAGAGGAGTTCTTGGTAGAATAAAAGATGATTTTACAGTGCGTATATCCACCCAAATTCAATATTATAATTGTTTCAAATATTGCAGTTTCTTTTTTAAGTGAACTATATCTTAGCTAAACCTGTGGAAGCTGCTGGTTATTTTTTCTTAGTTTGCCTTTGATTTCATCCACCATTCGCGTTGCGAAGTTTGATAATGCTCCCTCGACCCAATTTATGCGTGCTAAACCTGTATCTTCTTTTTTATTCCATTTTAATTTTCTACTTATGCCTTCCTTTCAACCCTTTTTTTTAGTTGTGTACAAGGATAACGGGGACCAAGTTTTTGCAGATACTTTCCTGTTCCTAGTTTCCAATGTCTTTCACTCTCGACTTTTATTCTAAAACAATAACATATGAGTCAACTTTATGCTTCCCGATAAGTGATCAAGGTCGAGTCAGAATGTGACTACTAACTGTTGGAAATTACCTGTTTTGGATTCTTATGTCAAAATTGTTCTGCTGGGAGCATCATATATGTAATGCTCATTATGACAAAATATCAAATGAAACAGAGAAATGTGTTATCAATTTTAGCTAAAAGTTATCAAGCACCTGTATCTTATTTTTTATGAGGACGGTGGTTGTTTAACACTTTCTTAGAGTCATACTACGTATAATCTTGTTGATAATAAAAGTGTGCTGCCTACCTTTTGCTGTTATGGTGACCGATTCAATTTCTCTTCAACTTTGGGGAATTAAGGAAACTGTATGTGTATTTATTATTATAAAGGAGGACATGATTGTGTCAGTCTTATTCTAAGTTACTCGGACTCGGGTGCGGGTATCCGATAGGGTACAGATTCGAGTGTCAGATTCGGCAACATCTAAATTTTAAGATTCGGGGTGCGTATTGGATACGGGTGCGGGGATTCGGCTAAGAAAATTCAAAATTATAAAAAATAGACCACGTCTTCGTTTTTCCTTCGAAAGAGAAAAATAATGCCATTCAAGGCCTTCCAACAACTCTCCATCTATATCGCTGCTACGGTTAACCATCAGAACCCAGAACACGACCTTGATTTTTGGTTTCTTTGAAACACGAAGCAGCAAAAATGAGACAAAAGTACTATAATATTGAAGTTATGTCATTGCCCTTATCTTAAATCCGTTTTATCTTTAATTTTGAGAAATCAAAATCCCAATTTCCCCCCAAATTTGTTGATGGACTCCGGTCAAAGTATCCGAAGTTGGTTGACCGTATCACGTACGTATCCCGCTCCTGCACCCGTATCCCCCCGTATCGAGTTGGAAACGGCACAAAAAATGGAGTCAACTTAGGTCTTATTTAAGAGAAAGAAAAAAATTACTAAATACTTTATTCAAGTTGTGTTTCTTAGGTAAACGCATAGTGATTTTTTCTAGTAAGAGAAGCCGGTGCTCATGGGCATGGTTGAATGTAACACTTAACCATAGGGCATTGTGGTCTTTAGCTGTTAATTATCTAATCCATATAATACCTTATTTTTCCTCTCTTGAATTGTAGTTTGATTTATGTTTCTTTTCATACTTGCTAATTTATCACGTTATATTTGTTATCGACCTCCTCCCTTGCCCTTCAGGTCATCTTAATGGATCTGGTATATTGGATGAGCTCAAGGGGCAGCACTCAATATTGAAGGACTGTGTTGAGCAGCTAACAACTGTTGAATCATCCAGGGCAAACCTCATCTCTCATCTTAGAGAGGTCCTCCAGGAGCAGGTCAGTCATCCCATTTTGGTGTATTCAACATCTTTCAATCTCCCTGTTTCCTTTTGTGTTTTTGCTCTTGATTGAGTGGTTCCATCGGTTTCTCCTCAGGAATATAAGCTGGATCAAGTCCGTAATCAACTTCAGGTAAATAACATGCTTATTTATTTCTGTTGAAATGATAGTCGTTTCCATATTCATGATACCTCTCCTATGGGTTGGCCTTTGGTCAGTTTTTGAGTTTGGTAACCGTTTGTGATGCCCCTCCGCTTTGATGTGTTATGATATTTTTGGTGAAAATTTGATTGTGCTTTGTTATAGATGATGTTAGAATAGGAATATGATTTCATATATAGTATCCTACTAGGAAAATGATTGTAATGGATTGTCTATAAATAGAGCTCAGTGTAATCATGTAGATAAAACAATTCAATAATAATATTTTCTCATAGATGACATTATACTGGTTTCAAAGAGGGAATCAAATATAGTTGAGTAGACGAGGAGAGAGATGCTTCACGCTTGCTTACAGAGTTGTTTTTCCTTTTTTGTTTGATAAGAAAAAGATTGTACGAAGGAAAATCCTATCAGACGTACCAGCTTCCTATTCATCAAAAGTCAAAAGTGTAGAGAAGGAATAGCCAGTGATTTTCTTTTTTCTTTCAGTAAAGAAGTGATACTTCTCGCATTAAGTACTGATACTGCAATCCTGCTACCTTTTATGGGTTACACTTGTGCCTAATTAAACAGTGTCTTGACATTCCATCACTTGGATTTTAGGCTGCTCAGTCCCACGCAGATCAGGCAGGAAGTATTTGCAGACAGTTGCTGAATTGTGATGGCAATGGGCAAATCTTGGCCGAGCAGAATCGAAAGGAAGCTAGCACCTCCCAAGACCCCCACACATTCATATCTGGAAATCGAGAACAATCTGCTCCAGTGATGTACACTCGACAGGTATCTTATGAAAAATCTGGCAACCTTGATGAAGATATGAAATCTGCAGCTGCTGCAGTGGCAGCAAAGCTCACTGCATCAACATCTTCAGCCCAGATGCTGACTTATGTCCTCTCATCCTTGGCGTCCGAGGGTGTCATAGGCAACTCAACTAAAGAATCTTCCCACGATAATCAACCGGAGAAAAAGATGAAGCTGGAAAATGACCTCTCTTCTTATGTCCCCCTTCACCCTCAGAATCCTCAAGAACCCCTCTCATTTTTCTCTCAGCCAAACTCAGTGCAACACAATCTCCCAAGCACTGCTCGGGAATCAACACCGCCTCCTCTACCATCATCACCTCCACCATTGCCACCCCTGCCTCCTATGCAGCCATATCCAGTATCTCAGTGCATTCAGACATCTGGGCAGTTTCCTAGTTCAGCATTTGTTTTTGCAACAACCCAGCAATCTTCGACGTTGCCTGCTTTTCCCCAAGTTGTCCCTCCAGTCAATGGGGTTTCTCCTTTTATGTCTCCCGCGACAATTGCTTATCAAGGGTATTCAACTGAGAGTAGTTTATATAGCCAGTCTTCATCCCTGCCAATGGCACCCGTTACCCGTCAGTAGAATTGACAGTTCCCGGTGGTGTCTAGGATGGTTGGGTTGGTATTTTAGAGCTATACAATCATACTTAGCTTCTCTGTCACTTGAGTTTAGGGTTCTTGACAGCTTTTATTTAATTTTTAACTAGTCTGATGTACCTGATTAGGCTCTTCCCATTGTAACTATGTAACTTATATTGTGATTTTGTTTCTAGATTGGAGGTTGTTGGTGTTCATATAAAACTGACCTAGTATTGCACTAGAAAGCAGTCGTGTATTTGAATATGTCTCAATAATCACAATGTCAACAACGTTTGGTCCTAGAGAGTTGGTCATTTGATAACACAATACTTAAAAAGTTAAATATTGTAAGCCAAAAAAGTAATGTTCAATTGCCAATGGTCATGGAAAGCAATGAAGCCTACTCTGGTATCACTCCCCCCCCCCCCCAATAATAATAATAATAATAATAATAATAATAATAATAATAATAATAATAATAATAATAATAAGAAAAAAGTGGACTAGAAGCTCCATGAGGGGCAACAGTGACTTTCTACTGCTTGCAATATAGTTATTCAGAAGAAGCGAACAGACAATGAAACAAACATTGGTGTCCTCGAGGTAAACAAGCAAGAATGATGACAGCACGTGACGGTCACAAAAAATTACTCGCAATTGTTAATTGAACATAGAAATGGTGTAGACGACCCATTTTGAGTTGGCGACATGAAAAAAGATGCAATGGATATTGATCAAGGCAAGCCCAAAAGTGAAGTATGAAGCTCTCGACCAAACTGACACAACTTTGGAGAAAACCGTATATCGGGAGAAGGTAAAACAAAGAGTAAAAGTTGCAGTCAACGGGGACATGCGACACAACTCATTAACTTGTGTGGGAAGTGGGAAGAAAAGCTGATTAACGCCGCCGTCCTGCTGTTGAAGTCGACAACTTGCTCATTTTCTCCCTTCCTTTCTCAATGTCCTGCATACTGCATTCATACATTACATTTGTTGGAAATTTGCCTTTGGCGGGAGTTGCGTCTGACCAACTTTAACGGCTTAAACACTAGTGTTACGTATGTTGGAGAATTCGGTTCTTCACACATGCATGATCTACTAAGTACGTAGATAACCGTAGGGCCAAGAATCGTCAAATTTCATTGAGAAATGAAAGAGATATTGGTCCACGAAGTGAGGTGTTTGAAGCATGGAAAGTGTGGTGTTGTGTTCAATTATCCCTCATCGGTAGAGGAAGAAAGAATTGTTGTGTATATAAGACTCGAAATTGGTTTGGGGTTTGGGACCCCAAGGGGTATCCATGTGTTTAAAGGAGGGAGGACCTAGATATGCTTCGGTTCAAGGAAAGACCACCTTGCGCGCGCGTCCGTCCGGTCACGGTTTGTGAGGCGTGGGCCTCGATAATATCTTTTTGGGCGAGAACTTTTCGGAAATGCGATTTGGACGAGAATTCTTTCTCAGATGTGCCATTTGGTCCATGAAGTTTCCAGGTGAATTTGGCGGAACGAGCGAAGCGTCCAACACCACCAAACGCCTATAATGGCATCCGTTTGGCATTTCTCTCCTTTAATTTGGTGGCTTTACTACCTCCATGATGGTCATTATTTGGCAAATAATGGGTTGTTATGAGGCAGTCAACGATCCTTCTCACCTATATAAACTCCTACACCATTGTTGAGACACACTTGATATACACGAAAATATACAACCAGAAAATCAGTTCTTCCTATAACTTCCAAGCTTCATTTCATTATTCAATATTCTTTACGGTAGCTCTTGAGTTTCCTTTGCTCAATTGTTCCATTGCTGTTTTATCTTGGGAGACGAATTGTCCGGAACGTATAAAGGATACATACGGGGCAATATTGTCTTAAGGACAGGGTGCCACACTCGACTCCGCAAAAATCAAAGCAGTTTCCGATCTTCTTGTTCAACAAATATTGTAATTTCAGTTTTGTTGTTATATTGTAATTTTCAGTTTTCTAGTTGAATTGTAATTTCAATTCTTACATAAGCAGTTACTTGTAAATTCTGTTTCTTGCAAATCCTTGTAAAACCAACAACTTAAGACAATATTCTGCTTACGGTAACTACAATAACATGGCTGGAAATATGACCGATGTTCTCGCTACGCCTCTCGAAAGCGCATTCTTTGCCTTCCCGCCATCTTCGCTCGGCGAAAGCGATAACTCCGCCATTCATCGCCGTCGCGATCTCCTGGCTCAGTTGAGCGATAACACTGCCGCCTTCATTGTTGGAGCTCACCTCTTCTTCACACTACCATGATCGCTGAAAAGTTCATGGGATCGAGAATTTAAAGATGGCGGCAAAAGATGTTTGTTCTATATGATTATGGGCATGGCAGGTTCCTTCTGGAAGATCCTCCATGGAGATGAAATGGACTCTTCGCTTTACTTCAGCGGGTGAAGGGGGCCTTATTGATCATGTAGATTAACGACATGAAGATGGTTCGTGATGCGTGGAATCATAAGCGATTTCATGTGCAGAACTATATCTTTGAACTGGCAGACCCTACACGGTCTACTCACCGCCAAAGAGTTGGGGAAAAGCGCAAGAAAGTACAACGCACGAATGCGGGTACTAAGAAGTCGTTGGAAATTCCTAAAATTCCAAATGGTGACAGCAAGAGCTGATGTCCCCAAATCCAGGAATTCCAAATGATTTTACATCACCTGGATTTGGAAGGACTCAAATAAGCAAGCGATTTTGGTTGCATCATCGATTGAAAAGTTACCTCCTTCATGAAATGAGTTTATGAGTTACTTGAAACTTCGAGACAAAGGAGATGACCTGAAGAGCTTGTTATCAAGCGCAAATCCAGGAAGATAATAAGAAGACCTTGCCAAAGGGTAGACAACATTACGAGGCAAAGGCAAATCATTTGAGGCCAAAGGGAAAACAAGCAACAAGCGGAAGTTCCACAAAGAGCGCAAAGCCCCGGCGGAGGCGTTCGAGAGGTAGCTGTCATCGCGGGAAACCTGGTCATAGGATCAAGGAATCGCAAGCTCAAGGCGAGCACAATAAGCCAAGTCGAAGGCAAGGCTCAAGCTAACGTCGTCTGGACACGCTCGGGATGACATGATTGAGGATCTCTCGGTAGTGGTGCTAAAGCCAACTTGGTTGGAGAATCCGTCTGATGGTGGGTGGACACGTGCAACAAGACACATCTGTTCAACAAAGATGCCTTCTCCACATACACTCCGGTCTCCGACAAGAAGACATTTGTTCCGCAGGCAACAACGCTTCTTGTGGACGTGCTAGGGGTTGGAAGGTGGTCTGAAGATGACTTAAGGAACTTCGCTCTGGAAGGAAGTGATGCGTCCTAGAGATTAGAAGAAATCTAGTTTACCGGACCTTTATTGGTTAATGATGGTTTTAGGCTAGTGTTTGAATCAAATAAGTTTGTACTCACTAAAAATGGCACATTTATTGGGGGAGGAGCTTGTCTGTGAAGGCCTCTTCAAAGTGAATGCCATGTCTGTATTGCGTCAAGGAAATAAAGTTGAACCTTCTTCTTATTTGCTTGAGTCTTCTAATTATGGCATCATAGATTAGGACACGTTAACTACAAAGTCTATTCAAAGGTCGGTAAAGAGATGGAGTTGTTGTCGTCTATCGACGTAAACCCTCAACATAAGTGTGAGGTGTGCGTAGAGACAAAACTTACTAAGCTTCCTTTTAGATCAAAGTAGAAGGAATACAGCTCTCTAGAACTTATTCACAGATATATGTGATTTGAAGTTTGCACAAACTAGAGAGACAAGTACTTTGTGACATTTATAGATGATAGCACAAGGTATTGTTACCTTTACTTATTGAAAAGTAAGGATGAAGCCTTTGAGCGTTTGACGTTACAAAGCGAAGTTGAGAATCAACTTAGCCTACGGTTAAATCTATTCTGGCGATAGATGGGGAGAATATGTAGCGCATTTTTTGAGGAATCCGCTGTGCCCGAAGGCATTATTCATCAAGCGACGGCTCCATACTCACCTTTCGATCCAAACGGTGTGGCGAACGAAAGAGCAGCGCGTGCGGAAATGATGAATGCCTGTTTATCAATTCCGGTCTTCCACAAACATGTGAGGAGAAACGTCACCGCTTAATCACGATTCTTATGAGTCCCACATGCAAGTGAGACAAAACTCCATATGAATCATGAAGTGAAAGAAACCCACCTACAAATATTTTTAAGGTGTGGGGTTATGGCAAAGGTTGAAGTACCCAAGCCAAAGTAGGTCAAGATTGGGCCTAAGACTGTGGAGTGCATATTCATCGGATATGCAAATAACATAGTGCTTATAAACTGCATAAGTCGGATATTCGAGATATCCACCAGGGTACAATAATGGAATCAAGGAATGCTCTATTCTTTGAAAGTACCTTTCCTAGAAAGGGGAGAAAGACATAACCTCTTAAATGAAGTTATGCACAGCTCTCAAGCAGAGTCACTTGATTTGCCCGGATCTGAATGGTTGAATCTAGCGAATCTGAGGTGGTGAACATCGGAATCTAGTGTTCAGTTACCGAACTTGGAGACTCCAGAGATGGATCTGGCGAAGTAAAAGGGCCGAAGGATAAATCCTTGGTCCACGACTTTGTAACTTATATGGTTAATGATGAACCAAAGACAATTGCTAAGGCGTTGTCAACTCGGAAGCACGCTATGGAAAAAAGCTATTGAGAGTGAAATAAAGCTCCACATTACGCATAACCATACGTGGGAGTTGGTTGATCTTATCCGGGAAATAAGCGGGTTGGGTGTAAGTGGATACTCGGCGGAAATACAAAGCAGATTGATCTATGACAAGTACAAAGCCAGGTTGGTAGTCAAGGGCTGTCGGCAAGTGAGCGACTACTTTGATACCTACTCCAGGTATCCGGATGACATCCATCTGGGTATTCATTGCGATCGTGACTTTGCGTGACCTTGAGATACACCAAATGGGCGTTAAGACTGACCTTCCTAAATGGTGATTTGGAAGAAGAAATTTATATGGACCAACCTGAGGTATGTGGTTCAAGTGGCAAAGAAAAGTCTCAGACTTGTCAAATCTCTGTCTGGTGAAAACAAAGCCGAAATAATGTACGAAAAATTTGATAGTACTCTACTATAAAAGGGTCTTCGCCATTAATGAGTGTGATAAATGTGTTTACACGAAAGGTAACTCGACTCATTTGTTATGATATGCATGTATGTAGACGACATGTTAATCGGAAGCGATTCTAGGGTAATCCTAGAGACTAAGAACATGTTGAAACAATGCTTGACATGAAGGATATATGGGTATCGCGGATGTCATCTTAGGATTAAAATCTAAGGCGTCGATGGTCTTATCTCGATCTCACTACATCCGAGATGTTTTGAGAAAGTTTGAGATGTTAGGCAGTTCATAGATAAAGTCACCAATGGATACAAATCAAAAGCTTGATAAAAATCTTGGTGCTGTATACCGGGGGCGATATGCGCAGGTGATCGGTAGTTTGATGTATATAACAAACCGCACCCGACTTTGATATTGCTACGCAGTCAATAAGTTGGCTAAGTTCACCGTGTCCAGAGTGATAATCAACTGGAAGGCATTGAATCGGGTATTACGATACCTGAAATACGTTGAATTACGGGTTACACTATTCGAGATATCGGTGTACTAGAGAATGCAGTGATGCAAGCTGGATATCGATATAGAACACCAAGTCCACCCGGTGGTATGTATTTACAATTGGTGGTGGGCCGTGTCTTGGAAATCCTCTAGGCAAACTTCGTCGCCCGATCCACAATAGAATCGAGAGTTTATCGCTTTAGACAAGCGGAGAAGAAGTGAGTGGCTTCATGACTTCTTAGAGGATGTTCGTGTTGGAACAAACCCGTACGCCTTCGCAATGATCCCGCTGCGACGGTCGATCGGCTCTACAGGAAAGGCACGGAATGCTATGTCCGGCAAGTCTTGTCATATTCGACGGAGGCATAATCGTTAGGCAGCGTGATCACTACGGGTTATGATATCCATTGATGACATTAAGTCAAAGGATAATATAGCGACCCATTGACAAAGGGCTTACCCAAAGATCCCGGATGGCTTGCATCTGGGAATGGGCTTAAAACCCAAAATATAAGGAACCAATACGGTGTAACCCAACCTTACGAACTCGAGATCGATAATTTGGTTGATGGGAAACGAAGTTGTAAAGGTTGATTGGCCGCTTGTTGGAAATATGAGCGCCGGATAGTGATTTCAAGAAACACCAAATCGAAGCGTTCGCGATAGACTTTAAGTGCTATCTGCGGTGTAAGGGTAAATGTTAAGTTTTCAAAACCTGTAATGCTCTCAGCCGAGTTGAGTTAGGTTTTAGGAAACTTTTAATGGTTCTAACACTTGTGAAGTGGGGTATAGCAGGATACCTTGTAGGAGACCACCTATTTAAGTCTGAGGAGGCGTCGCATCAAAATGAACGCGCCAAGAATCCAAGGCGTTGTCCATGGCCAAGCGGACAAAATATTACGAAGAAGAGAGTAAGGGAATTTGTTGTGTTGGTACCATTGACTTACACTAAACAACGACGGTTCGAGACATCACGTTCCACCCACTTGTGATAAGTAAGTCCGATGGTATTCAACTATGGAAGGTTCAAAGGCGATGCTACCTCTCCTTATGCAACATCGGTCATTTGAAATATTGCTTTGAAATGGAAAAAGGCACCATGTGAGTCGCCAAAATCTCTTTCAGAGGGGATTGTTGAAATTTGCCTTTGGCGGGGTTATGACGAACTGCCAACTTTAACGGCTTAAACAGTGTTACATGATGTTGGAGAAATTCGGTTCTTCACATGATCTACTACTAAATCGTAGATAGCAGTAGGGCCAAGAATCGCCAAATTTCATTGCGAAATGAAAGAGATATTGATCCACGCAGTGAGGTGTTTTGAAGCATAGAAAAGTGTGGTGTTGTGTTCAATTCTCCTCGTCGGTAGAGGAAGAAAGAATTGTTGTGTATATAAGACTCGAAATTGGTTTGGGGTTTGGGACCCCAAGGGTATCCAGTGTGTTTAAAGGAGGAGGACCTAGATGCTTCCGGTTCGAAAGGACCACAAGACTGGCGCCTTGCATGGCCGTCCGCCGTCGGTCAGGTTAGGTTCAGGTCACGGTGTGAAGTGGGCCTTCGAGACACGATATTATCTTTTTGGGCCAAATTCTTTCAGATGTACTGATTTGGTCCTGAAGTTTCAAGATGCAGTTTGGTCTGAAGTTTCAGAAATACAGAATTTGTGAACACGAGCGAACGTCAACACTCGAATTCTATTTATTTATTTTGAATTACACCTCTATAATGGCATCCGTTTGGCATTTCTCTCCTTTAATTTGGTGGCTTTACTACCTCCATAATGGTCATTATTTGGCCAATAATGGTTGTTATGGAAGCGATCAAGCAGTCCTTTCCTCACCTATATAAGCTCCCTTACACCATTGTTGAGACACACTTGATATACGAGAAAATATACAACGGAAAATCAGTTCTTCCTATAACTTCCAAGCTTCATTTCATTATTCAATATTCTTCACGGTAGCTCTTGAGTTTCCTTTGCTCAATTGTTCAATTCTTTGTTTTATCTTGGGAAATAAATTGTCGGAGCGTATAAATGATACATACGGGCAATATTGTCTTAAGGACAGTGGTGCCACTCGACTCGGCCAAAAATCAAAGCAGTTTCCGGTCTTCTTGTTCAACAAATATTGTAATTTCAGTTTTGTTGTTATATTGTAATTTTCAGTTTTCTAGTTGAATTGTAATTTCAATTCTTACATAAGCAGTTACTTGTAAATTCCGTTTCTTGCAAATACTTGTAAAACCAACAACATTTTCATCCCAATTGATCACTGATGGAAATTCGTATTGCAAAAACTGCATCAACTTTGTCTCCCCCTTTGTCCTACTACTAGATGGTTTGTGCCTGTGCAAGGCACGGGCCCATGTCCCCAAAAAAGTTCAACATCGAAAAAATATTTTCATACTAATTTTTATTAAGATCATCGAATCACTAAAAAGGGAAGCACTGTTGTCAGGTAGATCCAATATTTACAACATGCTAACACTCTATACTGTTTTCTTTCGTTGAGGAATAGAATCTTGATTTTATTCAGGGAAACACACTTGCTGGATAAAGCATAATATCTCTTTGCAACATATCTTGTGTAAAACATTGCTCCAGGAAGAAATCCATCGGAAACCAACAAGTTTTTTTTGTGCTTTGATCTTCCAAAGCATATTCCAAGGCCATGACTCCTCCCATTTCCCAGTTTGTTTTTGAAGAAAGCTTTTAACAGAGTATTTCTTATCACTACTCGCCCTCCACGCCTGAGCATCCACCCTGCTACCATCCAAGACTATAGGTTGTAGAAGATTAAGTCGTTCAATCAGTAAAGCTTTTTAAAGAATATTTTAGAGCATAACAAATTTTAAAACGTAGTTCCTGCATTATAACACAGATTCACATGAATAAAAAAAATCGTCTTCCTTGTCTGCGACGACGATATTATACAAACACCTAAGCTGACCAAATGATGTATTAGTTTTTTTTTAAAATGACATTCTCATCTTCTCACTATGGACTGAAATTTGACAAAGTAAAGCAAATAATTCATATTTTGGAACCTTTAAGACAGATACCAGAACATCATGTGAAAACTCAATTTCATATTAATAACCGTTACATGTGAGATGTCGTTCAAGGTATTTCATATTGAAGAGAAAATTCCTCTGTTGGAAATTAATAATAGAATTTCCCTGCAATTCCCGAAAACGTCCGGGTTGAAATATGACTTTCAAATTAAGTTTCGAATTAGTGGATGCTGCCAAAGGAAATCCCTCTGTTGGAAATTAATAATAGAATTTCCCTGCAAAAGTAGAATTAGCAATAAGTCTACATATGCATACTTCTATATAGTCACGGTGCACTGTGAACTGTACTATTTTTGACGATAAGGAATTTCTCATGTCGATCCGAATGAATCCTCCTTTCCACGGAGGTAAATCTTTGCCTCACTCAACTACACACAGATTGTTATACACTTGTTTCCCACCGAAATGCAAGATATGGGAGTGGAGAGACTGGCAAAAACGTATTTGCTGTCATGAGGGAGAAGGATAAATAATAATGATGCAAAACTATTTTTTAGCCAAAAAGGTATGATAGAGATTCAATAATAGTACTTGATCAGTAATGCTACCTGCCCAGCTGAAACAATGATAGGATCTTCCATTAATTCCAGGAATAAAGGACAATGAAAATCAACTGACCACATGGGCCTTATGAGTTGCCTCTGTAGATGCTTGTCCGCTACAAGTTGAGTACTTACTCCCTCAAAGAAGAATCAATCTTCGGATTCTCTATCATCATAAAGTCCTTAATTTTCATCAGTATCATTGACATCTTCTCTATTCTCTCCTCTGGATCTTCGTCAATAGCAGTGACCATTTTGATTCTTCTGCGAGACCATCTATTCCAGTCAGCTGCAACTTCTCAACCAATTAATAAAAAATGGTGGTGAACAAAACCAAGTTAATACAATAGATTTCTTTGATAGGAAGAAAATTAGCTCCCAATGGATCTTTCTTGCAGTCTTGATACTTGTCTATTCAAAGAAAAAGTGGAACAACAAGCCAAACGCCAAAAGATAAACGAAACACTAATTAATATATATAATACTCAAAATTATATTGTTGACCAAAACAAAGCAAAAAGAATTCATTAATTATAATACCTTGCGCCTTTAGTGTGTTGAAGACGTAATAGCCAACATAGTGACCCAAGTCTTGAACAGTAGCCCCAAAAAATCACCAAGGTAAGGTAAACTGACTTTCTTCTCAAAGTGCCTTTACTTAGTTGCTGATACAGATTATCCTGCTACAGCCCGGAATGGAAAATGCAACTAAGTTCACTGAGGCATATTATCAGACCACTTGGATGCACAATCCACTTCAAAATTTTAGTCATATATCTTAGATTTTTGTAAGACACTCTAACGGAAAGAGAATAATTCCTTGATTATTTTCATTAATGAAAATATATATATACATGATATACAATATTTAATTAAGAAAATTAAATCTACTTTTTTCTAATACAAGACTACAAACTTTTTCTAATACAGACTACAACCATAATTATACATGTACAAGAACTCTACTAATTATGGTAAAATATATACAAAATCTACATATGTGATATACACGGTCACGGTCAAACCGTATACATACCAGATATCTTTCACACCCCGCAGTCATAGCGGGTGGTTGTCGTATGCTAAGACTGTCCCTAAAATCTTCAAACAGAACTAAGGGAGATGTCAGCAATTTGGTACCGTGAAAGGACATGCAAGACACGTACTTGTCCACAGGCTACCTTTTCGGGAACAAAGTGAATATCCATCTCGATATGTTTAGTGCGCTGATATTGGACCGGATTCCAGAGAGATAGACTGCACTAACATTATCACAGTAGACCAAGGTAGTTTTATGAATAGGAAAATGAAGCCCTAATAGGAGATTACGCAACCAACAGGACTTAAACACCATATTGACTATCCCTCGATACTCGGCCTCCGCACTGGATCGCGATAAAGTAACCTGACATTTAGCCGACCAAGAGACCAAGTTATCACCAAGAAACATACAATAACCAGATGTCGAACGTCTCGTATTTGGACATCCACCCCAATCAGCATCTGTATACGACATGAGAGTAGATACAAAGCATATATATAAATGCAAATCATAATCAAGAATGACCTGAATGTAACACACAATGCGTTTTAGAGCATGCATATGCTCGTCCCTCGGATCATGCATAAATAAACACATCTGCTGCACTGCATAAGTAATATCGGGCCTCGTGAAAGTAAGATACTGAAGAGCTCATGCAAGACTGTGATAATGGGAATGATCCTCGTAAGGTGTGCTAGAATTAGCACTAAGCTTCGGTTTAGCGTCCACCGGAGTAGGAGAGGACTTACAGGATGACATGTCAGCTCGTTCAATAATCTTAGCCGCATACTTTCGCTGGGATAGAAATAGACCACTGGCATGACGAGTTACAACTATACCAAAAAAATAACTCAAAGGCCCTAAGTCTTTCATAGCAAATTTGGAACTGAGAAGAGTCATGATAGACTTGCGCAGTTTATCAGAAGAGGCAGTCAATATAATATCATCCACATATAACAGAATGTATGAGAAGTACCACGATTAGGGATGTCAACAGATTAGATCTGGACCGGATCCTACTAGATCTAGATTCAGATCCATTTTTCATACCTGGATCCAGATCCATCAGGTTCATAAAAATCAGATCCAAATTCGGATCTATCGGATCGAATCTGGATCTACATGTAAATTTTTTTTGGCTTGAATAATATTCCCACATGTTGAAACTTTTATGACAAAATGAAACGCAATCTGATTGAAAAAAAATGATTGAGTTCATTCAATCAACCTACACAAACATGACACCATTCTTCCAAAATACTGAACAAAGTTTTAGCATCACAAGAAAATAAAGACGATTGAATTCATTAGTGATGATGAACAGGTTGCAACTTTGAGCTAATTTTTGGAGGCTTTAGTGATGTTCCACTTGTAGTTCTACTGACTGACTTCATTAAACAACATAAAACAATGTCAGTCATATATTAAAAGTCATAATTTTTTTTGCTGATCAAACAAATGAGAGAAGGATACTTAAAGCATACGGCTAGCAGATTCAAGAAAGGAAAATTTAAAGAAGAGTGATAATTTTTTCTTTTTATAGAAATGAAAATATGGAAAACTGCAGAGAGCATGTAGGTAAAAGAAATGAAACTTCAAATACAAATTACATGGTTGTGTGACTTGTGCCTTATCCTGGTTCAACTCTTTACCCAATACATAAATTATGAAAAAAAAATAAGAAAATACTTATAAAATTACATTATAGGTTATGGATATATTTAATAAAAAACGGATCCACGGATCGGATACGGATCTCAAATACAAGATCAAGATCAAGATCCAGATCCAGATCTGATCCGTCAGAAACGGATCTGGGTCCAAATTTTGAAGATTTATATCCTATAAAACGGAACCGGATCCGGACCGGGTCCAAGATCCATTGCCATCTCTAACCACGATGATAAATGAACAGAGAATGATCAGACCTGCTGTGAGAAAACACAATAGTAGACACATAATCTGCAAACCTCTTATACCAAGCCCGATGGGCATGTTTAAGCCCATACAAGGACTTCTTGAGCAAACAGACATGATTAGGATAATCGGGGTCCCTGAAACCCAAGGGATGATGCATGTACACTATCTCCTTGAGATCACCGTGTAAGAAAGCCTTTTCACAATGGGTTATGCTTTCGAGAGAGGTAGATTGAGAACAGTGCAAATGGTTGCCGATTTGACCACCGGACTATACGCCTCTCCACAATCCACGCCAACATGTTGAGTTTTGCCATCACCTACAAGACGGGCCTTATGCCTCTCAAAATAAAGGTCAGATTTTTCCTTATGAGTAAAAATTCACATAGAACGAATAACATTGACACCAGGCGGACGGGGCACCAACTCTCACGTCTTATTTTCAATGAGAACATTATATTCATCATCTATGGCCATTTTCAATTCAGGCCATGAAGGGCAAACACTGGGTTACGTGGTATGGGTGATTTAGTGACATTAGAATTTAGATTAAAATGTCATTTCTATTTATAAATACTCTGTTGGCTACGAGTAACGGATTCTTGACTAGGAATAGAAGTGGACTGGACTTGGGATGGTGTCGGGTCGTCTCGGGACTGGCCAGTAGGCAGTGGGCCTGCTGGCCGAGACTCTGGACCGGGAGGACAATTTACTGGGCCAGCAAGCAGTGGGCCTGCTGGCCTAAAGTCTAGATCGAGAGGACAAGTTATTGAGCCAGCACGCCCAAGAGGAACTAGGCAGTATGCATTTGGGCCTGCTGGTAGAATTGGATCACGGGAATGCTGGGTCCACTGGTGGATGATATAAGGTGAGAGCCCATCATCTAAAAAATTATAAGAACTAGACATAGAATTATACAATTTTACAAACGAAAATTGGGTTTCATAAAAAATAACATGGTGACTAATTATGATTTTATTCGAGGATAAATCAAAATATTTATAACCACAATGATTAGATGGATAACCCAAAAATACACAAGCGGTAGAACTGCCTTGAAGTTTGTTAATTGTAATGAAGGAAAAAATGGATAGCACAAATACCCAAACACTCTAAGATGAGAATACGAAGGATCTTTATAATAAGGAATTTTTTAGTGGAGATTGATATGCTAATCCTTTGCTAGGGAGTATGTTAAAGAGGTAAGTAGCCATTTGTAATGCATGATGCCAAAAAGAAGGGGGTAATAAAACATGGTCTAGTAAAGTTCGAACAATATTATTAATGATATGAATTTTCTTTCGGCTTTCCCATTTTGTGAGGACGTATGAGGATAAGAAAAATGAAAAAATATGCCATTAGTGCTACAAAATTCCTGAAATGACCCATTATCAAATTCCCTTCCATTATCACATTGAATGTTTTTAATTTTCCGTTCAAATTGGGTATGGATGAATGCTCTAAACGTTAGGAATGTGGAAAAAACTTGAGACTTTTTAGATAAAGGAAAGGTCCACAAAAAACTTTAGAATAATGATCCAAAAATAACACATAATAACGGTGGCCCAAAGAGCTCAAAGCGGGAGATGTCCACAAATCACTATGAATAATATCAAATGGCAACAAAGTACTAGAATTTGAGGCTACAAACGGTAATTTAACATGTTTTCCAAGCGAACAAGAAGGACAAACATTAGTACTACGCTAACTATTACATGCAATAAAATTATTGTTTTTAAGAGAAGAAAGAACAGACGCCCTCGGATGACCCAAACGTGCATGCCACAAGGAAGGTGCTAGAGCGGCAAATGTTGACAGCGTGGCTTGAGTAGTGGAAGTGGTGGTGATTGGATAAAACTCTCCCCGACTATTACATCTCATTAGAGGTATCTCCGTCTTGAAATCCTTCATAGAAAATCCAAAAGGGTCAAAGTCAACAGAAACCCAATTATCAGTTGTAAATTTTCGAACAGACACCAAATTTGTAATTAAGTGAGGAGCATGAAAGACATTTTCAAGCCTAAATGTGGGTTTGGGGGAGATAAATATGTGTGACCATAAACACGAATTGGAATTGAATTACCATTACCAACAATTATGCCACAATTTTTGCTCAAATTGAAATAAGACGAGAGATTACCTGACACGGAAGTCATATGACAAGTGTCCCTGATGTCCATGTACCAATTTGCGTCCAGAGGATTTAATCCAATCGTATGCATCGCTGCCTCAATATCTGTGGAGGTCGAAATTGCCGCTAGGCCCGCAGCAGCGAAGGGCTTGCTGAGGCCGAGGCCCAAGTAGGCCAACCTACTGCCAGTTACTGTTCATTGGCCCAGCAGCCTGCCTCGGCTGTGTAGAGTTGGGCCTGGCCCAATTTGCTGGAACTGGGCAGGTCGGCATGGGCCACTGCCTAACGGCTAGGCCTGGTGCCATGGGTTCAGTGGCCCGGTGCCCTGCTTGCTGTCATCACCTGCCCGCCGCTACCGCCGCAATTTTTGCCACTATTTTCCAATTTTGGCCCTTTTTGCTGCCACAATTATCACAGTTTTGGCTAGAATTATCCGAGAATGAATGAGGGTCATCGGACGTGGCTACCATCATGGAGGAAATGGCTCCGGTTGCCGCCTTTTTAGCCAACTCTGCTTCTTCTAAGGTGAGCATGGAACATGTTTGGTAGAACGGTGGGAGAGGATTGCTTTGACGAAGAAGAGTTCCAACGCCATTATAAGCCTCGGATAGGCCTGCAACCATATGAAGAACTTGATGATCATTCGTGACAGGCTAGCCAACGTTCTTGAGTTGATCCGACAACACCTTGAGCCTCTTACAATAGGCTGAGACATTCGGAAAATCCTCCATGTTGATATGGGAGAATTCTTGCTCAAGGGTCATGACACAAGAATTATTTTTATCTTGGAATATATCACGCAACCTATTCCAAGTGTCCATTGTCGTGGCGTCGGGTTCAATATTAGTCTGCAAGAGGTCCGTAGAGATAGTGAAATAAATCCACTGGAGTACCCTAGCATCAAGAGTTGCCCATAACTCTCTTTTATTATCGGTGGTTGGCACTTTCTCCTTGCCGGTTGCCGATGGGATGATGTGATGAAGGACTCGATGAGACCGTGCGTGAACTTGAAATAGTTCTGCCCACATCGCGTATTGGACGTTTTCCATCTCAAGAACGATAGGGATGTTGTTCTTGATGTTGGAGACTGTAAGGGCAAGATGAAACATGTTCTTTGTGGTAGACATATTGAAAGAACAAGAGGATAATTAGGGTTTTTGATTTTTTTTTGAAGGGGTTGGGAGGGGGTCGGCCGTCGGCCGATTGGTAGAGTAGGGCGGCAGAAGGAGAGAATATTTGGAGAAGAAAAAGTTTGCCCTAGACTGCTGATACCATGAAAGAGAATAATTCCTTGATTATTTTCATTAATGAAAAAGTATATATACATGATGTACAATATTTAATTAAGAAAATTAAATCTACATTTTTCTAATACAAGACTACAAGCTTTTTCTAATACAAGACTACTATCATAATTATATATGTCCAAGACTGTACTAATTATGATAAAATATATACAAAATCTACATATGTGATATACACGGTCACGGTCAAACCGTGTATATACCGGATATCTTTCACTAACTTTGCACAAATTAATTGGTTACAAAGATAAAATTCATCAAAGGAACTCAATGCATATGCAAATCAGGCAGTTACTAACATGCATATATGTAGAAATCTTAGCTAGAAAGTATATCCAAAAGAATAGGAAACTAAGATACACATACCAAATTATGATTACTTTTAATAACTGAAGGACAGGAACACAAAATCAGAGCAAACATCATAGCTAAGCTAGAAGAAAAAGAATAAATTTCAAAATCTGACCGTCGAGAAGTTGTTCTTGATTCCTAATCCTCTTAAAACTGCCAGTGAGTGAGAGAGAGAGAGAGAGAGAGTATAGGGTTCAATATCTTTCATGGAGAAGAAATGGTACACGTGTTTCACAATAGTGTGGTACATTGCCTCAAACGTAGATTACTGGAGCAAGTGAAAGAAGGAAAAAAATGGAAGAGAAATGGGGCTAAAACAAAGAGGTACGTGTTTCATAATAGGACCTAATGGTACTGCATGGATTGCTGCTGTTACACCTAAACCAAAATTACGGCAACACCCTTCGTCGTCCATCGACCCACTCTTATGAAGAAGTTAAATTAAATAGGCACTACTCTTTATCTGATATGATATCTTAAGGGATGGTTTGGTTGGCAGACAAATTATGATGAGATTAATAATGTTAGAATTAGTAACACTGATATTATTATTAATCGATTGTTTAGTTTATTTTATTAAAAATAACGTATATTGCATAATTTTTAAATAGTAATATTCGTATATTATTATCGACATACCAATATTATTCGATCTAATACATCCTATCAAACGAACACTAAGGCTCTACTATATCCTAATGACCATCAGAAAACTACTGGTACTCCCTAGTTTGTCGTATCTCCTGCCATAAGCAGCCGTCCAAATTAAAGTTTAATGTAAGTACTATGAATAAGGAATGAGACCAAAAGGGTAAAATATATACTACACAGTACCACATCCACAGTAATAGAGTCTCAAGCAAATCAGAGACAAATCAATGTCTGCTTAAAAAAGGAAAACATACTGAGCAAGGACGGTTCACTTGTTCATCACTTAAACATGATCATTTTAATTCTAATTAACAACAACAACAACAACTTCACTTCCCTATATCTGATAAAGCCTACTCCTTTTGTCCCTCCTCTCTGAGCCATTTGTACAACAGTATTGAATAAACAAATGGACACGCCCTCAAAATCTACTTTTTTTTGTTTCTCTTTGGATAAAGGTTTAAGCTAAAACAAAGACAAAATAATTCTGAAATTGCATTTTATGCTAAAATACAACAAAAACAGTTAACCAGTCCTACACTTCACACCTGTCACTCTCTATAAATACCTGTATTTACATGAATCAATCTCACTCACCACAAGGCCATATATCAAAGCTAACCGACTAATAAAATCGTCTTACACATCCCTCAGTCTATCTATAGACATTTCCCTCTCACAACTCAATAGATTAAAATGCACTATCAAACAGAATCTTGGAATGATTACGTAGCAGTGAAAGAAATAGAGAGAATGGCGTCAAGGAATGCAGTGGTGATATTCAGCACTAATACATCACGCCATCAAGAGGCTCTTGTGTGGTATGGGTGTCAACTCAACAGTTTATGAACTGGACCCAAGTTGGGAGCAGGCCTTGTTTAATCTTCTTGGAAACTCCTCCTCCTCTTCTCTGCCTGTTGTCTTCATTGGTGGCAAGCTTGTTGGGTCGATGGACAATGTCATGGCAGCTCACATTAATGGCACATTAGTTCCTCTTTTGAAAGAGGTTGGTGCTCTCTGGCTTTAATCTTCTTATCTCTCTTTGAGGAAGTGGAGTTGCTAGGATTCACCCATCCCTTCTTTTTTCTTCTCACTATCAAAAAAATTGGAATTAATTATGAACTTAATCGCTAATTCGTTGCTAAATTTCACCAACATAAATGATTCGTCACTAAATAAATAAGATTAACGACGAATTTAACTATTTAGCTACAAAATATGTCCGTTGCCAATTCCTATTTTTTTAGTACCGTGTTCTTTTACACTTTTTAGGCGAGATCTTTTTTTTTTTGTTAGCATAAAGTTGAGGGTCAGAAGAAATACTGTAATTTGCTCCCTCCTATTGAAGTGAAAAAGCAAACGTAGTTCCTCATTTTTTGTTACATATGATCACTTTTTAATGTACTTTAGCTTTGTAAATTGTTTGTTATGTTCTCTCCCAAGGCAACACAAACTCAGGCTTCAATTTAGTCATTATCCTTGATTGCTGGCACAGAAAAGAACACCTTAAATTGACTTCAGTACAAATAGCTAAGAGGTATCGTACTTCCACCCCTTAATACTGAATTTAACAAAGTTCATTTCTAATGTGCTTTGAAATGAATAATGATGCTCCTTTATCTTAGAAATAGAACTTTTAACGGTAAAATTTACCACACCAATGGTTTATACCAAGCTAAAAGCAAATGAAGATAAGACATATATTTTGTATTTACAGTTTTTAATACTTAATTATAGTTAAGTGATATGCATTTATATTTTAATTTGTTGATTTTAAGGTTAATTTTTAGTTTGTTGTAAATTTGTTGATTTTTAAGATTGATTAATTAGTTAGGTATAAACACACAGTGTAATTATGCGAGTAAGCAATTACCCTTTTTAAACTATATTGTCTCTCTCAAAAAGTCTGAATTTACCCCATTTTTTAAAAGTTTAAATTGAATTTGCATTAGTTTTTTTGCTTAAATATCAATGACATGTTCAAGTTGGTATTTCTTGTGTTAGGATGCAAATAATCCACTTTTCATTTCTTTCAAAGACGGTTTTGCCTTTCACACTCAATGAAAGGTACAAACAAATCTCATCCATAGATCATTTATTGAACAATAAAAAAAGAGATAGGATGCAAAAAGGTCCAACTCAAATAACTTGTGGTCTTATTAAAAAAATATTAATAAAAATGCAAATTTCAAATACGCACTAAGCATAATAATAATAAGTGAAACTTTTTTTCCTTTTGGATTATATACGTAGAGAGTACGCCACGAAATAAAGCTACTGTTTTACATTTCTTGCTTCCACGTACTAAATTTGGGGTCTAGGGTTTCCCTTTTACTAAATTCAATGCAATCAACCTCAAAATTAGTACTTCAAATCTCCACTGTCCATACTCGTTCATCACTGGTACATGTTTTTATTTATTTTATCTATTTTTATATTCGTGTGTACCTCTTTACTCCATTGTCTGTCTGTGTTTGGGTTTAGGGGCTTTGAGAGTAATTTGGGAAGTTGATCGGAAAACAAGTTCAAATGCCGGAGGAGGACTTAATTGAACTCAAATTTCGGTTGTATGATGGATCAGATATTGGTCCTTTTCGATACTCACCTGCTTCCACCATAGCTATGCTCAAAGAGAGGATTGTCGCCGAGTGGCCCAAAGGTTTTGTTTTCAATTTCCCTCCTAGTTATATTCATCTTACCATCATGCTTGCCTAAATAGGATACCTCCCTGATTTTCAAATTACAAACAATGTCATCCTCTGCTATCAAATCTGCTTCTATAGGGTACCTGCATGTTTCCAAAGTTGACTTTTGTTAGATTATGTGACTTATAGGCAGTTTTTGATATAGAGTAACACTGTTGTGATAAGTTCTTAATGGAACTAGGCAAAGGCGGATTCACGTTCATTGATTATGATGCTTTTTGATTTACCTTTAAGGTCTGGTTTGTTAGTTACAAAGCGTATTTTCATCTATCTGTATGTTTCTAATGTTTGTCCAGTCTTAAAGTGCTGCTTATTCCAACTTTTTTAGGGGTATGCGGGCCATCGGCCCACACGATATTAACTCAACTTTTTTTAGGGGTCGTCGTCCAATTTTATGAATTTTCACCATGTCCCTTGCTGTACTTTTACATAAAGGAATTGCATGCTATCAGTGGGTACAGGACTCTTAGGCCGCATATATTAGGTCTTACTTTTACTTCAAAACTTTTACTATCTTGAGGGTTTCTCCATATTTCCAACTTTGAGTCGACTCCCTTGCTAGTTTCGTCATTTAACAAAACATCATATGCAATTTCATGTACTGTAGAATCTCATGCTATGTATATCCATAACTAGGGCAAACAAGTAGCTGAGGCATATGCCTCCCGTAAATCCACATCATCTGTGCCATAGAACCTCATCCAGTATGCTCTTAGTTAAGTCATTCATATAAGGCAGAGATTCTTGCACTTATGATTGCTCATGTACATATGATCTATGCAAAATCACATGAAGGGAATGCATTCATACATGCTGCTACTACAGTAACATATTCTAGTGTTTCGATAATTTAAACATAACCAACCTACGATTCACGTTGTAAAAATACGCAGGGGATAATTTTATTATCCATCTTTAAGATCAAAATCACCATCACTGGAGTGACTCACCCTTGATCTTATGTGACCAACGACATTCATAATTGCATGATTGATGGCGTCTTACAAGAAAAGTTGGGTATGTATGCAAATGGTTAATTGTCAGAAAGTACTGAATTCTACAAGTGTATATCCACTCATGAAGTGCATACGATTGGAGGCTTGTACTGAAACATATGCGAAGATAACTTATGGAAGCGTTGCTAAGTATTTGTTGAGAGTACCGAGACGTATGAAGAGAGTAGTTGTAAAAGGGGACTTGATATCTACAACCTTGAGGTAATGACACCAAATCAGAGATCACTCTTATCAAAGATTGACAAGCATATTGATCATACTCGTTTTGCTTAGGAAAGCTTGAAGAAGCACCCATGGACCCTAGGAGTTCTTGGTATAGGGTGAGTGCATTGTCGTCAAAGGCCGGGAGCGTACAAAAGCACCAAGGTCTATTGGTTCTTTGCTAAGCAAAATCAAAGCACATTGCTCAGTGAAAATAAGTGCTGACCAAGAAAAAAATCAATCAATATATATGTAATGCCAGGAAAAATGACTCTAAATATGAAAAATAACTATATGGACAATAATAGAGGAAAAAATACAATGTTAAGATTATGTCAAAAAATGTTTAAATACCGTAGGGCAAGTCTAAGTGGGTCTTCTGATGAGGGCCTTTTGAATTTGAAGAGCCCGGACAAAAAAGTCCTTCCCCTTCTGCCCACTCAATACCAAAAGAAAAGTTAAAAGATCAGCCAAAAGTTAAAGCTCGCTGGATTAGCTATAGGTAAAGTTCTTCTAGAGCCAAAGTCAGGGACACATGCCGATGCTCCTTCAGAATTAGAAGAGACAAATACATATTTTTATACTTAATGACTGAACCTTCAATATGTCTTATTTTCAATCATAACAAACAGGGGGTAAATCCAAGACCAATATTTTCAAATTATAAACCTATATTGGTAGAGGTGATTAGTTTTGAACCTGTAAAAAACCTCCATGTTTTCTTTATACCGTGCAAGAATGTGAATAGACATCTGAACTTTGACATCTTCTTCTCATGTCATGCTTTGTTGCTTTCCCGCGGTCCATTTTTCTGTAGGGGTCTGTGAAAAGGGGTTCTTGATCAAATCGGCTTTACTGTACGTTTTTTCTGCAGGCTATGTTTTGCTAAGATTCAGCTGCTTTTGCTGCAGATAAAAAAGTTGCACCCAAGGCGGCAAATGATGTAAAATTGATATGTTCTGGCAAAATTTTGGAAAACAGCAGGACTGTTGGTCAATGCAAGACGCCTTTCGGTGAGCTACCAAACGGTGTAATTACCATGCATGCTGTTGTACAACCATCTTTAGCTAAACCAAAGTCAGGTAGGTTCCCCTTACTACCGCAATATGTTGTCATTCTGTCTGTATCTTCTTGTTGTAAGCAACAGTGTTGCACGTGCCAGCCTTATTTATGACATAGAATGCATCTGTTCTTAACATAGTTACTCTGGAGATGCTGATTGTCTCTGCCAAGATTTTTTGAAGACTGACATTTCTCTTAAGGAAAGAGTATAAGATGTTCAGATATTGTTTAGTTGTATTATTTCACGTGTCGTGCTTTATAGTCTTCTCTAGTTTTATTTCTTCTGCTATGCGTTCTTTAATGTACTTGGTTTATCTCATTTATCTGCGTTAACTGCTTCTTTCAGGATGCGATATCATGGCGTATTCGCGTTTGTTATCAACATTTACTTACTGCTTACTGCTTTAATTTTTTGACCGGGTCTGACTATTTTTTGCTTTGCTTGTCCTGAGCCGAGGGTCTCTCGGAAAAACAACCGCTCTACCTACCAGGGTAGAGGTAAGGTCTGCGTACATTCTACCCTCTCCAGACCCCACGTTGTGGGATTTCACTGGGTATGTTGTTGTATTATTTCACGTGTGGTATGGAGAAATGTGTATATTTATGAGAAGAAAGGAGGTTGCGAAGATTTGACATTTCTGTGATCCCATCTCTTTCTTCTACTTTGAACATTATACTTGTCAATCGATTCAATTAACTTTATGTCATCTAAATTATCAATTATCCTTCACGTATAAGGGTGTGGCCCAGTGAAGTGGCACAATGGGTTCATATTCCAGCGGAGGTAAAAGCACTAGGTAATTTCTTTCCATCCGTTTAAACTTTGGTGGATAGAGTTACCCAGTACCTCTGTTGGTGAGCGATAGTAGGTAATACTGAAATTAGTCAAAGGTGCACGCAAGTTGGCTAGGGTACCACTGTTGTAAAAAAAAGATAGATACATCATACAAGTATAACTCTTATTTAGGTATGTCTATAAAGAGGTAAGACATGGTGGATGTTTGCATTTTGTTTGTTGGATATAAAGATGGATAATTCCTCTTTATGAATTGGGTTAATTGATTTACTTTTGTAAGAAAAACTATAGTCAAGTGTGGAAAATTTGTGGGGAGTTGAGGTTGAAATGAATGACCTAGAGACAGGGAAATGTAATGTGAAGCTAATCTTCCAATACATAAAATTGAGGAAGTTGCGAAAAGGTGAGCATCTCTTAACCAATTAAATGATGAAATTACTGTTTTTCGAATTGTAGGAAATAAGCAACCGAACATCAAAGCAAAGATATTTCCTACTTGTTCCTACTTTGTATATCAGCATAAAGGACTTTTTATGGAATTGGATCACTGAAAAATGAATGAATGCATAACTATTAGTATCACATTTTAGTATTTTACTGCAATTCTGTTTGAACAACGGTAACTTGGGATGTTAACATATGCTGGAGTATTATGTGAGTGAAATTAGCTTTATCATAGATCAGCATGAGTGTGCTCTAGGTGGGATTAACAACTCAAGGTAGGAGCTTATAATTACACTAGCTTCTAGCATGTATTTCACTCTGGATATATTCTGCGATAACTCAGCACTTGTTTCATGGTGTAGAAACGCCTTAATTATTCTTTTTCATTTTTTGTCTGCTTTTTTTCTTATCAATATCTTTTTACCTCGATATGGTATATGCTATATGCAAAGGAAATATTAATTGATGAAAGTAGAGAAAGTGTCAACCAAAAGCTTGAATGCTGTAGAGAGTAGTGGTTATAAGATAAGTAGAAGAAAGACGAAATATCTGGGCTTATGTGTTCCAAGAAGATGGTATGATAGATGAAAGATGTTACACATAGAATTGAACTAGGATGCTCTTATAAGAAAAAAATAAAATAGGATGGTTGAAGGAGTGAAAAAGTATTACTAGAACCAACTTGAAAAGCAAGTTCCACAGAACAATTGTAAAGCCAGATTAGAAATGTTTTCTTATCAGGTTCGTAATAGAAATGTTAAGACGAGTGTTAGAAATGATCACATTCGACATGAGGTGCAGGTGACACACTTGGAGGATAAAATGAGAGGAAGTCGCTTGAGTGAATTTAATAATGTCCTATCCCGAGTCCCTGATTTACTGGTCAGTGGTCACTGACTAAAAGTATTTAGAATAGATGAAGTAGACCTAAAATCACGTAGAAGAAAGTTATCTTGAACTAATATCTTTCAGAATTCATGTAGACCGTGCAAATTATGGCACAATAGAAGGAAAAGATCCACATACGCGCTCCAATTAATTGTGATTACGGTCTTTTACACCAGTAGAAAATGTACTTGAGAACTTCTAATCTTAGAGAATCTAAATCTTGAAATATTGGATAGATGAGGGTCTAAATGGGAATGACATGGTGAGCGAGGATCCATATAGGTCGGGATTGAGGCGCAATTGATGATGTTGTATCTTTTCCACCTGGTCTATTTTGATTTGTGTTTCTTTATTGTTATTTCAACTTCTTGACCTGTAAGTAGTGCTACTTTTTTTTTTTTTTGCGGAAATATCTGAAGATTTGTGAATTACTAAATTACAATTGTGTGCTTGCTACATTTGAAATAATCTTGCATTTTATTGTGTGTGACCTGAGATAACCAGAGACTCTCAACTTGTAGGGAAACTAATTAATGTGGAATTCCTAAGTTCTTGGGAGTTTTGTTCCACTTGTTGAAGTTGCAAATACTCTAAACTGGAATATTTTTATCAATGCGTTTATAATTGTTCAATGTCAATGTGCTTTATCTTGAACCTTAAGAGAGAGCTGTGTATTTGAAGATCTTTGGTGTCCATGCTACATTCTGTTCCCTACTCCAGCCCCCGGTTTTAATATTCAGTCCAGGGTGGTGTGGTTGAGCTATTTATGTCTTTAATCTTTTCCTTGATTGCTGCTGAGACTTGTCTTTCTACAGCAGAAAAGAAGATCAACGAGAACCCAAAGCAAAGCATCTGTTCGTGCTCCATATTGTGAGATTGTAAGTGTTATTCAGTTTGATCTTGTGGTATCCTTGGGGTTACCTGCGCTGTGAAGTTTATTCTGGAGCAATAATTGCATGATACCTCATTATTACATGTTTGTTGAAAATCATTTTTATGTAACTATTGCATGTTCGTATGATCACGTTTGTTCTATAAAGTTCGTATCTTTACACTTGTAGTCACAGATTTCTCATATAAAAAATACAGAGAGAAGGCTGGAGACACGCAGAAGGATTTTTAGCTGTAACTTTTTTTTTTATTAATCGGTTAACGCTGGTCATCATGTGTCTGTACCTGGATCATCTTGTCAAAAAGACGCATAATTAAATGTATTTATGGATTCATCTTTTAGTCATTAACTGGCATATTAGTGTACATACCTACCTTTGTGTAGGATGCTGATCTCTTGTTAATATTTGTGGATGTCTTATGAGGACTGATCCTTACCCAGAAGTAGCAGCAACTCTTACATAGTGAAATGCAACTGAATATGAATGACATGTCGATAGAGATTAAAGTATTTTAACGGGTTACAAAGTAAAAGAGAAGACACGATCAGATTGCTGGATATAGAAGTTCATTCCCTACCTTTGTCTAATTTAATTTGTTGTGTACTCTAGTTCCAGGTTATTTATTTACTAAAAGCGGAATAATCAGTGCAGCTTCGCTGTTTGTGACTGTCAGCGAAGTTGGTGACACCTAAAAGGCATCTGATCTTGGTTATGCTCCGGTTCAGATAGTAAATGACACCATTTGGTTTTTTAGAAAGGGAACGAGGGATTTTAAAAGCTAAAAGTCTAAAAGACTAGATTGCTATTTTTTATGGTCTGGTAATTCCTTTCCTGCGTTTTCTAATTCATCGTTGCACTCATAGTTGCGACCGCCAAAGAATTTCTTTTACATGATTCGGTTACCCCAAAAATATTTACCTGCAAGTCTTTTTTAAATATAAAATTTATAATCTTGATTTTTTTATACTATATAAAGTTTATAATCTTGAGTTTTTCTTTATACTGATGAGGTAAATAACTTAAAATTGAAACAAATTAAAATTTGAAATTTGGCAAAAATACTTGTGCAACACCCTCAAGTTACGTATTGGAGATAATATACATGCAAGCGTCTGTGTATATTCACGACAGTGAGGAGCAATTTGAGCTATCCTTTTTCTTCTACGTAGTATAATATTCAAACGAATGATTTGACTTAATAAAAAAAGCATCGTACATGAATAAATTAATGTTGACCTAATCCATCTTTAGAGGTCCTTTTCTAGTTACACAAGAAAAAAGAATCTGTTTCATTACCTTTTCCGCTTGGGCATTTCCGTGACTTTTGATTTATGTGCTTAACAAAAACAATATCATTCCGAAAGAGAAATATTGAGAAAACTAGAAGAAAAAAAAGACACACATACAAGAATTTGAGAAGGAACGGGACCAATGGAGAAATTTAATCAGCATCTCCATGCAGAGGCAGCAAGAATAGCTCTATCTTGCCAGCCCAAAAGCAAGCAACCATTGTCATCTGTCAATTTATAACCATCACAGGAGTAGAGTCCCAGTAATATTTTAGACTGTGTCACTGCGTTTGTACTCAGTGCTACTCCTTTGAACCCTTTTCCTTCCATCAGCCTCCTCCACTTTTCCAATCTCTCGTGCCGCACCACTCTCTCTCCTCCCTCACACGACACTATGTTCATTATCTCCGGTGCGAATATGTACTGTTCCAACTTTTCCCTCTGTGATGAATCCGCTGGAAATGTCGCGTCCAGCGAATCAAATATTGCTGAATAGTAATGCAACGCCTCTAGGAACCGGCCTAGGAAATATGGTCCGTTATGGCTCGCTTCTTGCTCTACGATCGTTACTATATTCGGGGCTTGGTCTCTGATCATGGCTAACAAGTTGCCAATACAATTGCCTGGGACTCGATGGAGTCGATTTACTGAATTCACAGCCAGAGCTTCCCCTATCCTTCTGTTAAACATATGTGGTTTCAAATCCTCAAGTTGCTCGCCTACTGGGTGAAATTCAAACGGAACATGGAGGGAGTGAGCCAGTTCTGTCAAACATCGGCCCGTTTCCCGAACAGCTTCGGGAGATGGCCCTACTCCTGTGATACGAAGGAACGGAGCACCACCAGGTCGGGCTGCTAATGCTTGCATAAAAGCCGGCCATTGATAACCTTGAAGGATATCTAAATCGATAACATGAACGCGTTCTTCAGCTTCGAATGCTTCAAATATGGCTTGATTGGCTGTGAAATGAGCGAATTTGACATACGGGCAGGCTTGGTAAAGAATCTGATAGATCTTGAGGATTTCGAGGGAATTAGGAGGAAAAGGGTTAAAAGGTTTAGTGTTAGAAGTGCTTGGTTTAGTAGCTAGAGTTGCTGCAAGTCTAGCACTAAGAGCTTCGGTGAAGCAGGACACAACACGTTGCATGGAGTCGCCGATAGGGGTGACTACTCGATTCAGGTGGTGGAGGTATCTTCTTGCCAACATATAGTCCTCTTTGGAGACTGCTTCTGCACAAGCAAGGAGAAGGTGCACCAATTGTAAGCCACTGTCCTGTTCCTGCATTTCCGAATTAATTAACACTTCTTTAGCACATAGTGCCACTGCCACCTATGTAGGAAATTATATTAAACGTTGCTATCTAGTGAAACGTCTTCACATGAGCAATAGTTTATATTTGTCTACTGAAGCTGATACAAAGAGTCCAATTTTGTGCAATAACAAGGACTAGGATCTTTTTATAATTTATTACCTTCTGTCCATACAAAGAGGGACAAACACGCCTGTATGGTGATGATAAGCAAGCCGTTAGAATTTACTGTAGACATGTTGCAATTTAAACTTGACTTGGTTTCCTACATGCTGTAAAATAAAGAAGACTACTATAGTTGTGAAGAAGGAAGGTCCATGACTAAATCAGAAGCACTGGAAAGACAGTAAATTTTGATGTATTTGCATGAGTAATACTCTTCTTTTAGTCTGTTTAAAAAAGAACATCTCTTTCTTAATTTTGCAACTTTAATTTCAACATCTCATGTGGCATGTTTAGGATTGTGGTACATTATACCTATCTTTATATGTTTAGGATTGTGGTAACATTATACCTATCTTTATTGTTTAAGACCACATTAAAGTCTTCTTTATTTTTTTAAACTCCGTGTCAAGTCAAACTAAGACAAATAAATTGAAACGGAGGAAGTAGTAGATACGATTTCACATTTGATTTAATAGAGGAGAAATAGAAAATTATAGATAAAGTAGTACCGGATCAGGTGCAGCAACAACCAAGTTGTGATTGATAATTTGCGTATGTTGTTGTTGTTGTTGTGTTGATGGTGGTTGAACATGCATTGGTCTTTGTTTCTGTTGCTTTTCATGCTGTCGTTCTTGATGTAGCTGTTGTGACAAAGGAGCGATAGACCCCGTCTGGAAAATCTCATCGTCTTGGTTAAGTACTTGGCCGGTAGATGAGTTGCAGAGTAATGATCCCATAAAGCTACCGGACGTATTGGATATTGAATTTGGCAACGCCAAATACTCCATCAAATCAGGAGCTACCGACAGAGCATCAAACGACTCAGAAGAGGATCCTGCTACACCACTACCTGAAACTTTGAGGGTGGAATAAGAGGATGCCAAATCCTCCTTGTCATAATCATCTTCCAAGAAACTCTCAAGAGCTGGCAGGTTAAAGCTCTCAATTTTCATGAACTGGTTATTATTAGGAGAGTTAAAAACTCTTTGGAGGGGGCTCAGTCCCTTGCCTTTATTACTCGAGTGGTAATTATTAGGTCCCAGGGGAGACCGAGGAGGGGAGCACATCATCATGCTCTTTCCATTAATTCCCTGATGATGCGCGTATATGTTGTAGTTATTGTTATTGTTATTACTGAAACTGGAAGCAGGCTGGGGCGAGGGAATGTTTCGGATGGGGGAAGAGATCATGAAATCACCCTCGAGCTGATCAGCAAAGAAGGATTCCCAAATTGAGTTATCAGGAGATTGGATTTCAACATCATCGTCCACTTCAAATTTGGCAGGAAAACTGAGACTGGTAGGTGCTAAGCTTCCAAAATTGAGTTCAAAGTCAGAGGAGACTTTCTTGGATTCAGAAGAAGCAAGAGAGTCATCTATCGGCAGCTTACTGTATGAATTCTCACTCTTAAAACTTCCTATTTCACTCTTTAAGCTGCCAACTTCGCTTTTTATGTCATTCTTTAAACTCCCCATACTCCCACACAAAGAGTTGTTCATCACACTCATTCACTGCCCCTGCTTTCTGCTGATGTATCAACCTTTATTATTATGATTTGATGTCCTATATATAGTTACCAGGGAAATTAGAAATGGTTATGATATGAAGATCTCATGAGACAAAAAGGAAGTTTATTTTGAAAATCATGCTAAAAGGAAAAGAAAGAGGCTTTTAAAGCTGAATGCTTGTGGCGCTCGGTTAATCCTATGTCCCAATTTATGTGATATTTTCCGTTTTTCGTGAGTTAAATAAGAAAATCTTTGACCGCGATTATTCACATGCCTTTAAATATTTCAAATTGTTAATTATTGTGACTTTTAGTTTTTTTTTATGTAGTTTCTAAATAAATGTAAATTATTTTTCATAAAACTTAAAGATTGCATATCCGAATTCTCGGTCAAAATAAAGAAGTTTGACACTATTCAAACTATATCTTATGAATTGGGAGTGAAGAAAATATTTCTATTGGAAAAGGGCATTCGTCAGCTTGTGCAGACTGTAGCATTTGAGGGAAGAAAGTCTTGGAAAAATCTGTGACTTTTTCATTTGACATCTTTGGGAGTTAGTGAATTTTATCGACTTCTCTCCTCCTGAGAATGGGATTTGGAATTATACCTTTTTTAAACGTTTATTAATGTTTTGGGTTAGCTGGTTGGTTGATTCCACTTGGTTTTATTTTGTGTGTTGTTCTTTTCTTAAACTACGTACTGTAGTGTTTATGATTCTAAAGCAAGCAAATAGTGGGGCCCATGGGAGGCATAAGGTCCAGTTGTACAAAGTTTCATAGCGTGGGCCCCAGCATGGGCCGGCCCAGCTGACGATGGCGAAAGAGAGCAAGCATAGTTGGGAATTTTTGAATAAAAAGGTTGCTGGAATGAAATGAAATAAAATAAAATAATGGAGTATAGTTATAGTGAAATCCGCAAGAGGGGATTGGTCGAAGCGGAATGAAAGGGATATTAGATAATTGCAATGATTCTTTCTAGGTTAACAAATGCCGGAACTGCTCTCTATTATGTTTATGTTTAGGAGTTTTTTCTGTGATCTATTATATTTGTATATGGGTTCAAGTTATATACACGGATAATATTAAAGGTTTTTTTAACACTATCAATGCATTAACTAACTAACTACATCATGTTCTGGCTTCATTTTTTGGGGTACCATACCAAAATATGCATGGTTGTCTCTTATTGTAAGTTAATTTTACTTGATAGTGTGAGATTCTTTGCACTAATATTGATGCACAGAACATAAATTCTGTACAATATATACTTCTAATGAGAGTAAAACCCAAGTGCATCTATCCGCAACATAGAGTTTCACCTGGCCTAGTTTTGTATAGTCGTCCCTATTTCTTGTAGCTCCCTACATCTTTATTTCTTTTTTCGTTTCAGTGATAAAAGACTCAACGAATTTAGATTTTCTCGTAGTTATGATCATTTGTTTGAGCTCGTTGTATCGGCAAATTTTGACTGACCTACAAATAACCAACCCTGAAAATTTTGTGAACGAAGTACTCTAGTCTTTAATACTTCATCCGTCTCAATTTATATGATGTAGTTTGATTTGACACGGAATTTAAGAAATAAAGGAAGACTTTTGAATCTTGTGGTCTAAAATAAACCAAAGATATTTGTGTGGTTATAGATCATCTCGTTAAACGTAAATGGTAAAGTTTAAAATTAAATTGTTGTCAAATAAGAAAACGTGTCATTTTTTTCGGAACTGACTAAAAAGGAAAATGTGTCATATACATGGGAGTATTCTTTTTGCCAAAGTATATATTCCTGAAAGACTCAAAGCTTTTATCTATTTCTTTTCTTTTTCACTAGCATCTACATGGTCTTCATGAACTAATTAAGTCCCGTGCCAACGTTTGTCTCATTTCTGCGGAGTGACTAATGTGGGACATTATAAGTTAATAACATCATCTTGGTATATGTCTAGAATTTTCCGTTGAGTAGTAGTAACCTTCTAGCTTTCATTCCACTTTGATCACTTCTTGTAGCATTCTAACTTTCATTTCCACTCTTCTTGAAAGTTAATGCGCAACTAATTCTGAAAAAGAAAAGGTGGGCATATAGCTTCTTCATAAACAAAGAGAGGTCAACTTTCAACAAACGAAACTACAGTAGCCGAATATAGACGTAAAGAAGTTAGAACTAAACATTAAAATTCCAAGTGTTAGCCAAGGAATTGAGGCCGATGTTTGAGAGGGAAACTGAGAGTGAAAGAGGAAGTAGAGAGGTAATGAAGGAAAGTAAAAAGCTCCCAAGTGTCCCATAGTAAAGATTCTTCCTCCCTTAATTGAAGTCTGATATTTAAACCATAAGCGGTAGCTTTGTGCACTAAGTTTTCGCTATGTGCGGATTTTCGGAAAAGGCTGGATATAAAAATCTATTGTACGCAGAGGTTATTTAATTGCTCGAACTTGTGACTTCCTAGTCACATGAAAATAAATTTATCAGTTACGCCAACGCTCCCCTTCCGAAATTTGAAATGTGCGATATAATTCTTTTTCGATAGGAACGTTAAAATATTTCATAGTAATTTTTTTATAGCGCACACTTTTTAATTAATCAGGCCAATAACTTGCGAACATGAATATTTGAAGGGAAAAATCAGAGGAAAAGAAGAATGTAAAAAGGGGTGGAGAAGTAGGGTAAGTGGTGAAAAATAGTAATTCTGATAGCTTTTTATTTATAAATAAAAAATATAATTAATTTGGCTACCTAAATTTTAACTTTATTGATGAGTAATTCCTAGCGTTGTATCCCTTTTCCAATTTCTCATTCCTCTTTCCTTGTATATAATATTTTTTTATAGGAAATATATCTACAACTAACTTATTAACTTTTCCTATCACAGAAATACTAGTTTAGAAATCCACAAGGTATATATACAGCGGCAAAAAAGTTAGGCTCACGTGTAATAATTATTCATAATAACCACAAAAAAAGGTCTTTGGTCTCGTCTAAGAGATGTTTACTACTCGTCTTGTTCATATTTTAAAGGAAAGCGATAAATATATATAGGTATTTAATATTCCGCTTGAGAGACGTACGTGTGAAATTCGTATATTGACTTTTTGTCTAGTAAAAATTATTATTAAATATGTATTCAAAATTAGTAAATCAGAAACATTCATTAATTTGAAAAAACATAAAATACATAAACTAAAATAATCTGAGTCCACAAAATTTACTATGTGTCTTTAAGAAATTTAATTCTCTCACCGTACCCGAAGTTAAGGATTACTTTCTCCCAGGATAAAACAGATATACTTGTTGATGGCGTAGCGGTACCTCAAACGGATATACTTGCTGACATAAACTAGAATGAGCTTTTGCTTTAAGATTATGTTTTAAAAAAAGTACTGGTACAGATTCCAGTAAAAATACATGTCTTCGACATTAGTTTACATTGATTTTTTAACAATGATAAATTATAAAATAAATAATAACGAAATAGAAATAAACGATCAAGGAAAGACTAGATTCATAAACAAAAGAATGGAGATAGAACATTATGGATGAACAAAAAATAATGGAAAATCATTATAAGGTTATTAGACGAGGAAAAGATTCGCCCCGTAATTCCAGTAAAAATACATGTCTTCGACATTAGTTTACATGGAGAGAAAAACTTCTTTTCACACAAAGGAAAAATAATCCTTTAATATACTAAGAAAGTCATCGCAATATAACAGCAAGTACACACTGATGAGCAAATTCAATAATTTGCTACTTATGTGTTCTGTTTTCCTCAATCACCACAAAATACCTTAAACATTTCAACAATTTGATCTTTTGATATCTCATCAAATTATATATATTTATATATATATATATATATATATATTCATGATCTCAAGAATAATTCAAAATATGATAGTAAGTCAAATCCATATCTCACAATCTTGAAAATAATCATCCACATATCTTTAATACATGTACTCAATTTAAGTTTTCAAAAATCAATTAGGATAGAAAAAATTAAAATGAGTAGAGTGAAAAAAGTAGTACCCAATTTTCACTACATTTTTCTTCATCCATTGTTTTTAATTTGCCACTTAGGAGTGCCAAGATACGCATGACATTTTGTTTTATTTTAAAAAAACGATAATTGTTTGTGACAATTACATTTTCAAACGAAGCACAAACAGATGTTGAAACCTGTTAGAAAAGCCACAAAAGCATTTTGCAAGAGATGACGGCAGTTCAAAAAGAATTCATTGGTTTCATCCCACAAATTTGTGAAAATCAAAATCATCTCGTTCTTGGTTTCTCTCCGCATCAGAATCTTTTTCTATCCTTTATAAAGAAGTATGTTACTTGATTGTATTTATCAATAGTGTAGAATATATATAATAGTATTTAAACTATGTAACTAATCAACTTAATTATAATAGAAAATATAATTCTACCTAAAGAAGAGACCTAATTACAATAGGAATGCAATTTTACTTAAAATAAGAGATATATACAATTAATGAAAGAGTATTTGGAAAATATTCTATTACATCCCCGCAGTCAAAGCGGGAGGTTCACGAACAGAGATACTGGCTCAAAAATTATCAAATAGTATGCGCGGAAGTCCTTTGGTGAAGATGTTGGCAATCTGATATCTGGAAGGAACATGAAGGACACAAAATTGACCACGAGCCACTTTTTCGCGAACGAAATGAATGTCCATCTCAATGTGTTTAGTGCGCTGATGTTGGACAGGATTGCCGGAAAGATATATCTCACTAATATTATCGCAGTAGACCAGTGTTGCCTTTTGAATCGGGCAGTGAAGCTCAAGTAGAAGGTTACGGATCCAACAAGACTCAAAGACACGGCACCTCTGTACTCTGCTTCAGCACTGGATCAGGATAGTGTAGGTTGCCTTTTGGAAGACCAAGACAATAGGTTATCTCCGAGGAAAACGCAATAACCAGACATGGAGCATTTGGTGTCGGAACATCCACCCAGTCAGCATCAGAATAAGCAGTGAGACCAGTGAGTGAAGACCTGTATAGATGTAATCCGAAATGAAGTGTACCTTGGACGTATCGTAAAATACGTTTTAGGGCATGCCTATGTGCTTCCATTGGATTGTGCATGTGTAGGAAGATTTGTTGCACGACATATGATATGTCAGGTCTCATGAATATGGGGGGGGCAGAATCAGCGTTGAGCTTGGAATTGGTGTCTACTGGTGTGTGGAATGGTTTGCAAGATGTCATGCGTGCACGGTCAAGAATCTCTTCGGTGTACTTCTTCTAACACAGAAATAGGCCGCCAGAATGTCAAGTGACAGAGATGCCCAAGAAATAACTCAGGGCCCCCAGATCCTTCATAGCAAACACATAGGAAAGGAGAGACATAGTGGACCGACGGAGAGCATCAGATGATATGGTGAGGATGATGTCATCAACATATAATAATTGGTAAGCCATGTCTGTACCCTTGTTGTAGATGAACATGGAATGATCAGATCTGCTGTGAAAAACTGATAGAGGAGACATAATCAGTAAATCGCTGGTACCATGCTCGAGGAGCATGTTTCAGCTCATAGAGAGATTTTCGTAATAATTCGGATAAATAGGATCCATGAAACCCATAGGCTGATGCATATATACCGTTTCATGAAGATCCTCATGTAAGAAGGCATTCTTGACATCAAGCTGATGAATGGTCCAAGACTTGGATAGAACAATGTCGAGGACGGTCTGGATGGTTACGGGCTTTACGATCGGTCTAAACGTTTCATCACAATCTACTGCCACATGTTGAGACCTACCATCACCTACAAAACGAGTCGTGTACCTATCAAAAGAACCATCAGTTTTCTTCTTATGTCTAAAAATCCATATAGAACGAATAATGTTAGCATCAGGTGGACGGGGTACTAGGTCCCATGTCTTATTAACAATAAGAGCATTATATTCGTCAATCATTGCGGCTTTCCAATTAGGGTCGGACAAGGCATCCTTCGGATTTCGAGGGACAAGGGAAGGGACAACTGAAACAGATAGGTTAAACAGCCGTTTAGGTTTATGAATTCCGTGCATGGCACAGGTTTCCATGGTTCGAGAGCGTGTCTCGGGATGCGGGATGAGGGGTGTGTGTTGCGGGACTGCCAAAAAAAGAGGAAGGGCAGGGGTTGCGGGATCAGCTGGCCGATGCTCGATTTGCAGATAGGTGGTTGTGGAATCACTAAGAGGCGGGCTATTCCGGGCCACCGTTGGCAGAACCCGAGTGGGCAGTGTGTCCTGGACTGTTCGAGGGGGGCGGGTTCTGGGGTCTGGGATGGCGGACTATGTAAATGATGAATTAGAAGAGGGTTCAGGCCATCATCTAGGAAGTCGTAGGAATGCCGAGGTGGCGAATTTAGGGAGGCAAAGGGGAATTGAGACTCATCAAATAGGACATGACGTGAAATAATAATTTTACGGCTTAATAAGTCATAGCACGAGTAACCACGATAATTGGCAGGGTAATCCAGAAACACACATGGGGAAGACCGGGGTTGGAGTTTATGAGTGGTCGGATGGAGAGGATAATAGAGACATCCAAAGATACACAAGTGTTGGTAGGAGGGATTCCTACGAAACAGAACTTGAGTGGACAACCGTTGAGCTAGAGACTTGTTTGGGATTATGTTTAGGAGATAGGTGGCCATGGAGAGTGTGTAATGCCAGAATTGAGGGGGAATTGAGGCGTGATCAAGTAGGGCACGAGTTAGGTTATTTATGGTTTGAATTTTCCGTTCGGCCTTACCATTTTGGGAGGATGTGTGAGGGCAGGAAAAATGAAAGGTAAGACCGTTATTGGAGAAAAATTATTTGAATTGATTATTCTTGAATTCCATGTCATTGTCACATTGAAAATATTTAATGCTCTTTTCAAATTATTGTTTTACGAGAGCACTAAATGAGGGGGAAATGGGGTAGACCTGTGATTTATTGCCAATTGAAAAAGTCCATAGAAAGTTGAAATAATCGTCCAAAAACAACACATAATATCGATGGCCAGACGTACTTAAAATAGGAGACGTCCACAAATCACTATGTATGATATCGAAAGGTAGTAAAGTACAATTTGTGGATGCAGAAAATGGTAATTTAACATATTTCCTAAAAACACAGGATTCACATATAGGAGTCCTAGAAATACGGTTGTAATTAATAAAATTATTTTTCCTAAGGAAGCGTAAAACAGAATCTCCTGGATGTCCTAATCTAGAGTGTCATAAGGAAAACAAAAGAGCAGCAAAGGTTGATGGAACTGAGGCTGGATTGTTGAAGGCGTTTGAAATAGGGTAGAGATCTCCGGTGATGTCACATCTCATTATTCGTCTCCCTGTCGTAAAAACCTTCACAGAAAATCAAAAGGATCAAAGTTAAGGGAAACATTATTATCAGTTGTGAAATGTCTCACAGGGATTAGATTCTTAATGAGTTTAGGGGCATGGAGAACATTTTTAAGATTAGTGATGGATGTGGGGGGAATAAGGATGAATGACCAAAACCGCGAATGAGAATGTCTTGTCCATTACCAAAAATAATATTCCGATTTAAATTACTCAAATTGGAATAAGACGAGAGAGTACCTTGTGATGCCATCATGTGAGATGTGGCACATGCATCCATATTCCAATTTTCATCTGGAGCGTTGAGTGACATTGAGTTCATAGTTGCCTCAATGTCAGTTGGTGCATAAGTTGAGGGCGTGGGGACATGTGTTGTGTAGGCATGTTGGGGAATTGGGCCGAGTATGCCAGGGTGGGCCTGTCGGTTCTGAGGTGGAGTCCACGAGGATGTCAGATACAGTCTAGGAAGAGAGGCCCATGATGGTGGGGTCCACGCGGCCCATGACGGGTAGGTAGCCCACGGCAGAGGCTTCTGCCACTGCTGCGGCACTGCTGACTGTTTTCTGCTGGCGGGGACTGCCCCTTCCCGCCGCCGTTGTTGTCGGAATTCCATCTGTTGCGGCCCTTGCAGGACTACCTGCTCCGGCGGTTGTTGTTGGTGGATGCGGGCTGTTGTGGGTCCTCGAGTCAGCGGTTCTGGTTGTTGGAGTTGGAGGGCCCGACGGTGGTGGTGAGGGTTGCATCGGCAATGCTGGCCTGAGTGGTGTTGCACTTGATTTTCCGGATTTTCTCAAGAATAAGCTTCAAGGTATAACGCTTGTTGAGTTTTGTTGTCGTGGAAAATACTTTCCAAACATTCCCACGTTTGGTGGGCAGTGACATCGGTCTCAATGATGGTGTGCAATAGATCATTAGAGATTGTACCGTATATCCACTGGAGGATGGCTGCGTCCAAACGAGACCAGAGTGCATCATCATAAGTCGAAGCCGAGGGTAGGTCTGTGGACTTCGGTGTAGGAGGGATGATTTGGTAACTTCGTAAACACGACAATGGATCTTAAAAAGCTTTGCCCACGAGGAGTATTGACCTTTTTCCATCCCAAGTGTGATACGAATGATGTTTTTGATGTTGTCTACTGCAAGTGCAGGATGAAATTTGGTTTTGTCAGCCATGGAAGATGAAATTTAGGAGGAGAAGGGAGAGAGAATGACTGGAAAAAAATACTAGGGTTTTGTGGGGGTGGCGGCCGAGAGCTATGGTCGGCGGCGGTGGAGATATTTTTAGACTACTAATACCATAAAGAAATATGTTCCTTGATTGTTTTCATCAATAATGTACAATATATATAATAGTACAAGAATATTTAAACTAGGTAACTAATCAACCTAATTACAATATGAAATATAATTCTACCCAAAATAGGAGACCTAATTACAATAGGATTACAATTCTACCTAAAATAAGAGATATACAATTAATGAAAGAATATTCAGGAAATATTCTATTATTTTACACTCTTATGAACGTTGGACACTCCATTCTCGAAGTAATCTGAAGCCCTCCCCTGAGAACACAAATCTCTTAGAGACAACAGATCCATCAATTCAGGATCGGTACGGCTAACCAATTCTAAAGTGTTTAATCTTCAAACCGGAATACAAAATAAATGTATTTACTTGGTGAAATTTTTATATCTTTAAACTGCGTATAAATCAAGTATAAAGTCACGAAGACATTAATCTCAATAAAAGGAGTAGAAAATCTGAATATTTTAATCTCCAAACAAATCAGAATATAAGAAACCATTCACTTTGGCTTGTGTTGGCAACAACCGTTGATATGATATCTCTAAAATGGCACCCTGTTATCTTTTGACTTCATGTCAGTTATCCCAAAGGGCTTCAAATAACGTTTTTTTCACAGAGAATGATTCTTATCCTTTGTGATTTTATTAGACAGTATGCAAGGTAAAATAAAATCACGTTCATCATGATAAACCAATTGCAATTATTCATTACTAGGTTTCTAACTAATTGAGAAACTTCAAATTTTATTTTCCTTTACAAAAGTAATACTACTATGCAAGAACATGATTTGACAATGAGCACAATCATCACCATAACAATTTCGTTCACAATGATGACACCCAAAAAATCAAGAAAACTTATCTCAACATTTCTGTTTCTTCTACTTCTTCGTAACTTTAATAGCCTCCAATTTTATTATGGTCTTCTAGATTAATCATTGAATTAACTAAAAATAACAATCAACTTTTCGTGATTTACTGCATTAATGTACTATGAAATGTGTAGTCGCTTGGCATGCATGCAAGAGGTACAAGATTAGGCATCCTTTACTTACAGATCTTTGAGATGTTGGTATTGTCCTATTCCGTAGACGAAAAATTCCTCTTTCTCGTTTAACTAGTTTCCAACAAAATAAGATGAACACAGAGAATTTAGTAGTAGTTAAAAAAATTCCTTGAGGTTGTTATTAAACATGTGTTCAAAATCAGTAAATCATAAACTTTCATTAATCTGAAAAATTCGTAAAATGCATAGACTAAAATAATCCGAGTCCACAGAATTTATTGTGTGTCCTTAAGAAATTTAATCTCCTCACTGTACCCGAGGTTATAGATTATTATCTCCCAGGATAAAACGCAAAATCAAAAGAAAGAAGATTGATTGAAAAAGCTAAAGTACTATTGATGGACTTCATGCAGCTGGAGATACCCGTTGATGGCGTAGCGGTATCTCAAACCCCACCAACTTCGTCGAACGCAAATTTGATAACAAATCACACAAAGACTTAATACTTGTTCGTAATAAAATATGTAGTAGAGATGCAAAATTTTTGATGCAGAAAACTGAGGCCAGTCCTGAATTTAGAGCCTAGGATCAATCAGCAATTTAGTGAAACCATATCAAATGATATGTACATTTGGCTATATATAAACACCTTTACAGGATTTCAATTGATTATTTATTCATCTGCAAAGGGAAAAAAAGATGTTTAATAAAATAGTAATTGGCCTTTTCTCCCTTTCCTTCATATATATATACACGCATTTGTCACCACTACTAGAATAAGAAAAAAAGTAATCCATGGAAAATATAATTATCTTAATGATCAGCTGTTAGATATAGGGTTTTGTCTGATTACTGGTAGTCACGACGTAACAAATGAAAAGGCAACACTTCTGGCGTTTCCCCTTTTTCTTTTTGGAATATAATGAACAATTGTATGTTAGTGATAATTAATTCCGATTTCAATATATATCTTCCTGAAAATGTATGTGGACCACTTCTCATAAGGGAAAGAGGCAAAAGCTATACACTTACATATTTATGGAATTCATCTTGTTCTAAACTTGTATTTTACAACTCCAAGTACTTGATTTTGTCCAAGTAAACGTAATTTGCGCCATAATTTTTTTCTTCGCAAAAGAATATTACACGTTGAAAAATTAAACCCGGTACTAATGATGCCCTACAGACATACATCAATAGGAGTATGCAAAAGTGTTGTGTTATCTTGTAAGCTATAGATTTTTTAGTTTATTGGAAGTTTGGAACCCTATATGTTAGAAACAAATGGTAGTTGAAACATTTTAAACTTAAAGTGTATGAAATTTCTTGACCCTTCTTGATAATATACGTGCATTGCCCGATTTGTTTCAATTCAAACAAATGCAGCAGGTATAAGTATAACACGTGGAATTCTTAGAACGGCTAGCTACTAACATTCACATATGTGTTGATATTGAGTGGGAGCATGTTAGTGAAAGTATACAAAGGGATAACTTGTTTATATGATGAGAAAATTTTAGTAATTAATTGACAGTAACAAAGAATTCTGATACTAAAGAATCATAAAGGTAATTTCCAAGATCAATTTAACATTCGGTACGTGGAATGATGACTATTGCTTCTAATTAACTAGAGATTATTGTCTATACTAGTAGTTCATGGCTATATGTATATATATATATATTAAGTTTAAGAATGAGTTATGCTTTCCGTCCTCCATGAGCTTTTGGCTACCGTGACATTACATGATTGGCACATTGAATACTTGAATTAGTCCCTTTTGTGCCCTTTTATTACTACTAATATAATATTACTATTAGTCTAAACCTATACGCGTACATTTCTTTTGGAACTTTATGAGAATGTTATATTAGTAGATTGATCAACTCCCCAACTTTTAAAAATGGGGTTGAAATAGCAAACTGATACGACGACCCAGTTTCTTTACAAAATGCCAAAGGCTAATCTTCCCTTTAAAGGTATCTTCTAAGACCCAAATCATGACTCATGTATGATGTACCTCTACATCTCATTTCTTAAACATAAATACACTAAACCGGTAAAAATAAGAATAGGATATCACCAGAAAATTAGTACCGCTGTTCTGCATTGTCATACCACTCAAAAATGGGAGGAGACTGTAACAAAAAAATAAACCGGAAAAAAGAAGAATTAAGGGAGAGTAAATGTAGTAATTTCATAATTTTCAAGGTATAACGCTCGTTGAGTTTTGTTGTTATGGAAAATATTATCTAAACGTTCTCACGTTTGGCGGGCAATGGCATCGGTCTCAATGATGGTGTGCAACAGATCATTAGATAGCGTGTCGTATATCCACCGGAGGACGGCTGCGTCCAAACGAGACTAGAGTGCATCATCAGAAGTCGAAGCCGATGGTACGTCTGTGGACTTCGGCGTGGGAGGGATGATGTGGTCGATAACTTTGTAAACATGACAATGGAACTTAAAAAGCTCCGCCCACGAGGAGTATTGACCATTTTCCATCTCAAGAGTCACAGGGATGAAGTTTTTAATGTTGTCTATGGTAAGTGTCGGATGGAATTTTGTTTTGTCAGTCATGGAAGAGGAAATTTAGGAGGAAGAGCGAGGGAGAATGGCCGGAAAAACTAGGGTTCCGTCGTGGGGAAAAGAAAGGGCGGTCGAGAGAGATCATCGGCTAGGGTTCCGACGTGGGCTAGGTGCCGACGTGGAAAAAAGGTAGCAGCCGAGAAGGTGTATCGGTGGCTAGGGTAGGATTTTATTTCCTTGATTTTATTGATGAATGATTTACAATATATATAAGGTTACAAGAATATTTACTTTGATACAAACTAGGTAACTAATTAACCTAATTATAAAAGGATTATAATTCTACCTAAAATAGGAGATATACAATTAATACAATTAATGAAAGAATATTGAAAAATATTCTATTTACTAGAACAAGAGTAGTTCTAACTTTTATGTTATTATACATGTAATGAATATTTACATGATTTTCCTAGTACGTTTTTTTTTTGTGGTTTGCGAGTTATAATTAACAAGTTACCCAGTGTGCACCCGATGGGTAGCAAATGGGGGTTTTCGTGAGAGTTCCGAAAAAATATATTTACACGGTCAATATGGTTAATCTACGATAGAAATTTACTCTCATAAGATAAACCATGAATATATAGATATACTTTCTATCTACGGAATAGGTTTGAGAAACTGAAACTAAACATTCTAGGAAAGGTAAAATTGCCTATAGCAAGATATCAAAATATTGTGGAGTCACGAATTGTACATACACATATGACGTGCGAGAAAATCAAAACGAAATGATGTTTTCGCATCTTCACTCAAGTATGTGCCAACTGCCAACCTTTTTTCCTTCCCACGAGAGATGGTCCCTTCCATCTTGGCCCCCCAAAAAAGAAAAATTAGCTTACCCTCATTTGTATTTAGTATTTACTACTACTACTTTTGTTCCCTGTTTTTTAGCCGTAAAATAATCTCACAAAAATATGACCTATGGTTGAGTTCATCTTGACCCAATTTATTTTCTCCCAATAATATTTTGGCGGGTTAATGATCTGACTAGTTGTAACTAAGCCCAATAACGTAGGGTTAATGATCTGACTAGTTGTAACTAAGCCCAATAATGTAGGGTTAATGATCTGACTAGTTGTAACTAAGCCCAATAACGTAGTCTTACATTAGGCTGGCATGTCGGTGATGGACTCTAGTCTCTAGTATAATAAGTGCATATATAACCGATTTCAAGACCCCATTTAAGTCATAGGCAGAGGTGCTAAAGTTTTGCAAGTTTAACCATTTTTAAATTAATTTGAAGTGCGCACTCTGAAGTTTAAATATACGTGTTTGGAGTTTTGCTTGCCAAATGCTAACTTCATACAATTTAGAAGCAAGCAACTTCAGTTATTTTACATGATGTCCAGATTATATATAATTGAACTTCAACCATTTTTGCATGAAGCTCAGGCTATTTATGAATGAACTTCGATCATTTTTACATGAAGTTCAGGCCATATATATGACTGAACTTCAACTATGTTTGCATGAGGTTCATACTATATATGACTTAACTCACTTGATGTTAAATTACAAAGTGATGTATAATTCTCTCTTAGTGTGATATTGCTTGTAGGCAATACAATAACTCAAAAGAAACACGCCTTTGACACCTTACAACAAAAGGATATAAAACATGGAAAAGAAAATAAGGGAGAAAGGGAAAGTAACCATTAATTGGTTACGGATGCAAAAAAAGAAATTTATGATTGGGTGAATACATACACAAGGAGAAAGATAGAATGAGAAGTCTACTTACAGTAAATGTGAAGTTATGCTTGGTTTAATTCTTGCCTCTATGATCACATGATTCTCAGTAGAAACAATCCTTTTTCTCAGCCAAGACGATTAGTAACAGAGGGGAAAAAAGAGAGTTGAGATATACCGTGACTTGCTTCTGGGGGTTAGGTCAAGTTCAAGAAGCAGCATGTTAATTTATATATATCACGTTAAGAAGCAGGACCATCATAAATTACAAACATGTATGTGAAAATCTATGTAAATGAAATTTGTCTACTTCCTACTATACTCTCTTTCCTACACATCCACCCTTACAAGATTCCAAAGAAAGTTCACATGATTTGTTTGTTTGTGAATTCTGGTACGATCTCTGTCTCCCTCTTTCTAACTTTGATCTCTCTTTTTCATTCTCGCTACTCATTATCCATACACCCTCTAGGCTCTAGCTCACATCTTTTTTTTTTCTTCCTTTTTTAAACATAAATTTTTTCAACCATATTAGCTAGTCTTTTTGTGTGTTTGCTTAACGTAATAATCACTAGGTGCAAGTATTTGTATCTGTGGCTCTTTTAAGTCTCAGGTCAGTTTGAGTTTTTGTTTTTGCCATGTCTACTAGTACTACTACACTTGTCCTCTTGGTGGTTTCATGCTGCTTCTTGTGGTCACCTTTGCAAGTTGAGGCAGCAGCAAAAGTGGCTAATCCTCAGATCACTGTGATGGGTATGGTTTACTGTGACATTTGCTCCAATAATTCCTTCACCAGGCACAGCTACTTCATGCCAGGTATACTCTTCTTTACAAGATTTTGGGCAAATTCTTGCATATACACAAATCCATAACATTTTTCATCTTCTGTAATGCTATCAAAAATGGCAAATGAGCGGTTGGATCAAATTTAGACCGGATGGATCAAATTAATAAGTGGCTCATGGCCCAAATCACATTAAATTTGCTTGGGTCAAAATGGGTCATGGGTCTTATCCTAACCAACCCAACAATGACTCAACCACCCTTTTCTTATTTTGCTTTTTGAAAACTAGGAAATTCTTTGAAATTATTAGCTTTGACTTCTTCCAAATTTACATATTTCCCAATCTCTAAGTTTGATTTTGTATGTTTGGATTTAAATTGAATTTTGACCCGTTTTGATCCAATAGTTTGATTGGTCATATGGGGTTCAACCCGTTGGGGCAAATCGACAAACGGGTCATAACCCAAACCCATTTAAACTTGGGGGGTTACTAAATAATTGGTAAACGCGATTGATATTTGGATAAATCAATAAACAGGTGTAGAGGTTAAGATAGACTGCACCTTTAAGGCCATGGCTACAAGGACAGCAGAGCTGGTAACAGTGTCAGTGAACAGAACTACCAACAGATATGGAGTTTACAGGTTGGAAATACCTTCTGTGGATGGCATAGAGTGTGCTGCAGAGAAAGAAGTGGGCACTTTTTGCAGGGCTAGCCTTATTGGAAGCAAATCTTCTTCATGTAATGTACCTGGCTCTACAAGAACCACTACTGATGAGATTACCATCAAATCTAAACAAGCAAACATGTGCATCTATAGTCTCACTGCTTTGAATTTCAGACCTTCTAAGAGAAATGTTGCTCTGTGTGGAAATTAGAAGCCCAAGTATCTTAGATGGCTTCCCTTTCAATTGTTCCATATATGTCTTCTCCTTCTCTTTTTGTTTCCCATTTATTGGGAATAATATGTATAATTCATGTCCCTTTTATTTCCAGTAATCAAAAGCTTGCATCACACTATGCTGTTAAATGCATATGTATTAGAAACAGGCACCAAGTCCTGATGTTGTTTTGTTTTGACCAGAGGCACTAAGTCCTGCTGTTGTTAGCTGGTTAAGCTTGATGGAAAAGAAAGAACGAAGGTTCATATTTGTGTCGTGTAGCTCTTTGGACATAAGAATCTCATTTAACCTCTCTACTCTGATCACTTGATTTGAACAGCAGAGCGCAGATGCTAGCTGACATTAAGATAAAAGATTGTCATTCTACAACATTAAAATGAAATACGAGCGAAAATAATACTACGCTTAGATCAACTGCAATAAGAGGAAAGAAAAATTACAAGCTTAGGCATGAAACAACGATTTCTTTGAATCATTGTTATAGGAGATTTTCCAATTTAATTCCATCAAATATCATGAAATGATTTAACCAACTCTTCAGCCATTTCATCACAAATTCAAACCTTAAGATGCATAAGCCGTTTTCAACCACGGGTGTTCGATAGACAAGGAATATAAAGTTAATATTTGGATCGTGTACATTCAACAAAACATCAAATGTACCTCAAGCTGTAATACATTTGAGAATTAGTTCACAACCTCTTCTGTCTGCACCAGTTTGCTTATGTTTCAGCTCACATTTGATAAACTAAAAGGGAATGAAATGCAGTTCCAATTAACAATCTTTTAATTCAATATCGACTATACAAATTTAAGTCTTACAGAATTCCTGCTCAACTAAGATAAACTGCAGATGCAGTAAAACATTCAAGTATTACATTTTCCAGTCTCTTTGAGAATTTTCGAGTTAAATACAGTACAAGAGCTTCTCCATTGAATGCCACAGTCATTGCCAGCACGCCCTGATATATAAATTCCAAGCTTTTCTTTGAAAAGATAGCAAAAGCTTAAACAAGTGATGCACATGTAAAAATCATGCCTGACCACACTTGCTTAAGCATGCAACTCCCTCTTCTAAATAATCTTGTCTATTGATCCAAAACTCAGGGGCATCCTGCAGAAATTATTCAATTATCCAATTGTTTCTGTTTATATCATAACGTTGCTATTGTATGTTCTACAGCTAGGGTGTGCATTGATTCATTGCAATCACTTCCTTTTTGGCATAATGAGAAAAACGTAATAATGCTCAAGGAGAAAAGAATGGCATTCTATAGAATGATTTCTAGGTGAATGAGCATCCTGACTAGAATAGGACATCAAGAATCGTGTAAAAACATGGAAATATACCAGCTACTATGGTTTCAGCATATATAAAGAAACACATGTAAGCTACCACATAAAATTCCTTAACTTGCTGTAATAAGTGGATTTTTTTAATTCAGTTGCATTCAGCCACAGGAATATCTTTCATACACAGATGATTTGATCAATTGCACAGGAAGTATAAGAGAAAGGGACGGATTGGAGTCCACTTCAATGGAAGACAGAAATAGAATATTCCAATCTTGAAAATTATGGGGAAGTGTACAGATTGGAAAAAGATGTATCCTAAGAGACCAGGTTTCTTTTTATTTCTTCTGGGAATAGTTACTCTTTTATATGCATGATCAGGGAAGGAGCAGAGATGGGACCACAGAGAGGAAACAAATATCACACACCTTCATAATTCCGGCCAGAACAGCACCTCCAAGATACACCATATGCTTTCTTCTTGGTGGATCTTCTATTCGTAAGCGCAATTTCTATAGCAGAAAGATATGAAACAATTTCAGAAAAGAGAGAAAAAATTCAACTACTTTAAGAAAACCAAGCAACACATAAAAGACAATATGCCATACTAAACCCTACTCGTCCTTTTCCAACTACTTTCTTATCTCCATCTCTTGATTGACTTGACTTTATATAGAGCAGACACCATCATAAGCTGCAGGTACTAGTGAGATCTAGGTATTTAATTTAACCACTCCCCCCCTCTCCAAACCTTTCCTCTATGGTTTCTTGCTTTTTCTTTTTCCCTTCTTTGGTTAAATGAAGCTTTTCCATAATGTCTTTTAAGGGAGAAACTAATTACCATGCCTTTTGATCAGATTTCAAATGCCATGTTATTCAAAATCTATTGTCTTAAAATAACAAATTAGGTTTGTGGGTTAGACTCTTCGAATAAATGCTACTTTGTTGAGTAGACCTTATTCATAAGCCAAAAACCTCAAGAGATTGTGAAAAGAACAAATAAGAGTCAAACAGTACCTTCAAACCATCTTTGTTCCCCTTCAGAACAACATCAAGATAGCGGTCCAAAATTTCTTTCTCAAGGCTGTCAATGTTTGAAAAGAAAGAAAGATAGCTGTTATTCAAGGAAAAGAAATGGAGATGGAGTTTGCTTTTATTCCCACAGTAAACAAAAGGAAGTACCATAATTGCAAAAGTAGAGTTTAAGGGTATAAATCACAAAGAGAAATGAAATTCCTTCTCGATGACAGCTCACAGATATTCTTAATAGGAAACATTCATGCATCAAAGTGTATACCTGAATTTCCAAATATAGCATTCTCTAAAGAATACTTCACCCTCTTGAAAAGGTCATATTCTAATTTATCATACGAAACAAGATGACAGTTAAAAAAAAGTATATGGTGAAAATGAATACACACATAAGTTCTACAGGTAACATTCACTTTGTTAGAATAGGACATTAAACCTTTTTTTAGAAATATAAAAGCAGAACTTAATCTTTGCTTAATATGACACATATAAGATTTTCCCTGTAACATCGTTGATGTTTCCTAGCACAAATCAAAACAGAGTAAATGGGCATCCAAGTTGGGGCAGAGAGTAGAAGAAAATAAAGCCAACTTACCACGTATGGCTTGAAGAACTCACATATTACCTCTCTATGGTATTAAAAAGGCCTATGACCTTGTGATTGGAGAAGTGAAAAGGATTTCAGAGCAATTCACACTCAAAACTGAAGGGTTCAGTAGGCCTAAACTGAATTATAGGAAAGAATAAAAATAAAAAAAGACATCCCCCTGACAGAGAAGGTGGAGGAGAGGATTCAATGATAACAACGGAGTGTGGAGAATATTAACTTGTATGTTTAGTTATGCCTTCTTGCATTTAATGTAAGTTCTGTTACTTACACTTTCAGAAGGGTTCTCATGAGCAGGTAAAAAATAGAGCATCTATGAGGCATAAGTCGTCAGTCGGAGATACTAATACCAGGATGAGGGAATTAGCAATTTTGATACTTCAAGAAGGAATCAGAAATTTCAAAATCCACAGAGGTGAATTAGATTTCTTTGCACAATAAAAGAGTGCTATCAAAGTTATAGAGTGACAGTTATAGAGTTCGAAATCTCGGCCAGATTGATCAAACATTAGTCCTGCAAGAAATTCAAGGATTTGGTTCATAAACTCAAAGCAAGCTGTCACACTAGTTAAAACTTTCTAGAAGAGTGACAATAATGTAGCATTTAGCATCAACCATGCACAATTACACTACTCAGCAGCTAAGTTCTCCAAGCTTTATCATAAGGAAGGGTAGTTTGAGTAAGTTACCGACTAGGTAAGCCAGGATACATAGTACTTCCGCCACTCAAAACAATATGTTGGTAGAGCTGCAAAAAGAATGCAAAGTAATGATATTAATCATACGATGGATGGGAAATGACAACACTACGGCAAAGAATACAGAAGAAATTTCAAAATTGAAGTACCATCATCCTGTTGTCAATATCCATCTCCTGGATGCAACGAAATACCATATCAGCCATGCCATCACCTTCAACATCAATAAGATCCTGAAATGGACATCAAAAGTAACACTTAGCTTCCCTCCACATACATAAACCCATCAATTAGAATTTTGGAGAAGCATGGAATAATATTTTAATTTAGCTTCCTTCTACATACATCAGCCCATCAATTAGAAGTTTGGAGAAGCATAAAATTACATTTCAAACAATGTGTTCTTGCTTCAATTTGTCTGAATAAATTGGTTTGAAGATAACACTCTACTACTTCCCTATTGGATGGTTGAGAGGTAAAATTAGTGTTTAAATAGCAAAAGAACCACCAAAGTTGAGAAGCTGTCAAAACAAAAGATGGATTAGGTAAAAAGTGTCACATAGACATCCGGTGTAATACGGGATTAGCTTTTTTTATGGGGAGAACATCAACTCCCTTTCGTCTTCCCCACTATGTGAAACCAGCAAATCCGGTGCATGTTTATGAAAAAGATTAGTTTTTGATTTTTGAAAAAGGAAAATAAAAATGGGAATGCATGCTCACTGGAGTAAAAAGAGCCTCAGGTGCCTGGAACCTCTCTGTGCCAACTTTAAGTACCCTTCCATCTGGAAGCTGTTAAAAAACAACTGAATCAATGAGTCACTGAATGACCAAGTTTCTTATGGAAAAAAAAGGATCTTTACAACCAAGAGCAAAGTACCATACCTAATTGAAGATCAAGGTAGTAGAAAAACTTAAATAATACTAGTAGTAACTTTGTTTTTATCAATTAAAAGCTTATTATGGATGGAGCCTACTCACTGTATAATTCTTCACGAGAATTGTAGTTTCAAGCCCTAACTGATATTCTCTCTTGTAATCATAACTGCAATAAAGCAAAAACCGTTACTCGCCAGAAGAAGTAGTAAAGGAATTAATTTATAACGCAAGTAATTTCACCTAATGTAGCACAGCTTTTCTTTAATATCTCTGACAGTCTCAAAATCGGCACTCCTATTCATTGCATACCTTCAGATATTGACCAACCATCAAAACTCCAGTAATGGTTTAAAGTAACAAATATAGCATGAATGACCCTATTTAGTTTATTTCAAATATGTGTTGGCAATTACCCTCTCCGAAGTAGAAGATCAACCATATAAGACGTTATATGGCGTCCAGCTACATTCATTCTTTTTGTGAGGTGAGGAAATGAGTATCCATCAACAACAGGAACCTGCATCAAAAAATTTCTGAATAACATACTGAAGAAAAAATGCCCCCACGGTTCATAGCAAGTACAACCATGTGCCATCAAAAGAACAAAAAACTGAATAAAACACTGCTTTTATGACCACATTGACCAGCTTGAAGGAGCCATCTTATTAGACAGGGAACCCAACGGACTATGCAGGAAAACAGTTCTACGTTTGGCAATAGCAACTCCTAGTTTAATTATTGTTTAAGAAATTACCTACTCTTTTGAATCAATGTTAAACCGAGACATCAATAGATCATGAAACAGCTATGCTTATGGAAAAACTTACAACATGTGTAACTCCATCACCTGAGTCGATGACAAGCCCAGTCAACAGACCTGCATATTTGAGAACAGCAAAGATGAGAAAATCCCATCACATATAGGACCAAGTAGAAGTAAAATATCTAATTAACCCCACCCTTGTAACAAATACCCAGCACAAAATTGCAATATCTAGACTCATTATGGTCCTTCTCACAGGTAATTGAAAACCGCATTTATCCCCCAAGAACTCATACATGTATAATGGTACCTTGAGCATACAATGTTAGAACAGCTTGAATTTGGATGAAGACACCAGCGAAGTTGTACTTCTCAAACATGGTTTCTACCTGTAATTCAAGTAAATCTGAGTATGAGTAAAAAATCAGAAGCAGTACAAAAAGGGAATGTATTTTCGAAAAATAAAAATATTAACACAAACCATCTTCTCACGATTTTTAGATGGATTGAGAGGTGGATCTGTCAGCAGAATTTTGCATTCCGTTGGATCTACCTTCAACAGCAGAATGAAAGGAAAGCCTTATCAGTTAGTCATGAACTTGCCAAACAATAAGCATTGAAAAGAAAATTAGCAAGCAAAAGTTTAAACCAATTAGAAATTTTCACAGGGAAGTTAACAGTAGAGAAAACTACCTTCAGTTCGTTGTAAAATGCATGGTCCCACACATTTCCCATATCATCCCAGTTTTGCACAATTCCATTGTTGACGGGATAAGATATATCCAACTGATGGCGCAACTTCAAGCAATTATCCCCCACAATAATATCCTAGAAGAAAAATGTAAAAGAGTTGAACATCCGTCAACAAGTCTGTGAGTTGTGTTACTTATGAAGCTCAAAAAGTTAGATAGAAAAGTATATAAGAAGAAAACAGAGCAAATTTAAACAAATGTCCTAGTTGCAAGCTAGAAAAGTATATAAGAGGACACAAGAAAAAAAGAGATGGCAGGAAGATTCCCAATGTCCTAGTTGCAAGCTAGAAGTTTAAACAAAGAATCCAGGAACATGTAATGTAAGCAGAACACTAATAATCCTAAGGTGTACTGGAACCAAAATAGAGATAAAACTTCATTTCACAAGAAGTAGCTATATCATCTAGTTTAGCAAGCAATTGTTGAACTAATGAAGTTTCAATCAAATTTCTTTCTCTAGGAAGAGCTCCCTAGCTGTCGCTATATATGCAAGAGAACTCTCACATTTTTCATTGTAGGGTAAGAATAAAGTGAGAGATGTTTACCTTCAAGTCTTGTTCCATAAGGGATTCTTCATATCTGAGCATTGGTCTCCCCACAACACAAGGGAATACAGATGTGGGAAAATTCTCACCCGCAAAGCCACACTTGACATACTGCATTAGTTCATCAAAACACTGAGAATTGGCACACAGCAGTTTACTGTCCATTTAGGTATCAAAATAGTTCAAAAGAATGTATTGGGCCCCCAAGCACCACCATGACTGGCCCAAAAAGAAACAACAAACAACAACAACAACAACAACAACATACCCAGTGAAATCCCACAACGTGGGGTCTGGGGAGGGTAGAGTGTACGTAAACCTTAACTCTACCTTGGTAGGTAGAGCGGCTGTTTCCGGGAGACCCTCGGCTCAAGACACAGCATAATCACATGCAAAGCAAAGCAAGAGAAACGGTCAAACCCAGACAAGAAATTAGAGCAGTATGTACATGCTGATAACAAAATCGAATACACCATGGTAGCGCATTCTGACAAAAGGAACAGCAGTTAACGCAGATAAATAAAGTACACTAAAGAACGCATAGCAGCAGAAATCAAACTACAGGGGACTATAAAGCAATACTGCGCATATAAGTGTGATAGGCTAATCGGGCCTACAATAATAACACTACAACTATCATTTTGTATTACCCTTCTATCCTAATTCGTGTCCTCCACACCCCCTTATATAAGGTCATGTCCTCAATAAGTTGCACATGCGTCATATCCCGTTTAATCTCTTCTCCCCAATATTTCTTCAACCAACCTCTACCCCTCATGAACCCGTCCATAGTCAACCTCTCACACCTCCACACTGGGGCATCTGTGTCTATCCTCTGCACATGCCTGAACCATCTCAACCTCGCTTTCCGCATCTTATCCTCCACCGAGGCCACTCCCACTCTATCCCAGATATCATCATTTCTAATCTTATCTTTCCTTGTATACCCACACATCCATCTCAGCATCCTCATCTCCGCAACTTTCATCTTTTGGATGTGCGAAGTCTTGACTGAACAACAATCTGCCCCATACAACATAGTCGGTCTAACTACCACCCTATAGAACTTGCCTTTAAGTTTTGGTGGCACCTTTTTGTCGCACAAGACTCCAGATGCGAGCCTTTATTTCATTCACCCTATCCCAATACGATGTGTAACATCGTCATCAATCTCTCAATTCCCTTGAATAATAGACTCGAGATACTTGAAGCTTCCTTTCTTTGGAATGACCTGAGTACCAAGCCTCACTTCCACGCCTGTCTCAGGGTCGCTCCCGCTGAACTTGCATTCCAAATATTCTGTCTTGGTCCTACTCAACCTGAACCCTTTAGACTCCAGAGTTTATCTCCAAACCTCCAGCTTGGCGTTCACTCCACTGCGAGTCTCGTCAATCAGGACTATGTCATCTGCGAATAACATACACCATGGCAACTTTCCTTTGAATTGTCGCGTCAGTCCGTCCATCACCAAAGCAAATAGGAATGGGCTAAGAGTTGATCCCTGGTGCAACCCCATCATCACTGGGAAGTGCTCCGAGTCTCCTCTTACTGTCCGTACCCTAGTCTTGTCTCCATCATACATATCCTTGATCGCCCTAGTGTACGCCATAGATACACCTCTAACCTCCAAATATCTCCATAGAACCTCCTTATGGACTTTGTCATATGCATTCTCGAGGTCGATGAAAATCATATGCAAGTCTCTCTTCCTCTCCCTATACTGCTCCACCAACCTCCTAATAAGATGAATGACTTCAGTAATCGAACGCCCCGGCATGAATCCAAACTGATTATCGGAAATAGACACGCCTCTCCTCACCCTCATCTCCACGACCCTTTCCCAAACTTTCATAGTGTGGCTCAGCAGCTTGATACCCCTATAGTTGTGGCCCCAAAAGAAAAACATACAAAAAGACACGCATTAGCTCGAAGCATTAGTTATGTTTAAGCAAATGCTCGGTACAAACTCTCTTTCACTTCATAAAACTCAGAAGCAGGTTCCACTGGGAAAGGAATAGCATAATGCTTGAGTTGTGGGACAATGCTCTTCATAACCAGAAATTGAAGTCAAAGCTTGCATCTTGTGATAAAAACTGACTGAGATTTGGTTTTCAGGAATGCGTAGTTCCAAATAAGAAATTAAACTAAAGAAGCTACAAAAACTTCGCCTTAGCCCCAAACAAGTTTGTATCGGCTATATGAATCTTCAATGACCATGTTTCTCCATTCAAATTCATCTCATACCAACACTTAAGAGGTGGCAAAATTAGCCCATGAATTTATAACACGCTCAACCCGTCCAAGTTTGGGCGGGTTATTTACCCGCCCATCTATTAGCTCAGCCCATCAAAAATTGGGCTGATATGTAGTCCAAATTGACTCATGAAAAATCTTGTAAAAATATCTTCAAAAAATTATTTTTTTATTTGATATGTTATATATAACCATAATAAAGAAAAGTAATAATTTTATAAGGTACTAAAATATTATAAAAGAACAAATAAAGCAATTAAAAATTAGTAAGAATTGGGCGGATTGGGTTATGACCCGCATTTTAAGCCCATTCAGCCCAACCCGTTTCAATCCAAGTAACTTTTGGGTGGATCACATTTATTAACTCAGCTCATTTTGACCCGCCCAAATTCAGCTCAACCCGCCCATTTGACACCTCTACCAACATTACACAAAATAAAAAGTACTAGTATAATCGCATGATTCCAAGGTCAATGAAGAAACCATGTGATCATTCCAGACATAAGCCTAAGCCGATTAATTCAAAAGGCAATGTGAGAGAAGAAAGAGAATACCCCAGTGCCGTTGTCGCAAACGACGACGTTTCTATTATCCATCTTGTAGCTACTCAGCTCGATCAATCATGGACTTTGCCTTCAACTTTGCAGTTTTTAGTTGGTGCTCCGCCTACCGGAAGTGAAAACATGAGTCGTCCAATTTGCTAATGATACCATCTGGAAATGGCCTGAAATTTAGTTGCTTGTTGAGGTTGTACGCTGGGCTTTGGATGGGAGACGTGTCTATTAAATTACTCCCTCACTTTCACATGCATCCAGCGGAATAAATTATGAGTGTTTTTTTCTAACTTATAAAAGAAAAAGTTTTTCTAATTAAAAAAAAGAAGTTATTTAATATTTTTTTATTATATAAATAAGAATAGTTTTAAAAGAATAAAATTAATTTTTAAAAAAATTCTAAAGTATCATTCATAAAATGAAAAGTCTAAATCATCATTTATTTAGTAACGGAGGAAGTAGTAAACATAGGTTTTATGTCTTGCATTTGATTCCCTTTAGTTAATTGTTTTATTATTTAATTACCATTATATGTTTTCCTTATTTCAATTTAGTCCCTATCTCCTTATTCACGTTTAACCTATATGTATTGAGCTTTGCCATTCCTAGTTATTTCTTAGCTTAGTTCTTTATTGTTAGATTTTAGCTTCTTCCTTGTGCAAATTTCTGTATTTGCATCAGGTAATTTTTCACTTTTTACCACTTTGGTGAACTTTCCTGCATAATCAATTCTTTTAATGTTTGTCTAGTAATCATCACACTTTTTAACAAGTCTTGAAATTAATTCTTTTGAAAATACTAATCACAAATTAGGTAAGTGTCTCATAATCATCACACTTTTTAACAATTCATGAAATTGATTCTTTGGAAAATATTAATGACCAATTAGTTGAGGTTATACAAATATGACCTTTCATTTTCAAAAAGAGAAATACAAATATGATTGTTTCAAAAATATATGTTTTAAAATTTAAACAATTCAATCGTATATCTTCTTCATACAAATATTTATATAAGGATTCTTAAACTTTGTGTGTATTAGTCCGCTCATGTTATCAGTCCCCAAATTCAAATATACGATGAAAGTTACGGTAGATTAACAGTTTGTAAAACTAATCAATTTACAAACTATTACAATACATAATATTTTATTATTTGTGGAACACACTATAGTTGTAGCAAACAAAAGTGTACCTTAAGGCTTAACTATTACATTAAATTGGCAATATATAAATCCTCACCGGTCATATTTCTCTTTTTCAAATTCATCTCATATCAATATTACACAAAATAAAAAGTAGTATAATCACATAAGCCCAAGGTCAATGAAGAAACCATGTGATCATGCCAGACATAAATCAACTTTTTATTTTATTTTAATACATCAAAACAATACTTCATTGTGTTGGAATGAAATGTGTACAAACAGGAAAAATAGATATAGAGGACTAGCACACCCAGATAGTTCAGATTAAGGCACAAATAATTATAATTAAATTAAGAATTTGAATTCTAATTAGATAATATTTATTATTAATAGAATTTTAAATTCTTAGTATAGATCAGTTGAGTGAACTGAATTTAGAAGAAACTAAAAATCAATTACTGATATCACATATCGATAGTGTAATCTTCACAAAGAAAAGAGACATCGATTCTAGTTAGCAGATCGCGATATAGTTAAGATTATACAAATATAACATTCCTAGGATATTTATGTTTTACTCCGCTGAATTTTGTGTTGCAGAGTTTTACTCCGCTGATATAGTGGAAATTCATCTGAACATTGCGCAATTGTCAAACAAAATTGATTTTTAACAAGGTTTCTACAAATATAACTATTCATGAAATTGATTCTTTTGAAAATACTAATAACAAATTAGTTAAGATTATACAAATGTGACATTTCTAGGATATTTATGTTTCTAACAATTTCAATATTTTCACGCATTTTCTTCATACAAATATTTATATAAAAATCCTTAAACCTTGCGTGTATAAATCTGCTCACATTGTCAGTTCCAAACTCAAATAAAAGAAACGAGTCATCGTAGGTTGACAGTTAGTGTAAATTTAGTCAATTTCCGACGAATTATCACAACACATAATATGTTATTGTCATTGTGGAATGTATAGAATTGATCTTGAGCCTAACTCAACCCCAAAAGCTAGCTTGTAGGGGGAGGATTGTCCAAGTCCATACCATGTTCCCATTCCATTTTCGATGTGGGACTCTTAACACTCTCCCGCACGCCCAGACCTCGTTAACTAAAGCATGGATGACATAATTTGAGGATCCAACATCGGTGAACATAGAATTGGAATAAGCCTGACTAGCTTTTGGGGTTGAGTTAGGTCCAAGATCCATTCTTTACATGAAACATGTTATAGTTGTAACAAAAGTGAACATATCAAAGCGTTGTCATAAATATCTATATTCTGAAAGATTCGTAAGTGGTGGAGACATTTTAGTAATGGTTTAGAGAATTGGAATTGATGTTTCTTTTTGGAACTCCAAGGAAACCCGCAGCTGCTACACACAAGAGTTGGCTGAGTTGATTGGGTGAGTGATTTTTCACATGGAAGACCTGGGATCGATTCCCTAACTCAAAAAAAAAATGATGTTGGAGAAATCACAAATGATCCCTCATGCATGATCGGATAACTAACTAATGAGTAAATTCAATGTTTCACAAAAGAGAGAGAAAAGAAGGGAACAATCTATTAAATTGTCCTTGTTATGTATACCAAAAAATAAAAATAGATCCTCTACGTATTATGGTTCTCGACTTCTCGGTTTTGTATTCTGATGTGTATATTAATGTCTGTGCTGCCTCCTGCATTAAGCATATGGAGAAGACCAATAAATAGAGTACTCTAAATGTACAAACATGGGGTATGTCATCTGTAAGCCATTTCTTTCCCCAAGTCATTAGTAATATTGAGACGGTTTTCTTGCATCACTTGAAATAACTTGAGAATTGGATCTGGTTTTGAAGAAGATGATATTGATGCCAATATTTCATTGCTCAGTGCTTGATGCATCAAAGGAGATTTGCCTTGAATCCACTTCACATGTTCAACAGCCAAACTTATTTCTCCAGCATCAGCTAAAAATTTGAGAAAAATCAGATGGGACTCTAAAAATGCAATATCAGTGCTTTGGCTACGAAGCAACTCCATTGCAGGAACCAAATTACCTGCATTTATAAGATAAAAAGACTTAGTAAAACATACAGATCATGTTGTCTTTTGCAGATACATATAACTCAAAAGTACTGTCATTATCACAATTGTGGAATAATACCTTCCTTGCAGAGGCTGAGGATGAATGTACACAAGATGGAACGTGCAAGCATTGGATCCTGCATAACACATTTGTCGAAAACTTCAAGAGACATTTTGAGATCTTTTGCTAGACAAAGCCCTTTAAGGACTGAAGTATATGTAATAGCATCAGGTACTACTCCTTTCTCAATCATGTCATGGAAAAGCCTACAAGCATCTTCAATTTCACCTTCTTCTGAACTCTTCTGAATAAGAATATTGTACGTCTCTACATTACCCGGGCACCCATTTGTGAACATTTCATCCCACAACCGTTTTGCTGGTCGTAGTAGATCTTCTCTACAGCAAGCTTCAAGCAAGAGATTATAAGATTGTATATCAGGAATTGCACCTTTTCTTCTCATGTCACAGAGAACTTCGTAAGCTTCTCTCACTTTGCCAGCCTTACACAAAAATGAAACCTTAATATTATAGCTCTGTGTGTCAGTAAAATAGTTTATAGACGACAACTTGTGAAAAACTTCAAGCAGTTCATCAATCTTTCCGTGCTTACAAAGGTTTGCACTTAAGCTCGTCACAGTAACAAGACTTGGGGACCTTTCTCTGTCTAGCATGAAGTTCAAGAAAAATATCGCGAGTCCAGGATCGATAGCTGATACTGATCCTATTAAAGCATTGAGCAAATCGTCATCCATTGGGAAGTTCCCGGATGCAATTACTTTGCCCAAATCCTTAGCTTCGGAAATCAGCCTCTCCGAAATCAAATCAAAGATAAACTCTTTATAATCGTTATTCCTCGGTGCCACCCCTAGTTTTCTCTTCTTCTTCAAAACCAACTCTTTGTCAACTACATTTCGCATATTCCCCAACGCTTCAGCAACAATGCTATAAGCAATAAAATCAGGTTTACATTCCCTTACCCTCAATTCATCAAATGAAGAAACAGCTTCAGCTATCCTAGACCCAGAGCATAACCCATGCACGACTAAAACTGCAACAACTGATCCATTAATACCCGAAAAGTCAATTTTCCTAACCTCATCTAACAAACTCAAAATCTTGTCCAACCCATTAAGACTACAATATCTCCACAGAAACACACCAAAACCAACTGTGTTCAACCGAACACCTCTATGATTCATTTCGTCGAACACCTGGTATGCACATTTATAATTCCCTTCTGACGACAAAGCAGCAAGAAGTGAATTACAAGTTTGGGATCCAATCTCTGATGCCAAGGAAGGGACTTCACTGAAAATTGAAAATGCCGAACTGTATTTCTTACCAATGATCTGGGAAGCAATGACAGAGCGATAAAGAGATGGATGGAGCCGGATTTTGTGGGCTTTTACTTGCTTAAAGAGCTTATCAAGGGTGTTGAACTGGCGGGTAATGCAAAGAGTTTTGAGTATGGAATGGTAAGTGGAGGAGTCGTGAGAGAATCCAGGACGCTGAGAGGCCCAGTTGAAGAAACCGAGTGCAAGAGAATGGTGGTGGACAAGAAATGGGTCGATAACTCTGGCGACCAGTGTCGGGCTGAGTGATTCCCGGCATCCCAGCCGATACAATGTTTGCTCTAACGATGGAGTCCATTTTTGGGTTCGGCTGCTTTGCTTTGATGCCTTGATGAGAGCTCGGCTTAGTACACTTGCAAACTCCCCCACTGATCGCTTCATCATTTTATACGCTCTGTTTTCCGTGCGCTCAAACTCGTAATTGTTACCTACTACTCACCATTACTTATTACTAAGGCTGGTCAGTGGGCCGGTCGGCCGCCTCACACCGCCCGATCTCGCTCCGACCGTGACATTTAAAAAAAAATTGTGGTATGGGGACTCGAACCGGGACGGGCCATGGTCTCATCTTGACGACCCGCCCGCTTCGCCTCGCCAGTTCGACTGGTCTCGGTCCCTGGCCCCGCCTACGATCCCACTGAAACTCCTCTTTGCACAAATAATTGTTGCACCAACAACCATTTTACATTTTGACCTTTGCACCAACGATCATTTTACATTTTGGTTGTTGTGCAACGGCCAATTTTTGCCTCCCTCTTCCCCAACCCCCTGTACCCCTTAATATTTATTTTTAACACATAAGTTATTATATTTACACTTTAACCCAATTTTTTAACTATAAATACCTCATTTTCTCTTCATCTTTCTCACAAATTTCCTACAATCTCTTTAATCTCCAAACTATCTCTCTACAAGTCTACATTGTCTACTAAATATTCAATTTTATTTATTCATTTTGGAGTGAAGTTGACAACTAGCTTGAGGATCTTCCATCGAGCAAAGTTTCAATTTTCAACCTCTCGATTACACGTTGACGTTAGTCGGCGTTTGGTACATTCGTTCCTTCATTAAATTATTATTGTCTGTTTATTTTATTTAGCGCACTTAATTTCATTTATTTTACTTATTTATTAGTATAATTATAAATTTATAATTGAAGGGTTTAAACGTATGCTTACGGGTAGGGGTCATGCTTCTTCTAGTAGGGGCAACAAGGGCAAGAGCAAGGATACTTCTAGACAGAATCCTATTTCTATACAGGATGATTTTGTTGATATTGAACATTTTCCTACAATACCATTAGATTTAGACGATGAGCTATTTTCTGAAACTCAAGAAGACTTTAATTTAGACGATGATCTAGATGATACACCCACTAATGTAGATGACAACACACCCACTAGTGCACCTTCAACTGAAATGTCCCATATTCCCCCTAGTATGAGACGAAGTTCAGCAAAACGACCATTAAAATCATATGCATGGACATTTTTTGATAGGAACGTAGAGAATCAAGTAGCTAGATGTAAAATTTGTAAAGATGTTTTAAAATTTAAAACCGGAAAAGGTCACGGTGGGACGGGGGTTTAATGAGACACGTAGCAAGGGCTCATCTAGCTAGGTATGCCCAATACGAGGCTTCAAAATCGGGTGCGCAAACGTCCGCTCCATCGGGACAAGGTTCACATACTGTCACTGATCAAGTACATGGTCAAATTAACCCTATGATGGGGGGAATTGTAGGCCCTAAGTACGATAAACATAGAGATAGGGAAGCAATAACAAAATTAATTGTTGTGGAGGGTTTGCCTTTTTCATTTCCTTCATCTCTTGGTTTTATTCATTACATTAGATATATGTATAATCCTATTTTTAACGATTTTCGAGATCAACTGTTAAGAGAGATGTATTTAAATTTGCACATGAATATCAACATTATTTACGCTATTCATTATATCATTTTAATGGCAATGTGACTATCACTTCTGATATAGGTTGTAGTACTAACGACCATGATTATTAGTAACCTGTCATTGTATAGATTATAAATGGTATATGCAAAAACGTATCTTAGCGTATAGAGATATAGATGATAGGTACACTAGTACTTTTATTACAGAAAATATTTATCAAGTGCGCGATTATTACGGAATAACTTATAAAATTATGACTATTACATTAGATAATACTTCTTCTAAAAATTATGCTATTACAATTTTAAAAAATAGTTTAACTCCATCTTTTCCATATCATTTTCATATAAAATGTGTGTCATATATATAACTTAGTTGTAAAGGATGGTCCATCACTTTTTGAAGACATTCTTAGTAAAATACAATTTGTTATAAACTTTATTTTTAAAAATAATAGAACACAACGAAAAAAAGAATATAAAAAACTTGTCACGATTGCCAACTACCTTATAGAAAAATTCCAGACTAAGTACCCACTAGGTGAAATTATTTATACGAGCAACTACTTGTTGCTTATGACTATAGAAAACCTATAACTTTATTTTTTAACTCTCATAATCAAAATCCAGCTGATATGGTTGTAGATAGTGATTGAGGAAAAATTTCCAAACTTATTGTATTTCTAGAGAAATTTTTTCAAGCAACAAAAGAAATTTCCGGTATATATTATCTTACTATTTCAACTATGTTGTTTTATATAGCTCTAATATTTTTACAGCTTAATGAATATATGGATAAACTAGCTTATAAGGCAGCTATTAAAAAAATATTTTATTCCTATTCCCACTATTTATATTATTGGTGTTGTATTAAATCTGATTATTAAAATAGACGGTACTAAATCACTTATTGAAACTATTTATGATTGTATAGCAGTACTACCACCTCCAAGTCCCAAAAATCCAACCCACCCATCACCTATTGAACAAACTAAAGAAGAAGTGTTGTCTAGCGTAGAAGACGAATGCAAAAAAGTATATAGGTTTTACCAATAAGAAAGTGTTAGTAACCTACCGGCTTCCATACAATCTTCTTCTTCTTCAACACAACCTCACAAAAGACATGTTGTTTCTGCGGCTAGTATTGAAAGCCTCAGAAATAGAATGTGCGACCGTAACGCTACTAACCAAATTAGCGAATTTGATATTTTTATTTTGCAGGGTTCTGTACCGTACCAAGCAGTTCTCAATGAAGAAGGACGTGAAGACTTGTTGAAATACTGGAGGGGGAATGAGAAGACCTTTCCGACACTTTCAATGATGGCCTAAGATGTTTTGAACATTCAAGTGTCATCAACGGCGGCGTCTGAAAGCGATTTTTCTGCCGACAGATATCAAGTAGGGGAGCACAAACACTCATTAGCCGGAGATAGCTTGGAGATTGCAGTATTATTCAGAGATTGGATACGAGCGGAGCGGAGCGGAGAAGGTGCGGTCAACCGGAGTTCAACGAAGAAGAAGACGAAAACTACAACGAAATCTTATCTGAAGGTGATGGAAGCGACGTGGAGCAATTTGACCAACAAATACCAATTCCAACCGAAGAACCACAGGAAATTATCAAGAAACTAGAAAAGATTGTTTTCAAAATGTAATTTTTTTAATTGCAATTTTACTATGTAATTTACAACTTTTGAACAACACCACAAAGTTGCAATTTTGACAATTGTATTTGTATTACAAAAAAAATCATGTCTATTAAATAATATAAGAGGCACAAAAACAACGTTGGAATGTTTTTATTACACTATCTTGTTCAATTATTAAGTTGTTTACATATGTTATTTTTCAAAAAAAAAAAAAAAACGCCACTACCCGATTCCGACGGGATCGAGACGGGACTTCGGCGAATCCTGCCTGTCCCGCCACGCCCCGACCGTCCCAAACCCGGCCCACTGGCCACCCCTACTTATTACTCTCTTCCGGTTTGTACGAGACTTTTCATTTTTTGAGAGTCAAAAGTTCTTAATTTTGATGTTTGTTTGAACATAAAATCTTTAAAGTACTGTAAAGTACCATAATTAATAGCTTAAAATATTTAAAGACATGAAAAAATTATGATCAAAAGAATAATTTATTTAACTCTCGAAAAGCGAAAAAATATCAAACAAATTGAGATGGAGAGTATTTATTTCAAAGAAAAGAAGGAAACCTTTTTCCTTATAGAAGTCCAAGTGGTGATGGCAAACAAAATATAAAAGAACTAAATAATCATACTAGTACAATTTTGAGCTCGCTGCTACAAAGTAGAACCATTAACAGATACAGAAGAGTTTTGCTGAGACTAACTTCATGCGCGAGTATTAAAGGGGAAGTTAGTTGAATTCATTCGGAAAAAATTAGGAGCGCAATGCTGAATGTAGCAAAGAATAGATAGAGCATTGGCACCGCAGATTATAGGAAAAAAGAAACGTCAAGAAAAGGAGGAACCGATGAAACCAAATAGCCAAAGCAATTTTTCATTTGATCCTCACACTTGCCAAAATATCACACTAATAAATCTCCAAGATATTTTGTTTCCCCATAGTATCTGCACTGTACAAGTTATATTCTATTATACAGTTTGTGTTCTATTTTCTTTTTTAGAGTGAACACTGTCCAGAGTATATATGCACATGCACTAATATCACACATCCCATGTATATATCCAGAGACCCCTTGGTGATATCTGCTACTACTGATGTTTCAGAGTTTCTTCTATAACACTTGATACTAGATCACCATCTATATGGTCTAGCTATCTAATGGTTACTCCACTATTTACATAAAACCAAGTGTTCTTCACCAATGGGTAGGATATCTATCGACACTTTTTGTTGTTTGAAATCTGCATACTGAGTGGTGTTTGACGTATCTACAAATTTTCCAGTCTTACAGGCAACCACTTAAGTGTAGGACCCGATCAGCTTCAGATTTTGGAGGGTTCGAACTTTGAAGAGATTTCCAAAGAGGTAGCTTATTGTTCCCTCTTCACGTAGCTTTGCTGAATAACAAGAGTTCCACTTAACATGCAGCATATTTGGGCCAACTTGCTCACGAATAGAGTCAACTGTCTTTTGGTCAACTGGATTCCCGGTCACATCTGTGACATAAAAGATATCCTTTGCCTTCCCCCCTTCTGTTGAGATTTCTGCTCTTTTAATACACAGACTATTTTCCCTGAATATCCTAGTGATGTCTGATAGTAGTCCTAGCCGATCTTCTGTACCCAATTCTAGCTCCAGACCCTGCAGAAAGCTAGCACATATTAGTATGCTCGTGTTAGAGAAAACTTTAAAAACTTAAAATCTTCTTGTCCCGGACTCAGCACTTCACCTCAGAGGTTCTTCTCTCAATAGCTGCTTCAAGGCATAGAATCACACGTTCTCGCTCAGCCTCTGAGCTTATTGGAAGCCCGTCAACATGTCGTATATAGAATTCCTGCAGCAGGCCAATAATCAAGGTTGACATTAGACAGAAATTTTCAAAGTAGCAGACATAGGAAGTGACTGCAAGCTAAAATGTCATGTAAGTACTGTCTGCATAGAAACTAACATTACCTGATAAGCTTCCATCTTTCCTGTGTGAACAACTCCGTGAAAGACCACATACTGCATGTCAGTTAGAGTGCAGACAATATCAAACAACAGCTTAGGTCGATCCCTTGACCTCATTGTGATCACAGTGTAATCCTTTTCACTGCAATCATAAACAGTTATACAAGGCCCAGACTTCAAATCCTCAACTTTGCCCTGTTCTCCCTTTCTAACTTTTACATAGTCCCTATCAGCAAACATTATCTGGTGTAATCTTCTCTCCCTATGCGTAAACCCAGGAGGGGAAAGTGTCATCTTTGCAGTCTTCAAATCATTGTTTCCCTTGAGGACATTATGAAGAAGTTTCTTGATTGTAGCAAGACGTTTTGGGTCTTCAATTGCACAATCTGTAACGTCGTCCACAACATGAACCACAGCTGCAGCCCTAGCATTATGTGTCCAGATTGCAGCATTCACAACATTACAATGAAGGTCAGCAAGAACTGCAAACACTTCGGACAATAAACCAGGTCTGTCTGTCCCACTTAGTTCAATGGATGTGTGATCTTCAGAAGGCACCAAGCCAACAGTTCCCCTTAAAGAGGGTAACAGAACTTCATCATTTTCAAGCGTCTGCATAACAGGAAATTGAAAGAATTCAGGATCCACGCACAACTTTGAGTCAAGTGAGGAAACAAAAGAAATTAATAAATGCATTTGCATTTAGGATTCCTCTTGTCTACAGCCTATTGATTTTGTTGGGGCAAAAGACAAAACTGAGGGGTCGTTTGGTTGGGAAACAAATTATCCTAGGATTATAATACGGGGATTAAATAGTGATGGGATTATTTAGTGGATATATTTTTATTGGGAGATATTTGATTCATTGGACTAAAAATGGGATATAATATAAAACATGTGTTTGGTGTATACAAGGTACATTGGGATAAACTTTTATTTCCAATTTTAACATTGAAATTTTTTAAAGGACTTTTGGGTAAGTGCCTGGGAAAAGGGCATCTTTGTCACTGTAGTGTTCTATCGGGGGATTAAGTAATTTCGGGATTATTAATCCCGGATTAAAAAAATTCAACAAACGCAGAATAAAATAATCCCGCATCATCCCTTATCCCACCAACCAAACGACCCCTAGAGGATTAGGCTTGCTTTGCTGATACACCATAGTACTATACTGAGATGAAAATTGTCCAAGGAAGAAGAGGCCCTTAAAATGAAATACCTTTTGAATATAGTTGATGATTTCTTCATCTCTAACTTTATTTCCAACTTGATCAGTCACATTAAACACTGAAGAAAATAATAAAGAGAATAATTAGTGGCAAATCACTTTTCACAATGGAATTCCTTCATCTTCCGTTAATAAGAAGAGCTTACCGTCCATGAACCATCCCCCATCAGAGGAAATGTATGCTTTAGTGATAACAAGGTTTAGATCTGTCAGAATCTGTATAACTTGAAGAAGAATCCCATGCTCGTTGACACAGTCAACCTGCACAAGGTTGAGCATAACATAAATATTTTAGGCATAGAAACTGAAATCTTTTAGGACACCGTCAACCTAACCAAGGTTGATCGATTTTTTGAAAAATATATTTGAAGATGAGTTTCAAGTTTGAAAAAGTGATTAAATAAATAAAATAAAGGGAGTAAGGAAAAAGTTGAAAAGTAATAAACCATGATAACTCTATTAATTTAGTTTAACTTTTATATCTTACACTATCATGTCATATCTAAAAGATAATTACAGATATTCATCCTTATGATAAGTGTGGATTAGTTACCAAATAATAAGCTAATTAACCTGCTACTTATGGTTAAAGTAACACCGATAATCTAAATTCTTTTTATCACTATCCGTGTATATTAGTTAAATTCTTAATCATTTATACATTACTTTTCTTCACTCGGTAAAACTTCTACTACTCCCCGTCTCAATTTATCCTTTTTAGTCGGTCCAAAAAAGAATGACAACTTTCTATATTTAGTAACAATTCAACTTTAAATTTATCTTTATACCTTAATGAGATGATTTCTAGTCACACAAATTATTATGGGTCGGTTTACAACACAAATTTCAAAGTATTCGGTTATTTCTTAAACTTTACGTAAATTCAAAGACCTTCGAATAAAATGGGAGGGAGTGAGTATTATTTTTCAAGTTAAATGCATATCCAAACACAACTTCAACTTTCAAATAACATCTTATGTCCAAAAATCTAACTTAGTTGATTTTAGAATTGGATGGCTAGACTAACAGAAAAGAGGGGGTATACCTGGATAATGGTTGCATCCTCACTAGAGTCGTTGTCAATTACCACTCTGTAACAAGAAAACAAAGGGTTAAAGAAAAAAGAGGATCTTTCTTCACATAATAAGAAGATGAAGGAATAGAAAGAGACAAGTACCTGGGAGGATTCATCCTCCTAATAAACTTAGCATACTCGTCATCCATGTCTCCGATGTCTCTGGAACCAAGGCAAAGCCTGTGGAGATTTCAAGCAAAGTGACGCTTTAATTGGAAGATGGACCGCCTCCTTTTCCTTCGTTCACCCTTTTGTATTTTAAAGTCTCTAGACTCCATTACGCACCTTATTTTTTTAAAAACAATATTTATTTAAAAGAATTGAGGTGTTTGATCAAGTTTTGGAGAGAAAATAAATATTTTTAGAGAGTAGAAAAAGGTAACTTTTCAAAAGCTAAAATAAATAGTTTTTGCCTAAAATTACTTTTTTGAAAAGAACTTTTGAAACAAATACACTTAAAAATATTTTTTAAAGCTTAGCTGAATATTAATTGTTTCTCAAAAGTAATTTTAAAATGAATTGGTCAAACACAAATTATTTTTCTCCAAAATTACTTTCTTGAAAAATACTTTTAAAAAAATATTTTTAAAAATAAGCTAATTTTAGAAGCTTGACAAACAGGGCTATAAGTCACCTTTCTATTTTAAACTCTACACACTTTTAAGTTATTTAGCTATCTCAAAAAGTATGATGTGTGATTTATGCCCTTAGTCATCATTAAGCAAGTATTATAATATTGAGATCAGTCAGGTAAGATTATTAGTTATTTTATTTTTTATTTTGTATAAAATAATATCTTACTCTGTCTCATTTTATATGAGGTGTTTGATTGGGCATAAAATTCAAAAAATAAAGAAATACTTTGAAAACTTTTCGCCTATATTATATGTATAAAATTTATTTCATTAAAAATAAAATATAAATTTAAAATTAAATTATTACTAATTATAAAAGATATTATTCTTTTTTAGACTGATTAAAAAGAAAAAAAAAGAGAAAATATATGAATTGACAAATAACCTATACATAATAGTCTGGGAGCTACTACACTATTACGACTAGCCTACTTGCTCCCCGCAGTACATTTTATTCTATAATTTTATGATTCTTTTGGTTATGAAAATTATTTATTTATTTATTTGAATTTTTATTTTTATTTTTTTAGAAAATTAGTGTTTGGCATAAAAATTCTAAATATAACTTGAAGTTGTATTTAGAATTTAAAATATAACTTATTTTCACTTTTGGTTTTTGATTGTTGTTTTTGTCTTTTACTTTTCAGATTTTACCTTACATTTTTATTTTTATAAATTTAATCTCATTTAATTCATCTGATCGAAAAATACATGCTCGACGGAAATAAATTGTTCACACAATGTGGGATGATTATATTAAATAATAGTTATTACTAGTGTTGTTGATTTTTAGTACAAATGAATCTTTAATAATATTTAGAATTGACGAAGTGTAATAGTGTATATTAGCTCGTAGGCGGGAAAAAATGCATTGGATCATTTTAGTTATGTGCTTGTATGCATCAGTCAATAAGCACATGCCCGTGATTAATGACGATACATGTTGAAGATGCGAATAATTGTGAACTTGATTATATCATAGTATTAAAGAAAATCTATATAAATCATGCTTAATGTAATAGGAAATGATTGATGGGCAATGTTTTTGCACTGGTTATGTTTATTAATTTCTTTGAGTGGTTTTGCTGCTTAAAAATTAAAGGATATAAATCTATTTCATATTTCTAAGAAAAAAGTATATTCCAACAACATAATATTATTTGCAAAAATTATGACAAAATGCAACTCTAACTACAACTTCAAAAATTTCAAAAAAAATAATTTTTTTTGTTTCTATGACCAAACGCTTGCTTAAAATATGTCATTATGAATAAAAATAAAAAAATAATACAATTTAAATATAAGAAGGTGCTTATTTTGGAAATAAAATATAAAGGAATCTTGCATATAAAAAAGAGTAACAGTAATAAATTTAATATGTACAAGGTCTCTTTGGCGGCGTTTTCTGCGTGGCCCACCTGTTTTCAGGCCATGTTCTTCAAATGCTTAGCGCGCGCGCTCTCTTTCACCGTCCCAAGACATGATTCGAAATCATGATAATTTAAAGTTAAAATTTTATTTTAATATATAATTTAAATTTTATATATTATATTTTTTTTATAAACATAAAACTCCATAAATTATGTAAACTATCAAAAAAATTTCAATTTTTACGTAATCTTACCAAATGAGCAAGTCATAGTTCATAATAAAATTAATACGCTATTAGAAGACATTTCTAAAAAGGGAAAAGAGTTAAATTTGTCCTCCAATTATGTTTCATGGAATAACTTTGCCTCCGTTAAACTTTGAGATCAATTATACCATCACCGTTTGCAAACTTGTTAAATTTGCTCTCAATTTGACTGAAAGGTGTGTTGGACGCCACATCGGATCCACGTGAAGAACAATCAAACACATGGCATGTGGGACCCACACCAAACCTCACCCACTTCTTTTACTCCCTCTGTTCTCCGTCTCCCGCTGCTCTGGCGAGGAGCTCTAACTCCGGTGAACCGGAGCAGCCAACAACTGACCCCCTACCACGAAACCACCCTTTATGAGTTTCCCTCTCCCTTCTCCATCTCTCTCACTTTTATTTTCACCAACCAAACAACCTCGCCACCACCACTGCGGTGCCGAACCACCAGCTCCGTCACACCCACCAACGACAAGCTTCACACTACTACCGCACCGCTGACCATCGTCACTATAGAGAACAACCAGAGCCACTGTCACTGTTCTTGATGAAAAACACTGTCACCCCCCTGCCAAGATACGGGTCGGATCTTTCTCAATATCATAACTGAGCATAGTGTGAAAGAAAATCAAGCAATCATCACAACCCATTTACAACATCAGCAGCAACACAAAGTGAAAGAGGAAGAGCAAAAAGAGTATAGGGTCTATTTTGATGAAGTTCTTTCAAAATGTTTTCTTTTATTTCCTTTTTTGTTTATTCAAAGGGTTGTTGGGTTTTTGGTTATCAGTGGTGCTGGCAGAGAAGATATGGGCAACCACCCTTTACATAAAATCCCAATTTCTCCGATGCCTCATTCTTTAGAGTTGAAATTTCAACTCAAACCGTAATGAGTTTTCTGACGATGGTATGGTGGTGGTGAAGCAGTGTGTTGTGGTCGATCGGAGAAGATGGAGATGAGAGGTTGGTTGTGGTGACGTTGGTGGTCGTGGTTGGCGGAGACAATGGAGGTTGGTGGTTTCACGTCGAAGCAATGTTGGTCCTCCACATGGATCCGACGTGGCGTCCAACACGCCTTTCCGTTCAATTGATGGCAAATTTAACAAGTTTGCAAACGGTGATGATATATTTGATCCCAAAGTTTAACGGAGGGCAAAGTTGTTCCATAAAGCATAGTTGGATGGCAAATTTGACCGTTTTCCCTTCTAAAAAATATAATATCAATTGATCAAACTTTAATTTAATAAAATAAAAATTTAACAATGAGTTGTAGTGTAACTACTCTTTAATATAAAACTCTCACGTGGTTGATAATAGTAAATTTGTTATAAATATACTACCAACTTATAGATCCTTTAATATTTGATATAAATAGTTGGTAAACATGATTGGTAAATATATCTACCAACTTATGGATCTATTTTTACAAAATATAAATTTATGGACAAACTTTTACATTTATAAAGTTTGAAATCATGATTTGGAATCCCAAATCATCTTTTTTAATGATTTGCGATTTCATCTCATGAGATGACCATGAGATGAAATCGCATGTCCAAACGTTATTTTCACCTCATGAGATGAAATTGCATGTTCAAACGCCTACGAACAGAGTTCGGCAGGGAATGGATTTGCTTGGCCAAGTCAATGACTAATGTTAGGCCTAAATCTTTTTCCTAGTGCACTCCTTAGCCCTGCAAATTTCAACTTTTCCTCCTAATATGGACCCTTGTCTTATTCCTAATGCGTACATTTTTACGACGTGTTCTCCAAATTTTCTTTTCCAAATCTTGTAATTCCATCAATATTTACCCACCTTTATTAGATGTCCATACAAATGGTCTGGATGGATAATATAAATACATAATACATGTAAAATGTATTCACATTTAAACCCCTAAATATCCAACAAAAACATCGGTAATGATTGACACGAATGTGTGTGATAGTAATCGATGGTCGCATGATTTAACAACTTTTAGAAATATATATAGTCGAGTGGCAAAATTCGATTCTATCAATATCGACATTTGATGTCTACTTTTGAAGTCAAATGTTACCCTAAAAAAGAAAGAAGATAAAGTAGGTAAATATTGGAGAATCGGATTTGAGAACGTCCACGTTGATGTTTTGTGAATCGCTCTTCTTGGCTCCAATCGGATAATATTGGATAACATATTGCGTCAATTTTATTCCCAATTATCAAGTAGGCAATTATATTTTTATAATTGAAGACAGTATGAATATATAAAGATTCTGTTGAAGATATGAAAAGGAACATTGTTTTGGCAAGTTGTCCACATAGCCCATAAAATATCACTAAAAGGTGCAGTTGACATCTATCAAATGACCAACAAAAAAGGGATAAAGAGGTGGGTGGCAAATTGGTTTGGATTATTCAACTTATTGCATTATCCTAAAGCATATGTGAAGCAAGTAAGAATATGGACCACAATTTAGCATTCACAATAGGCACACAGGAAGACATTCCAACGTTAATGTTCAATTGATGCCCATCCCAAGTTGCTACTATAGGATTGGGCATCTTGTATTTTATCTACAAGCTACCACGTTCTCTTAGGGTGTGTTTGGTGAGAAGCAAAATCTTTTTTAAAAAAATAAGTGATATTTTCTAGTATTTGATATTTAAACAATAAATATTATTCCAATCCAATAAGTAACATTTATATAATCTTGGTGAACACTATGGAGTGAGATTGAGGTTGGGAGGGTGGTTGGTTGGAGGGGCGGGGTTGGGGCAATGAGGATGGGACAATTACTCTCTCATTAGAGAAGTCACTTCTGTATTTTTTAAGGAACTAGTTATCCGATAAAATATTTTGTTACCAAACATGAAATAACAAGAAAATAGTTTCCTCCATACCAAGTATACTCTTATTCTTCTCCTATTCATTTTGCTCGTCTTTACGGTTCTTAGACTTTCCAAGAGAAAAAGAGAATAGAATGAAATGCTCTAGCTGCATATTCCTCATAACAAGCAACACTATGAGATTAGTTAGTCGCCACACTAACGTCTGAAAAACGCTTAGCGCTATCCAAAAGACAGAACAAAAGAAAAAATGAAATGATCCAATTGAAACTCATACATCAAGAATCCATGAAGTTCAAGTTGAAGATGATTGAATATGAGAGCAAAACCACGCGCGCTCATCTTTTGTTGACTTAATAGGGAAAAAATCATTCAATGACAACATTTTCCTTTCATGCCATTACATATATGACTATCTTGCAAGTGCCATTGACATGATCTTTGTATCATTCCTTCATGCCAAGTGCCAACTGATTCTGCTGTTGATCATACTTTCTTGCATATCCTACATTACAGTTTGTTCTTTTTTTCCTTTTCAGACTGAAAATTGTACAAAGTCTTATCTGCATATGCACCTATACCGTATATATACAGCGCGAGCCCCTTGGCCTATATTTGCAAAATCCGACAATATTAAAGATGCTAAGGTCAATTTGAGTCTTCAATATTAATGGCAAAAAAACCATAGCTACAAAGTACCTTTCAACCTGAACGGAACAAGGCTAGAGATGACAGGAAAATTTGCCACTTCTGAAAGGCATCATCCATAAGAACACTAATTTTTTTTTACATCTTTTCTCTGTTACCACAGGAAGCTGCAAAGACCAGCATGTATGACGTCTCAACTGCAATAGAAATGCACCTGCCAATAATCATACAGTAAGGCATCAGACGTCGTCACAATCATGACTGAACAAATGATGAAATGACAACGATCTTTTCTTTGATTCTTCAATGTGTTATATAAATCTATAAACATACCATCCCTTAACCTAAATACATCAACGCCTTGCCAAATTTATCACACTGAGTTGATAGTGGGGGATACGTTGATTTAAAGATGAACAAAGAAAAATATTTTTCTATATTAACACCTGCTTCTGTTTCTATTAGACGCATTGAATAAAGAATGTAAAGGAATCTATTAACGTGTACAATATCCCACACAATCCCTACACCATAATTAGAATATATTCATATATTATATAAGTATTTAATGATGTATAATTATGGTAAACCTAGGATTCTTTTTGTATTAGGGTTCTACATTGTACACTATATATATTGGTATTAATGAGAAAGGCTCCCCAATTAATACAATTCTACAGAATCTAACAAGGACGCGAATTTTAGCTATTTCACCATAAGGATGGTAAACATTAGTACTTAATATTTATGAAAAGCCACTTCATATATATTTATGCAAAGCCAATAAAAATATCATCACAGCATACTTACTAGATCAATTCCACACTTGATTTATATACCTTCATCTACTCAATTACCATTGTTGGAATAACAACAAATTATGTGCTTTTAACTCCAAGTGCTTTCATCTGGAGAAGCTAAACTGCTAATGATGGATAGCAACTTAAAGCTGTACCATTTCCTAGTACTTTTATGTAATCAATTAGCCCCTTCCAAGACAATGAAATTATTCTCTTCAATATACTGCTTCTGTAGGATTACACTGGGTATGTTGTTGTTTGTTTGTTAATATACTGCTTCTGTACCAACCTAAGCAGCACACGCCTACGAAATGTCATAGAGCGACCAAGTGCAATCACCAAATTTAGACATCCAACATGAACTTCCATAAGCTAGTAATCTACTTGAAAATGCTGGCAGCTCATGTCAAGTATAGACACTTCTAACAACATACTCCATGAATAATACACGGTGATGTATAGTGTTAAAACATAAACACTGAAAATGTCAACAACCAGGAGAATTTTCTTTTACCAATTGAAGCCATACGCCAAGAAGTATATATAACGCATTTCTCAATAACATTGTTTGGTTATGAAGCAAAGGGTTATAAGTGAAAGGCTGACTTGAATGAACGAACTACCTGATGACTTGAATAAAAACCCCGGGAAAGCACTGACCTTTTTCACTGAAGGTAGAAGTGCCAATTCTGCAGCAACTTTTCAACAACATTGAACTGAATAGAGGATGGAACTTTCTATCAAAGCTTGGATCTTCTATAGAAAGCTTGTCTAGCAATTGTAAAGAGTTAGATAATGTCTGCATCACCTTGATAGTTATCATAATTTGTCCAGAGGATGCCAAGTCTTCTTCTTCAGCATCGATTCTTTAACAGCATTAAGAGTGCTCTCCAATAAAGCATCAGGAATTTCCAAACCTATCCGACAGGTTGATGCTTTATCCTGCAGATGCCATGACTTTACCCCTATATTTTCTTACAGATAAACAAATCCCTATAGTAGCATTTTAGACAGCTCCATCTACATTGACTTTGTAGTAGCTCATTGATGTAGCTATCCATATATTAAGGGTCTGAATTCATCGGGGAAACCAGCTATCCTAGGTGGTTTCTAGGTTCATATTGAATTAGCCTCATCGTTGTACCTCCACCTAAGCGTCCATCTTAAAGAATTTAGAGCTGAGTATTTGGCTCTGCTTAGGTGAACTGGATATATTTAATTCAGAATTCAGTGCCGGAAATATCATTCTTGCACTGACAGATAAACATGAACCTATCAGTTACACCAGAGAAAATTACTTCTTGATATATGATTTCTATGTTTATTTCAACAAACAAGATATAGCACTCCTCTAGGATCTAAAGGGCAAAATCAATGATAAAAAGATCTTTTAAACTATTTAAGAAAAAACCTAAAAATAAAAACCTAGTTCAGAAAACACCAACTTCACTTTATGTACCCCCAAATCGGAATATGTTATGTGAAAGCTTTAGTGTCACGATCCTTGAGAATTATCATCCTCGGGAGAAGGTTGCTGATGCTGATGCTGTGAATGGTGGTGCATTCTTGAATGCCCCATCTGCTGGTAAATCTGATTCAAAGACTGAGAATTCATAACCCCAACATGACCATCTTGTGACAAGCCAAGCTCCAACCCAGGTAACTGCTGGGGGTTAGTGGCACCCAACATAGATGTAAAACTCATAGGATTCAAATTGGTAGATGGCAAGTCAAACCCAGGGAAACTAATCTTTTGCAGACAATTTGAAGTACTTTCAGTGCCCAAATTGTGGCCAAAATTACTGACGTCAGGAGTAGATGAGGGCCATATCCCTGTTGTGGCCAAATGGGATCTCACAAAATTCCCTCCAACCATAGGCCAACTGGTCCTACTACTATTACTAAATTCAGAGATCCCCTGTTGAGAAACAGAGGGTCCAGCCACGGCTAAGGCCGAGGCTGGAATTGTTCCATTGCCTGTTGCAGCAATTATGGATGGCTCCGCTTGCTGCAACAGCCACTGGATTGTCTCTCCATCAGATTTATGACCCAATTCGCGCGTGAGTTGGAAAATTCTAGCAGCACATAGAGCAGGCATACGAATCCTCCTTCCTCTGCCTTCAACTTTAGTATGCCTATCTTTATTGGAACTTCTTTTAGGACCCAATTGTTGCTTCTTAACTTCATCTTTTTCTGCACTTCCAATCTGTAAGTCTTTCTCCCCCATGGTGTTGCTGGTACTGTTATTATTGGTATGGATAATATTGTTGGGATTTGGGTGACTCGAGATGTTTGATACCTCCTTGGGATCCATGAACAGATGTGTCTAAACATAAACTATACGAAGTTTGTATTCTTGTTACAAAATTATAGTATTAAAGAAAAAGAAAACTATACTTTTTAATTGTAGAAGAAGATGACCTCATCAACATGCAAAAAACAAAGAAAAGAAAGAATCATTACAGTGTGTTCTCTGTGTGTGTGAAAACATATTAGCTCTGAACTTGTTCCATATACTGTTGCAGTATTCTTGTCCAGTAAAAACCGTTCGGTATTTTCACCAAGCTGGAAAATTCCCATAACTGTTGACTTGTGTATTCTATTTCTACTGTGCTTTTTATTCAAGTCCAATTTTGATTGGACTGGAGTTGCTTTAAACTTTTCAATTAATTAACTTTCCATTACCTGCTGCTTATTCCAAGTAATTTGAAATTCAAGTTTAATTGATTGGTTAATTGGTCATGTTAATAATAGAAACACATGTTGGACAGCACGTTACGCTATATTTCTCTATGCACCTGAGTCTTAACGTGCATTGCATGATAATGTCAAATAATTTACTCAGAAAAAAATAAAACTAATTTGCTTGGAATTGACAAACTAGTGATCTTTTTTGTATTAAGAGCTCTAATCTTTTTTTCTTTTTTTTTATGTTTACAAGTAATGATGATAACATGTGCAGCAAATTATTTCAATTAATGTAGCTTTTAAATTAGTAAATGTTTTATAGAGCACAATACACGATAGAGTTTATGCATAATTTTCCTCATATCTGTCTACATCAATTTCTTCCATTGATTGAATTAAATGGATAAAGGCAAGCTATTTTTGGTGTCAAATTACTTTTCTTAATTTCCCATAGATGCCGGCCCTTCTCATCTAGAAATGTTCTTCAACGTGTACATGTCAACGCAATTAATAGACAAAATATTGTAGGAGTAATATATTATGTTGAGAAAATATAGGCGGCTTAAACAACGACAAAGAAAAGGACTTCCCTTGAATCAAGAGATGCCCCAAATTCTTACAACTCTTAACTTATAATCAATTATACTTAAGCTATAAATTTCGTCACAATTACTGGTGATATAGATGATGTGGTTTGCATAATTCAGATTATTATTTGATTGATCGTTTGATGGGAGGTGCAGGTCATAAGTGAAGGATAATCTTGTGCTAATTCCATTCATTTTGTTGTCAATTAGATAAGGTACTAAAAATTGGGTGGTCGGACTTTGGAGGGAATTTCTTTATAAAAAATTGGGTGCCCCACAACCTGTGTCAACTCTCAAATTTATTCTATCTTTTAATTTTGAGGTTGTCACGTGTCAGGCTGCCGCAATGTATACCATTTCTTTCCTGCCCTTTAATGACCTCACTCGACAACAAACTCGACTAAATCTAATGCTTGTATCCAAGGCAAACTTGCGACAATAAATATCAATTTTATTTAAGATTCTTTTTTAGCCTGCTAATAAAGATTTACTTGAGATTCAATCGTAATTATTGTTGTAATGGTTGATTTATCTTTTGAGGGTAAACTTGACCTAGAAGGATAGGAGCATGATACTATCACAAGGTTTCTAGATTTCCGACTAGAAGGAACAAATACGTGAATCCCCTAATTTCTCATAAAATATTTAAAAAGAGAGAGCACTAGCTCAAATTTATTTCTCAATATTTCCAAGTTCTGACATGAGCTTTAACAGAAATAAGTAATTAAACAAAGTTCCCACAATCAAAGTAGTAAAACTTACTAATTTACGTCAAAAAAAATTATGTGGATTTCCCTTCATACGGGCTGGTCTTTAATTTTTGCCCCTCAGTTCGATGGTCTTTAATTTTGCCCCTACTTATCATTTAATGAAAAATTGTGGGCCAAAGTATCATTTATTTGTGGGTCTACTAAATCAGAGATACTGGTATAGCAAAAAAAGATAAAAAATTCAGAAGACAAAATTTTCATAGAAATTATGCATATCCGGTTAAAGTTATATAGATATTATGCCTTAAGGTGCATAGTTTCTATGTAACTAAACTTTGCTTTCAAACATAGTTACATAGAAACTACGCTCCTTAAGGCATAATCTCAAAATATGTCTATTCAATCAAAGTTATATAGAGATTATGTCTTAAGAAGCATAGTTTCTATGTAACTAAACTTTGCTTTCAGGAATAGTTACATAGAAACTATCCCCTTAAGGCATAATCTCTATACAACTTTGACCGAATATGCATAATTTATTTATTTTTCTTTTTTACTCTGTTGGGATTCGAACCCACAACCTCAGAGGTATTTTCGGAGGCATAATTACATAGAAACTATACCCCTAAAGGTATAATATCTATACAGCTTTGGCCGAATAGACATTTTTCTGGTGAAATCTTGTCTTGTGATTTTTTTTTTGTTTTTGATTGTTGAAATTTGAACTCACAACCTCAAGGTATTTTCGGTCATTTTTTAGGCAAAAGAAAAAAATTAAAGAACATCAATTTGAGGGGTAAAAATTAAAAGACCACCCTAAAATAGGGGCAGTCGTGCGGATTGCCCATTTACATCGAATATTTATGTTTCAGAAAGTACCATTTCGGGCCCAAGTTCAGACCTTCCAATATAAGTTGCAATATAGCAGGTTTATTGGATTTTGCTAACACCGTATGTTAATTTTCTTTAAAGCCTTCCAAAATAAGTAAAAAATGAGCAATAGAAGGGAGGAGGAGAAAACTTACAGGTCCAACAGCTATCTTTGGGCCTTTGTGGGGCAGTGAGAACTTCAAAGAACAGCAATGTCAAATGCTTGATGAAGTGGTAATTCATTTCCAAAGTGACCTTGGTAACTGTGGTTGCTATACATGCATGCACATTTTCTTTTAAAAGTACTCTCAACAGATTTCATTTTCGTGTAACTACCGAGTTTATAACATCTGATGCACATTTTCTCTTAAAAGTACTCTAGTAGATTTCATTTTAAAACTACCGAGTTTATAACATCTGATGCACATTTACAGGTACAAAAGATTGGATAAATACTTGACAACAGAATATTTACAATCTGAGAAGTGTTTGATAGAGTAAATAAAGAATTGCAAACGCCACGAGGCATACACTTGTTCAGGTGCTCCCAGCAGGCCCAAAGTACATGCAGATTGGCGGGTTAATCCTGAAGATAGAGAGGATAGCTGATGGTATGGTCCAAATCCCATCGCCACATATCAATCCAGACGCAACAGCACCAGCAAAATCATCTGCATCCTTCTTATTTATCCTCTCCCATACAAATAATATCACTGTGCCAACAAACATGTCAATTGCAAAGTAGGCCCCAATATAGAATGGTACAGCCATCGCCATTGGAATAGGGATGAAACGGGAGAATTTCTCTGGAGTGACATCCCTCAAGAGGTTTATGACCAGAGCTGCTACAAAGAACCCACAACACAATGCAAGGCAATGCTTTGGAAGTTCGGAGAACCCTTCAATCCCCAGAATGGCCATCTCTCGGTAAATAACAGCATATGGTGCTTGGTATGGACTATCAGGAGATCCAATGTCAAAAGCACTCCAATACATCCAGAATGTGAGGGGCGCAATAATGCAACCCATGGCTGTTCCGACCAACTGACTCACAAACATCGATTTAGCTGATGAAAGTGTAAGATACCCCGTTTTGAAGTCTTGCATTAAATCAGCAGCGGTGGAGACTATGGACATCATAACTCCACATGCTGCCAATCCTGCTACGACCCCACCATTGCTTCCGACCAGTGACGCAATAATAAAGAGACCAATCTTACCATAAGTTGAAGCCAAGCTCCAATCTGTAAGTCCTGTACCATAGGAGTTGCAGAAAGCAAGGGCAGGGGCAATTACGTATGAACAAAGGACCAAATACCACTTCAGAGGAGGAAAGATAATTGGCATTGTGGCTGTAGATATTGCAGCCAGGGCAACGTATCCAGATGCAGCAAACCAGAACGGTATCCTATCTTTCAGGAAAACTTCGTCACGCTTCTTCTTTTCCAATTCTAGTTTGGAACTCTCACCACCTGTAAAAATATGAATAGACAAAGTCAAGAACCATCGCCTATGACATAAAGTAGTAATGTCTAAGTCCATTTTAAAGCAAACACTGTGCACGTCAACTGAATGATTACTATATTTTCAGATTTCCATTTCGCCCTTCCAATAGTGCAGTAACAGAGCTTTTTAAAATTGATTTATTGGTTCACAAAGCAATTGCAGAAACGGGGAATAAGTCGGTGCAAAAGCTGACCATCAACTTCTCCGCTGCTTGATCACTGTTTCTCAATTGCATTGACATTGTAACCAAGCGGAAAGAGGAAGACAAGATCTTTTCAGATCCCAGCAGCTTGGTTTCTCATCATTACGAGTGAACCATCTGTTTATCAATTTGGAGTTTTAATTTAGCAATTTGTAGTTTAATCTATATAGTGCTCAGTCGAATATACAATGTTTTTAACAGTACTTAAATACCAAATACTTGGTCAATTAAGACCTACCTATGACCTCCATGACCAAGGGAAGATTGTTCTGCATGCTACTATTTTTAAAAATTTCCCTTACGGAGATTGAAACTATCTTAATCAAATTGTAAAGCCCATCTCCAAGTATGAGGGAGATGGCTATGAAGACCTGCAAACAAAGGAAAGAAAAGGAAGATTATAATAACACCAACAGAAGTATATGGAAAGATTGTAAGAGCACCAATGGAAGTATATGGCCAGTTCTCCAGGAGAAAGAATAATAGAAAGAGCATACTTGTGATGCTACGAATGCTACTTAAAATGAATGGATAGAAGACAACATGATATATGAGGTTAAAGATCTCAGGGACTGCAACAGTAAGAATAACAAATCTCTAGGGGGAAAAGAGACATGCTGAAGATTCTCATTTCCTCAAGGTCCATTTCACCATTACGAGGTGACATATGACGAAAATGCCCATATCTTAGCTATCACACCTAGAAAGCTTTTGATAAAACCCTGGAAGTATATAAAAAGCATGCTTCTCATGAGGCCTTTGGATAACTAAGTTGGGGAAAAAAGAACTCGTAAATTGCAGATCACTGAACGGAAATCTTCTGTTGACGGTGCATTATCATCCAACGTGTAGAATTGTTCCACAAAAATAAAGATACAGCAGAGTTCATTACATTTATAATTTAAGAAGTGTGTATCTTCAGTGATATTACATGCCAAGGGTGTGCTGTAATTGCTTCTAGCCAACAGATTTGGAGTAGGTAAGTAGATACCTCCCAGATCTAGCACCTCGCCCCCGAGGGGAGGTACCCCTGTCGGTGGGCATTCCACCAAAATGCCTAGGATCCTCAACTACAATATCGATTGACTTCTTGTGTATCACAATTTCTAACTATACCAACAATCTTCAGCCATAGACAGAGCTAGCCTACAAAGGACCAATGGCCAGTTTTCCACACAAAAGCATCAAGGCCAGAAAGATAAAGCAGACGGTTATCAAACGGGAATTGAAAAAGTTGAATGTTATGTGTTCAAAACCACTGCAAGGAAAACTGCAGATGCTATGCTTGAGAAGTATTTTGGAAATTTAGAGGTATCCTAAAATATGAAAATGTCTCTCGTTGCTATATAGTCGACTATAGATATTAATCTTTATACTCTAGGCTGACAAGAATCATAGGAGAGGAATCCGCTAATATAAATTCCCTCTTATATTTCCTTTTTTCATCCCTTCTTTGTCTTAAATCATTTTCTGCCCAAAATGAAGTACGCGAATAGCTTGGGAATGTTTGCACAATCTTTCTTGAAGTACAATACTCATAGGATTGCAGATTAATACCACGTAACCAAGTTGTCATGTTTTTTTATGTGAATCAGCTAAAATTAGTACCAGTAATTACACACCTTATATCCGTAGAGACCTTTGAAATCATTGCTTCCAAGGTCTGCTGGGTACCAGTCACCAGCACGTTGGGAGATCAATGGCCACAGGATACCCCATGATATAATAGCTCCAAGGAGAACTGAACAGTTGACTATGTGAGGACAGATAAGACCACATCCAACATAAGTCGGACTAAAGTCAAAATAGAACCTGCAGGATGATGACTGTAAGAACCAAAACATCAATAGTGAATCCATTCTTTAACAAGAAAGTTGTAGATTTTTCTTATTCCAGCAGGTAGGGGAAGAGGGAGAAAACAGGTGCAAGGAATTCATACTACAAAGCTACGAGACATGTTTATCTCTAGGCCTCAATTTAGTATAACAAAAACCAGGGACATAGAATATCTAGTTTCAGAATAAAGAGTTAAAGACATGTAATTATTAAAAAAATAGGGCAAGTATCCATAAGAGCTCCTACAGAAGAGCCAACAGAAAAAAAGAGGTTTCACACCCACTAATTTAGCAGTAGAACTAAAATCTTGGCATCTATACAACAATAAAATCAACTACGCCTCAGTCCCAAACAAGTTGGGGTTGGCTACATGAATTTTGTTACATGTTTTCTGGTGTTCTAACAGGCAACAGCCTAGCATATATTTGCATGAGAACCGTTGCAAGTGTTTCCTCCTCTTGAAAATGAACAACTGCCCACAAAAACATAAACAGCTTTCTCATTTCAAATCTAAAGCTACACTTTTTTTTTTTTAAATCCAATCTAAAGCTACAATTATTCTCTTCCTTCACATCTAGCCCATGGAAATTATAAGCTTAAGCATAACAAATAATCATATGAATGGGAAAAAAATTTCAATACGAATAGAGAGGAAAAAGGAAGAAAAAGAGTTTTACCTTGCCCCTATAGCAAGGAATATAAGAATTGCAGATATTAGAAGGATATGCTTACGTATTCTTGAATAGGGTCAGGCCAAGAGTGGGGAAATTGTCAAAGCCACATGCATCCCCAATACCACTGAAAAACCATTTAAAACAGCTCCAGCAGAAACTTATGCTCAAATATTTTCCAAGACGACCAACTTGCTCCCTGTGACAACAAATGATACTTGTGATATTCATAGAGCACAAGATGTTTCATAGTAAAAGTTCTCCTAAGAACATACAAATGATCGAATAGTTGAAGCGCACACCCTCGACTGTGGAAAAAGGATAATGTAAAAATCTATATATTCATTAACCTCTGAACAAAAGAAAGAAAAGGAACCCACTCCAAAAGACGGAGAAGAAAAGGGAGTGCTAATTATTTGGTGATGTTTAGTCAAGCAGGCAAAGTGCACAACTTTATTCTTCAAGTACATCAGTCACCAAGAATCTCTCTTGCCAATAAGGACCATTAAGTATAAAATAAATTGAACCGGTCTTATTTCACTAGACACCTTTTGCATTTTTATCATCAACCATGTAACTACCCCAAAAATGTAGAATCATTATGAAATTAGACACAGAAATGAACATAATAATGGATCTCTTGCCTTGCAAGTTCAGCACCAGTATTTGTGTGGAAGCTATTTATTAGCATGGCAGTTGCAGTTCCACTAGGGTATGTGAGCTTATAGCCCATCACCATAACCTGAAATTACATTTAAAAAAAGAACAAAATTTATCAAATTGATATTTGAATCCCACTCAACATAACAAGATGTCGGAGCAACAAGGCTGTGGTGTACATTCCGAGAACTTTAATCAATTAATATGAAATGGAGACTCGCATCTGGATGCGACAAAAAGGTGCCACCAAAACTTAAAGGCAAGTTCTATAGGGCAGTGGTTAGACCGACTATGTTGTATGGGGCGGAGTGTTGGCTAGTCAAGACTTCACACATCCAATAGATGAAAGTTGCGGAGATGAGGATGCTGAGATGGATGTGTGGGCATACAAGGAGAGATATAAATAGAAATAATGATATTCGGGACAGAGTGGGAGTGGCCTCGGTGGATGATAAGATGTGGAAAGCGAGGTTGAGATGGTTCGGGCATGTGCAAAGAAGAGACACAAATTCCCCAGTGCGGAGGTGTGAGAGGTTGGCTATGGACGGGTTCAGGAAGGTTAGAGGTAGGCCGAAGAAGTATTGGGGAGAGGTGATTAGACGGGATATGGCGCAGGTAAAACTTACTGAGGACATGACCTTAAATAGGGGGTTGTGGAGGGCACGGATTAGGGTAGAAAGGTAGTAGGTAGTTGAGTGTAGTCCTACTTACGCTTACAAAATGATAGTTGTAGTGTTATCATTGTAGGCCCAATTAGCCTATCACACTTATAGTGGCATTATTGCTTTATAGTCCCATGTAGTTTGATTCTGTTGTTATGTGTTCCCTAGTGTACTTTGTTTATATTATTTATCTGTGTTAGCTACTGCTTCCTTTTGTCAGAATGCGCTACTATGACGTATTCGATTTTGTTATCAGCATGTTCATACTGCTTTAATTTCTTGTCTGGGTCTGACCGTTTCTCTTGCTTTGCTTGTGATTATGCTTTGTCTTGAGCCGATGGTCTCCCAGAAACAGTCGCTCTACCTACCAAGGTAAAGGTAAGGTCTGCGTAGACTCTACCCTCCCCAGACCCCACGTTGTGGGTATGTTGTTGTTGTTGTTGTTGTTGTAAACTTTCAAAAGAAGCATTTCGGAGAATAGCACAAGTAATAAATAGAAAGGACGCTGCTGGGCGATGGCTGCTCTAACTGTTCAAGCACAATGCAGTGGTGTTGATTCCTGATTCGACCAAGGTTTTCTTTTAACTTTTGTTATGTCTTCTTCACCTCTAAAATAAAATTCATAACAAAATCTTACACGAAAGTCGAAACATTGCGGGGAGTAAGAATCAAAGCCATGCAAACCTTAGTATTCTATTGAACTACTACCAGAGATGATCAGAATCAGAAAGTACCTTACGGAGAGGCACAAGACTAAAAAGTCCAAGGAAACTAACAACAAATATAAATCCCATCATCCATAATAACCCTGGATTCTTAACATCCTCTGCACGGTTTCCAGGATAATCAGGACCTATAAGGTTGTATGTTTTCTCATCCATTGCTAACAAGTATGACCCAAAGCCACCTGTAAATATAAAGTAACAAGATAATGCATCGTGAATCAGACATATTAAGGACATGTTTGGCCATAAAAATTATTTACTTTTTTCTGGATTAATTTTTCACTTTATTTGAAAATCAGTGTTTGGCCATGAACATTTCAAATCCAACTTTAAGTTATATTTCAAATTTGGAAATCAGCTTTTTAACCTGTTTTCCAACTCGCTTTTCACTTTTGAAGTTGTATCTAAGTATGTTCAAACATGAACATTATTGCAAATATTCTTGCAAAATGTATAACCAAACACAACTCCAGCTCCAGAAATTCCAAACAAAATGAATATTATTTGGAATCTATGGCTAAACGCCTACTTAAAGAGTTGAAAAGTACGAGAATTGTTAAGTCGTCATCATCCTTTCAACAATTTTAAAGATGCAACATTAATTTATTACCTTAAAATTCGGCTACTGCACAGAGCATGGAGCAAAATGGAAATACTATAGTAAAAAGAGCTTAAATTTGACAGTAGGACCATTTTTGGAGAAAAAAGTGATGTCTATCAAAATATCCAATAAGGAACAGTTGAAAAAGCTAAAACACTTATCAACTAAATATCCCCTTTTAGTATATACATAAATATACAACACAACAACAACAAACCCAGTGAAATCCCACCAAGTGGGGTCTGTGGAGGGTAGAGTGTACGCATACCTTACCTCTACCTCGGGGTTGTTTCCGATAGACCCTCGGCTCAGAACAAAGCAATATATATATACATATATATACTTTTCCCATCCGATAGGCAAACCACTCCCAATCAACCAATCACAACACATGAATACGAAATGCGGAATAACAAAATACTTAATAAATCTATCTATCATAATATAAAGCCGAAATTCATCCCAAGTTGCTGGAGATACATCTTCTCCTCGGGATTGCTCCCATGACTCATACCAGATATTGGCAGCATCCTGCAACTAATAAGCTCCCAACTTTGTAGCCTCAATCTCAGTACTTCAACATCTAATGAATTTTAAGTTCCTTAATGTTTTGTTTACTTATTGAAATAGGCATTTGATGAGAAAAGAGTGAGAATTCTTCAAACCACGAAGGATGTGGTCGAAGAGGACTCGGTCGTACCCGGCCTTGATAGGACTCGGTAGTATCAAAACCAACTACAGTGATGTGCACGTATAAGTGCCGTACCGGCCGACTATAGCGTGACTCGGTAAGAAAATAGATACATATCTATAAGTGCTGACGGGAAAACAGAGGCAGAATCTTTTTAAGTGTAAAATAAAACCCTTTCACCTCCTCATTTCGAAAATAGTTCTCCAAAGCACTCTAAGGGCGATTTCAAGCAATTCTACGTGAATTCTTCTTGTGGTGAGATACCTTAGCCTTGTATTACCTTCTCTTTAACTTTCATAACTTGTATTTAAGAACTCATGGGAATCAAGACAGGGGTTCATGGATTACAGACAGGTTCATGACAATCACAATGACTTATCATGAATATAATGAACGACAACATGATATATATATAAGGTGAAACTTTAGTCATTTGAATCTGAGCAAATAAAATCTGCTGTATACAGAAAACAATACTTCCTCTGTCTCAAAGTAGATTAGATCAACAAGATATTTTAATAATAAATTTAATATATTAAAAAACTATAGGAAAAGTATTACAAGCTGTAATATCTCTCATGTCAATACGATGAAAAATATTTTTTAAAATGTTGGTCAAAGTTCACATTGTTTGACACTGGAGAAGCGAAAGTTATGAGCAATCAATAGAGTAGATCACTATAAGAATAACTAAGAGTTTCTTTGTTTAGTTTACTCAAATCAACCAATTACACCTCAACCCTAACTAGTTGGTGGTCGAGTATATGGATGAGGCCATTTCATTCAAGTACACTCAAATTCACATAAGAATAGGGCATTACCACTAAAAGCGAGGCCATAGCAAGCAACCACACAGGTCTGAATAACAGTATTCTCTTGCTTAGTAAACGGTTTAACAGAAAACCCGAGCTTGGACATAAACCCGGTCCATGATTTGACGAAAAAAAATCCGAGCAATCCAGCAGCAACATTGAGGGAAGGAATAATACCAACAGTGAGATTTAGCTTGTGTGTGATGATACAAAAGAGAGTTCCCAGCACAGCACTAACCACGAGACCTCTAATAGTGATCTGATCCTTCCAATCGGGTATATTTTCCGGATCCTCCAAATTGGATTCGGGTATTTTGGAGGATTCATCTAATAATGGCTCAGATATCTCTACAGTTCCAGAATTTTCAGTCCCCATTGGAACTTTGTGCACTGTTGATATTACACGGATGAGGAAATAGATACAAGTCAAAGGGGATGAACTCCACTGGTAGGTTAGTTGCTAATTTACACGCAAAGAATAAGGTCTTTTCCTTTATTTTTTTCCAACATAAACCAACCTTGCTTCAATATTAACTCCACGTGATTCAAGTGGAGATGAAAAATACTTACCACTTAAAGTTTATAGAGGCAAAAGAGATTAATATTTGTATTTGTGTGAATGAGAAATAGCAATATTCAGTATAGTAATAATTAAAATTCTAAAGCGAATCCAAACATCATTGTTATTAAAAGAAAGAAAAATCTTATCATATATTTGATTCCTTAAGGAGCCGTTTGGATATTAATTGAAATCATGATAATTTGAAGTTAAAATTTTGTTTGGACATGTAATTTAGATTTCTTAAATATATTTTTTCTCATTAACATAAAAAATACACAAGTTGTGAAAAATCATCAAAATTTTCCTAATTTTTATGCAATCTTACCAAATGAGCAAGTCACAGTTCATAACAAAATTAATACACAGCTAGAAAGCCTTTCTAAAAGCTACAACATCAATTGATCGAACTTTAATTCAATAAAAAGAAAAATTGAACATGAATAGTAGTGTAACTACTCTTTAATATAATCCTCCCATATGATGTGAAAAATCCTCCCGCTATTTACTTTGAAATTTTAAGTCATTGCATGGAAGGAATTGAGTCCCAATGGAAAAAGAATTTCATCTTGGATAATTATATCAAATACAATATAAAGTCGATCAATTGGTATATATCTACTAACTTATGGATCATTTTTTACAAACTATAAGTTTATGGGTTAAGTTTTATATTTTTAAAAAATTGAAATCATGATTTGGAATCTCAAATTTCACCTTTTTGGATGATTTGAAATTTCAAATCATGACATGAAATTGAAGTTGAAATTATGTCTAAATTATATTAAATTACACCCTATTCACACTTCGTGTCACGAAAGGAGAGAAGTGGAATAGTACCCTACATGCCTACAATACAAAGCGAATTATTTGGGCTTTATTGAGACATTTAAGAGCATGGATCATTTCAATAGCTCAAATCCCAAAATGACGGAGAAATGGATAAGTAATCAATTGCTAATTAACATTAGTCATCCGAAGTCGTGTCATTAGTGTTTGATGTTGAGTTGTGGAGCCTAATTCATCGCCGACACTATGAAGATCCTAAGCAGAGTGTGGAATATTCGCCCTAGTTTTCGCTATATATATATATATTAGGGCGTCGTTTTCTTTTTCAGAGCGCGTGTGACGAGAAAAAGAGAGAATTGTAAAACCACAAACTCCTATTCTGATTATAGTGAAATCTGCAGAGGCAAAGTGGACATAGATCTCGCATTGAGGGTGAACCACTATAAATCTATGTGTGTTATTTGTTCTTCGCTTATTTACTATTTTCTGATTAGGTTGGATTTGAGACTCAAATCCTAACATATGGTCTTTCAATCTCTCATCAACGCCATGATTTTCTCCTTTAAGGCAATTTTGTCGTAGGGTGAATGACAATGCAGTGATGTAAGCAATACTTGAGATCATCCACTTTATTGACTTCATCAAGTCGCTTTGACTCTAGAAGGTCAATGACTTTCTTGGCCATCAACTCGTCGAGAACCAATGGGACATCAGAAATCAGGGAAATGATATGCCTTCACTTCTAACTCCTTCAAGGTTGGTTGGTTTTTCTCTTCTCTCGGTCGCGAACTTGGAGCTTTTTTTTCTTTTCAGATCTATTTAAATTTCAGTTATTTTTAATAAGAAAATAAATTTTGAATAAAATACTCCTAGTTACAACAACAACAACACATGTAATCCACAAGTGAATTTGGGGAATGTATAATGTATGCATACCTTACATCTACCTTTGTGGGGTAGGGATGTTGATTCCAATAAACTTACGGCTCAAATATATAAAACTTCAAAAAAAATAATTGGAGTTTGAACTATCACGATTCATACTTAAAGAAAAATCTGAAGTTTGAACTATGTGGTCCAAATTCTAGGAAAATCTTATGGAGTTTCAACGTTTGTTGTTGTCGTCGTACGTCTTGAAGTTTCACTTTTATAAATTAAAACTCTATAATAATATTTTGAAATTTCCTTTTTATAAGTTAGAACTCTGTCAATACATATAAAACCCTATTTATATTTTGCACGGTTGACTTCACAGTCTTTCATGTTACCGAGCATTATAGGATGAAATTTACATTGCTTCTCAGTAGGGGTGTTCACGGGTCGGGTTGGGCTGTTTTTTTTTTATTAAAATCAAAGCAATATAGTCGGTTTTTTAATTATTAAAATCAAACCAAATGTAATACATATCCATCGATTTGGTTCAATTTTTCGGTTTTTAAGAAACTTAATGATATTTCTCTCTTTCATTTTTTCTTCCTACAATTATGAAATACTTTTTCATTTTTTATCTTATAAGTGGGAGCTATAATTTTCTTGGATTATGGAAAAAATATCTTTAGATCTATAAGCTTTAATCAAGTGAATAAAATTTATAAGAGACACAATCTTTTTTAGGTACATCTAATAAACGTTTCTTTGAAATAATGAGATTAGATTTCATAGATCTTTTAGTTATAAATGAGCTTAAGGTGTAAAGTTCGTTAGTCTATTAGAGATAATAAAAATTTGATAAAAAATAAAATAAAATATTTTAAAATTACTTATAAAAACTAATATTTCTTATAAATATAATTATAAAAATCATGTATATAATTTGTCGGTTCGGTTTGTTTTTTTTTTCATTTTTTTAATAAAATCAAAATCAAACTAAATATTATCGATTTTTGAAAATTTTAAAACCAAACGAAACCAAACCCAAACAACTATCGGTTTGTTTGATTAGATTTACGGTTTGAATCGGTTTCTAACCAAATCGAGAACACCCCTACTTCTCGGTCCCCTCCCATGCCAATAATTGATAAAATATTATCCATATCCTTATCCTACATATATAGAACCAATTATGTCTTAATAAAGAGGTGTGGTTGGTTAGATTTCTAATCGGGTATTAGTCAAAATAGTTAAGTATAATATGATGTCTTAATAAAGAGGTGTGGTTGGTTAGATTTCTGATCAGGTATTAGTCAAAATAGTTAAGTAAAATATGATGTCTTAAAAAGGAGGTGTGGTTGGTTAGATTTCTAATCGGGTATTAGTCAAAATAGTTAAGTACAATTATTGTTCCGTTTCAAAATGAATGTCTTTTTTCCTTACAAGCAACTTTTTTTATTCCAAGACATGTTGCAAGATTAAAAGAAATTTTGGTAGATTCTATATATTTTTAATTAACAACCACATGATTCAAAAATTCTCTTTAATTTCGTGGCAAGTCAAAATCAGATAATTATTTTAAAACGTAGAGATTAGTTGTTTTGCATGAACAAGAAAAGTAAAGAAATTGCTCCCAGGGGCACAAACGAATTGGTAAGTGGCAAGATGATTGTGATACAATCACTCCGATTACGCCCTCAACTATATCCGAAATGTCGAATTTACAGTTATACTAGAGGTGGGGTTACACACTCACCACCACGTCATGGGCACATTCAGAAATCTTCTATATTTTAACTTTTATATCCTTTTCTTTTTCTTTTGTTCAATCATTTAATTTTTCTTTTATTAATTTTTCAAATTAACAAAACTCTTAAATTATCAAATCATCTCCCTTGTCTCCGCCCAAGAACCATTCATCACCATCAATGGCAACAACAGAAACGGCACAAACAGACCCAGAAGGCATGATGGAGTTCATTGACATGGAATTCTTGGCCAAGAACAAAAGTAGAATTTTTTTATTAATTATATTTACACTAATTAATTATTAAAATTCTTCAATAATTATATCTTCTTTATCACTAAATCACATCATTGCTCCATATCTCATCTCACCGGAAACACCATATTCGCCGCCACCATCACCAACGGCCGGAGTAACGTCGCCGGAGAGTCCAACAAAACGACCATATCTGGCCATTTTTCATTGTTACAGTGGTGCTCGAGCAGTGACAATGGAACTGAGGGAGAGAGGGTGGTTGTTCGAGTCCGTCGAGCTGGGTATGAGGACAGAGAGTGACGAGAGAGACCTGTAAAGAGAAAATGAAAGGAAAGAGCAGGAGGCGTAAGGGTTCGCAGACGAAGAAGAAAGGGAGGGTGGGGAGGGCCGGGAGAGGGCGAGGGGGAGGGAATTGCAAAAACATTTTTTTGTAATAAAAAAAGAATAAATAAATTTATTTTAATCAAAATGCGTCACTTCTTAATTATTTTTATATTTTATGCCACTTCAATTCTCAGAGACTAATTAAATTCTCTTTTTAAATGTTTAGGAATATGTCACCCGATTAGTTGGAGTGTAAACTCGAATTTTTTGGAACAAGTTCAGAATGAAAACTATGTATTTTTCCATAAGAAAACAATATCACAGAACGGAAGGGGTATTATATTTATCTCTGAACAATAATTTTTTAAGTAAATACTTATCTGCGACGAATATTTATATTAAATCAATAAATGCATATGTATATAGACATACATAACTATCATTGATGAATACATACTTTTATTTTGTAATGAAAATGCATTGCAGGCAAGAGTCTTGGAAGTGGCCGAATATCATCTACCCTCCTCTTTGTTCCAAGATAGAAACCAAAATTTAACACTTACTCCTGTTATTGGTGATAACCCAACTAACTAATGACATTAGGCACTTCGAATTTAGGTTTGTACGATTTTAAAATACATTGGGAGGGTCTAACACTTGTTTTCATACATATTTATTCTCTTGTATTTTATTAATGTGAGATTTGTTTAGAATGTCACATATTGACTACCTTAGAGACTCAGCGAGATTATTTGTTTCTACCATCATTTCAAACAAATGAAATTTGCCTAAACTTAGTTGAATAGTGATCAGGTTACCCTGCCATCACCCAAGATTGAATTCAAAGTGACTTTGATGCCATATGTAACAGTTCAATCAACAATGATATCACCCTTGCTTTATCATATACTCAATATCTCTCCCGCATTTTGCGGATGCGAGATTTCCTGAAGGTATCACAAGATAAGAGGCCTTATTTCTTAATTTAGCATAGTTTAGGGCTATAGCTCCCACGTGAAAGCTAAAGAGGGATTAAAGTAGGGTGGCCAGTGGGCCGGGCTCGGGTCTGGCGGGCAGCGGGGTCGGGTCGGGCGGAGACGATCCGGGATCGGGACTAGCGGGCCTAAGCGGGGTCGGGTGCAGGCGGGACTGCTCGATCCGATCTGCTCGATCCGTCCCGTATCGAGGCGGGCGGGCTCGTCGGGCTCGGGTCGAGGCGGGCGGGGTCGGGTTTTCCTTTTTTAAATAACATATGTATAAAAACTCGATAAACAAAACAAGATAGTGTAATAAAAACATCCCAAGGTCAAGTTTTTGTGCTCTATATATTATTTAATAGGCATATGATTTTGTAATACAAATACAATTGTCTAAAAATCTAAATTGCAACTTTATGGTGTTGTCCAAAGTTGCAAATTACATAATAAAATTGCAAATTAAAAATTACATTTTCAAAAAATTTGTTCTAATTGCTTGATGATTTCATGTAGGTTCTTCGCTGAATAGGTATTTGTTGATCAAATTGATCCATCGCTTCCACTTACCGGTTAAGATTCGCCAGTTGTCAGTTTCTAAATCGCTGTTCCCGTTGATCTCATTGGCCTTCTCGCTCATTTCGTATCCAATCTCACGAATATCACCAATGCATTCTGCCGCTCCGCCAACGATGAGTGTCATGGTCTCCTATTTGATATCTGTCGGAAAAAGCGCTTTCGCAGCGATTGATCGCTTGAGATGTTCAAAACATCTCGAGCCATCAATGAAAGTGTCGGAAAGGTCTTCTCATTCCCTCCAAGATTTCAAACAAGTCTTGTCCATCTTCATTGATAACTTCTTGATACGATGCGAACCGCGCAAAACAAAAATATCCAACTTCGCTAATTTGGTTAGTAGAATGCGGCCGCACATTCTATTTAGGGCTTTCAATACTAGCGCGAACAAAGATGTCTTTTGTGAGGTTGTGTTGAAGATGAAGAAGATGGTATGGTAGCCTTGATGCGTTACTAGCATTTTTCTTGTTGATAAAATCTATATATATTTTTGCGGTGGTGTTCTACGCCATTCAACACTTCTTCTTTAGTTTGTTCAATAGGTGGTGGGTGATTTAGATTTTGGGACTTGAGGTGGTAGTACTTCATACAATCGTAAATAGTTTCAATTAGTGATTTAGTACCGCCTATTTTAATAGTAAGTTTAATCTGACGTAACCAATAATATAAATAGAAGGAATAGGAATAAAATATTTTTTATTTTGACAAACATTTTTTAATATTTGCACTTATAATTTGGTTTTTCCATATATTCACTAAGTAATAAAAATATTAGAGTTATATAAAATAACATAGTTGAAATAGTAGGATAATATATACCGGAAAATTCTTTTTGTTGCTTGAAAAAAATTCTCTAAAAATACAATAAGTTCGGAAATTTTTTCCCAATCACTATCTAAAATCATATCAGCTGGCTTTTTTATTATGAGAGTTAAAAAATAAAGTTATAGGTAATTTATAGTCATAAGCAACAAGAAGTTGCTCGTATAAGAATTCCTAGTGGATACTTCTTGTGTGAATTCTTCTAAAAGGTAGTCCACACAATCATGACAAATTTTTATATTCTTTTCTCACGTTGTACTTTATTACTTTTAAAAATAAAGTTTATAGCAAATTGTATTTTACTAAGAATGTCTTCAAAAGTGATAGACCATCCTTTACAATTAAGTTATATATATAGCTACGCATTTTATATGAAAATAGTGCTGGAAAAGATGGAGCTTAAACTATTTTTAACATTGTAATTAGTGTAATTGTTATTAGAAGCGTTATCTAATGTAATAGTCATAATTTTATCGGTAATGTAATAATCGCACACTTGATAAATATTTTATAATAAAAGTACGGTGTGCCTATCATCTATATATCTATACGCTTAAAAATACGTTTTGCATAGACCATTTATAATCTATCCAATGACAAGTTACAGATTAAATAATCATAGTAGTTAGTACTACGACCTATATCGAGCGTGATAGATACTTTGCCATTAAATGATATAATGAAAACGTAAATATTGTTGATATTCATGCGCATAAATTTAAATACATCTCTCTAACATTTGACCTAGGAAAACCGTTAAAAGCGAGGATTATATATATCTCTAATGTAATGAATAAAACCGGGAGATGAAGGAAATGAAAAGGCAAACCCTCCCACAAGACTAATTTTGATATTGCTTCCCTATCTCTATGTTTGTTGTATTTAGAGCCTACAATTCCCCCGCCATAGGGTTAATTTGACCCTCAGACTGCCCGGACAAGACGTGATGTGAACCTTGTCCTGATGGAGCGGCGTTCTGCAGGCTTTGAAGCCTGGTATTGGGGCATACCTAGCTGGATGAGCACTTACTACGTGTCTAATTAAACCCCCGTCCCACGTGACCTTTCCGGTTTTTAAATTTTAAAACATTTTTACAAATTTTACATATGGCTACTTGATTCTCTACGTCCCTATCAAAAATGTCCATGCATCTGATTTTAATGGTCGTTTCTTTGGACCTCCTCATACTAGGGGAATAGGAGGTATTTCGATTGAAGGTGCACCAATGTGGTGTTGTCATCCAATATTAATTAGTGGGTGTACTGCCTAGATCATCGCCTAAATTAAAGTCTTCTTGAGTTCAGAAAAATAACTCCTCGTCTAAATCTAATGGTATTGTAGGAAAATGTTGAGTATCAACAAAATCATCTGTGTAGGAATAAGATGACTAGAAGAGAGTACCCTTTGCCCCCTGGTTGCCTCTACTAGAAGAAGCACCCTTACTCCTTAAACATACCTTTAAATCCTTCCAATTTTAATTATGATAATAAATAATTAAAGACATAAAATTAAGTGCGCTAAATAAAATAAGCAGACAATAATAATTTAATGAAGGCGAATGTACCAAGCAGCGAACGTCGACGATGTAATCGAGAGGTTGAAAATTGAAACTTTGCTCGATGGAAGATCCTCAACTAGTAGTTAAACTTCACTCCCAATTCCCAAATGAATTAATAAAATTGAATATTTAGCAAACAATGTAGAGATATATTGAGAAATTAGAGAGATTGTAGGAAGATTTGTGAGAAAGATGAAGAGAAAATGAGTTATTTATAGTTGAAAAATTGGGTTAAAGTGTAAATATAATAACTTATGGGTTAAAAATAAATATTAAGGGGTAGGGGTTGGGGAGGGGGCCTAAAATGGCTGCTGGCCAACCATATCTAAAATGGCCGCAGGTAACCCGCTATTTTTGGCAAAGGGGAGTTATGGTCGAGGCCTGGTCGGGCTCGGAGGGCGGGCTCGGGCGGTCTCGGAGTCCGCTGGCCTGGGCGAGTCTGGCAGCGGGGCGAGATCTGTCCGCCCCGAGTTCAGTCCCGCCGCATTAAATTTTTTTTTTTTTAGAGCGGGGTCGGGGCGGGACCGGGCCGGGGTCGGGACGGGGTCGGGCCGGGGTCGGGTCGTCCCGGCCCACTGGCCAGCCTTAGATTAAACTGTCAAAAACCAGCACAAATAACAAAGTGAAGGTGGAAGATTACTACTATTCCACAATCAAGATAACATCAAGAAGAGAAAACGGAAGAAATATTTTAGTTATATTTCTTGAGGTTAGTTGGACTAGCCTACAACCTAGCTAGTCTGTGGATAAAATATGCTGATACACACATAACCTTGTGGAACAACTCCCTCATCATTTTGTCTATGATCAATGGAGTCAGTTGTATTTCAAGCAAAATGTCACACACGGCATAGCCATTTTGCCAATTTGCAAGTTCCATTTGCTTCTTACTTCCATTGAACAATTAACTTTTTCTTGCTCCCATGATAGTGAAATTTGCAGATACTTTGTTCTGAAGCACACAACTCTCTTCTTTCCCATGACTAAAAAAAGTTAATTCGCATGTCTTCTAGCAGGAAGCAATTTAGCTGAAAATGAGAATCCCTCTCCCCTGCTAGGTCCTCTGTTGTCTCAAAGGCCCCATCTACTACCTTGGCTTTTCACTAGTTTGGTCCAACATTGTCTCACTATTTTTATTGTTACAATTATTGACAAAGGCAGGTCGAGCAGTAGAACACGGTTTTCTTCCCAAAAACAACAATCGTTTTTTCCAAACTGGTGCCGAGTGTTGAGGGAGAAAAGATGTAATACCCATTTGTCTTTACAACCAATATAGTTGTGCCATTTTTCTTAAAATCAGTCCAAAGACATACTTAATTTAGCCTGATATCGTCCGCTTCAAGATAAGCTCGCACGATTTCTCCCAATTCTCTCACATCATTATGTATCGAAACTTCTTTTTGTTAAGGTAAAATTCCTACCATCATGTCAAAAGTTATACTAACCGATAGTAATGATGCAACTTTATTTTTTTACCAAGTCCATCAAGCAAGCGTGGACTTGATTTCGTCGTGAGCAATCCCTACAATTCCCAACACCTGTCACATACATATTGTTTCTGGAATTGAATTCATGACCTTAACATTGATATCACTTGTTAGAATCACGTGATTACCATCATTACAAAAGTTAATCTCCCTCTGTCACTAACTTATGTGACATTATTTGACTAAACATAAAGTTTTAAAAAGAAAGGAATGATATTTAAATTGGTGTTTAGAAATCTTAGTTATTTTTGTGACTATAAATCATTTCATCAAGTGTAAAAAAATAGCTTTAAAGGTAATTTGTTTCTAATTATAAAATGTGATTCTTTTTTGAACAGATTACAGGAGAGTGTGCCACATGAAAATTGGGATAGAGGGAGTAGCTGATACCAAAGACAACTCTATTTTTAGCTAAGTCCGTCAAGCAATGTCATGTGTGATCATGACTCTGACTCATATGATAAGTTATGCTATGTTTTTGTTTTGATGATTTGATAAATATGTATGGGGAACCAGATATGTTTTTCGAGGAATCATTTCTAGTCGATACACAAGTCAATTCTACAACGGTAGTTGCTGACATTGTAGCAGTGTAGCAGCACAACAACAGAGTTGATGCAGTTCGACCAATGGTCCAAGGTTAATGAGTTGTCACTTTCACTCACTCCTCATAAATAAACAACATGTTTCAAGTGAAAACCTAACCTTGCACAATCTGAAATTGCTCTCAATCGATCTGCAAGCCGCCGCATTTCAAGTGCTCTCATCAAGACCAAAGCTGCAACAAACAGAAGGATCGGTTCTCTTATCACTCTAGATGTCTTAAGTCCTTGGGTTTGTTGAGTCTTTGTCTTTTGTTTTTCAACTTGTAATCCTACACACTTTCAAGAAGTATTCCGTAGGTTTGTTCCTCAGTTTTCTGAGTTGTACACTTCACTGGAGTTAGTCAAGGTGTGTCTTTGCAATAGAGTTATTGTAGAAGTCTTGCAATAAAGTTATTGTAAGGGGGAGAGATTAATAGTTTAATTCCTAAATTGCAAGAATTTATAATCTGAACTTTGCTCGATAATAGTGAAGTTTTGGGCAAATCCTAATACAGTGGGTCGTGGTTTTACTCCCTTGAGCAAGATAGTTTTCACATAAATATCTTGTGTTATTTATCTTCCGTCTTACTTAAAGGAATTAAGAAAACAGGTAAAGAACATGATTATCTATATTGTTTGGTGAACTCATATATTCTATCATCATATCATCCCCGATCTTCACCTAGGTCTTGCCGTACTCAACATTTTTTTCTTATCAACTATAAATGTAAGTCTTTGTTCGTGCATTCAGCACCCTTCACCTATCCAAGTCAAGTGTAATCTAGCACCAATAGTCATAATCCATATCAAGTGCATGCAATCTAGCTAGCTACAATAGAGTCATAATCTTACTTAATGATCAGTTATGTACTTCTTCAAAAGATAATAACATCAGTAGTTCCAGTTAAAGCAATTCTAATTATGATGTCAAATCGTCACGCTAATCAGTGCACCACAGACATGAGTTAACAGCGTCTTAACCACCATACATTACATAAGTCGTCTTCATCTTTGGTTATGCATAATATAGATGTAGCATCTTCGAGATAAAAAACATGCAACATGTTTTACGTCAAAACACCCTGAAATCGAAAGCAATCTTTTAAAGACTAGTCATGATATATGTCAGACAAATCTCCACGTATCTTGTCCCAGGCGTCTCTTTATCATGGTTTGATCCTCTTCGCATCACGGTCTCTTCTAGTTTTTCCTGCACAATGTTTATGCCGTTTTCTAATCTCGAAGAATGTAGATTGTGTCTCAACGCAGTCCAATCAAAATAGTTCACTTCATTATCAGAAACCAGACCAAAAGGACAGACATAGTATTCAGGAGTCTATGTAAAAGGATCAATAGTATACTTGCAAACACGTGTGCCCATGTCACAATGTATCATCTACAACTTGTGGGTCTGGAACCCAACTTCTCAACTTGTTATATTCACTAAAATCTTGACACGAAATTCCAACCCTTGTCTTGTAATTTTCTCAATGCACTCTCTACTGATGCCAGCTTCCTATTCAGGAAAGATAATGATGAAACTAGTCATTTCTCCTTTTGATTATTTATCTGTCCAACTACCATCTATCATCAGTATTAAAACCTTCTCTTACACGTACAAGTTTCTCCACAAAAATCTCTCTTTTTTCTTTTTATAACTAAACTGCTTTGATCAACATATTCTCCAGATAGTTCAGCATGAAGGTGAGTACAATTATTTCTATTTGTGGAGACTCATAAGACTTGAAACTGTTCTAACGTCATCCTTCTTGCAGTTACTAGGTTGGATGCACTCTAAACTAAAGCAAAAAGACAATGAGCCAGCAAATAATACTACAACCATAGTAGGTAATTTTTCAGTTCTTTTGAATTTCCTTACCTCAACAAATGCTGATAAATAACTCTCCGCACATGCAGATTCAGGATTTGAAATTTGCAAGTTACTATAACTATACTAAGTTAAAATACAATAATAACTGAGTTAACAAATTATATATTTATAGATATTTAGCAGATCTGTAGTTTTAAGGCTAGATCCGCTTCTGACTCTCCGTTGTTATGATCTCCACTTTCAGGAAATTCCGTTACATCTTTCTCAGCTCACAAGGAAGTTAAAAGCATTAATGGAGCAGAAATGGTCTTTCAAGAAGAACAATTTGATGAAATCTTCCCTGGATTTTTGGCAATTGGTACTCTGGGTAATTATCAGACAACTAATACTGATCCTCCAACTCCAACCTTTACTATGCCCTTTGAGCATATTGAAACAGACATAAGAGAGAAAGAACTGAAGTTCATAAATGATGAGCTTGAGAAGTTTCTTGAAGAGAAAGTGAATGAAGTTGCTTATGAATCATCAGAAAGAACCATTGCCCTCAGTGACAAACACACCGAAACAGGACCTACTGAATGTTATGGCAACATGGAGGAATGCCCACTCCAGAAATATCTTTTCGGCTCTTCAGTTGAATTGCCAGAGATAGACTCCGAGGTAATATTGCATTATGTGACATCTCATCCAAAAATTTACTTAGTCATGTTTTTCGCACACTCTACAGAGTCACATGAAGACTTAGTTTTTATAATGAGTGACAGTGAGACTTGAACCTAGAACCTCTTGTTCCTCTCATAACAATATTGAATTATGTAACTATCTTATCTAAAAGATTAAACTGCTACAGAGATTAACTTGTTTTTACTTATTCATGTCCTCAACAGGTAAAGCAACAAAAACAATTCATGGAGGAGCTCTTTAAGAAGAAAAACATAATTCAAGAAGGTGATGTAGGAAATGAAGGAAAAGAGAAGAAACAAGGCAAGAGAAAACATGCAGCTCATTTCATGAAAAAGATGCTGCAAAGCCTCCAGTCTAAATCAAAGAGTTCAACTACAGCTTCTTCTAAAGGAAATATCACTGGATCTGTTTCAAGCAAGAAGAAACTCCCTCAGGTTAGTAGTTACTGTTGGGATTTACAAGGATTGCAAGAAACGGAAATTACAAGTAACTGCTTATGTAAAAATTGAAATTACAATTCAACTCTAAAACTGAAAATTACAATATAACAACACACTGAAATTACTTATTTTGTTGATCAAGAAAACTGGAAAGTTGTTTTTGCTGAGTCGAGTGTGGCACTCTGTCCTTAAGACAATATTGCCCCGTATGTATCCTTTATACGTCCTGGACAATTCGTCTCCCAAGATAAAACAACAATGGAACTATTGAGCAAAGGAAACTCAAAAGCTACCGTGAAGAATATTGAATAACGAAATGATGCTTGGAAGATTAGGAAGAAACTGCTTGCTTTCTGCTTTGTGTATTTTCGTGTATATCAAGTGTGCCTCAACAATGGTGTAAGGGGTGTTTATATAGGAGGAAGAGGGAATTTGTTTGACCGCCTCAATAACAACCATACTTGGCCAAATAATGACCATTATGGAGGTAGTAAAGCCACCAAATAAATGGAGAAAATTGCCAACGGATTGGCCATTATTGGAGGTGTAATTCAGCCAAAATAAATGGCTGAATTGAGTGCTGGGAGGTTGCTGTTCGGGACCGTCGAAATTCGACTTTATGAAAACGTCGGGGACCAAATCGTACATCTTGAAACTTCAGGACCAAATCGCACATCTGAAAGAATTCTGGTCCAAACTGCACATCTGAAACTTCGGGATCAAACTGTACTTGACAAAGTTTTCTCGGCCCAAAAAGATAATATCGAAGGCCCAGCGGCCAACCGAATCGGACGGGCGGCGGCCAGCGTGTGGTCTTTCCTTGAACCGAAGCACATCTAGGTCCTCCCTCCTTTAAACACATAGGATACCCCTTGGGGTCCCAAACCCCAAACACATTTCGAGTCTTATATACACAACAATTCTTTCTTCCTCTACCGATGAGGGAGAATTGAACACAACACCACACTTTCCATGCTTCAAACACCTCACTTCGTGAACCAATATCTCTTTCATTTCTCAATGAAATTTGACGATTCTTGGCCCTACGGTTATCTACGTACTTAGTACATCATGCATGTGTGAAGAACCGGATTCTCCAACATACGTAACACTAGTGTTTAAGCCGTTAAAGTTGGTCGGTCGCAACTCCCGCCAAAGGCTAATTTCCAACAGTTACTTTAAGGTCAAGAGCTATCAAAAATTTAACTTTAAAATTAAGTTCATAGGAAAGGATTGCTCATATTTATAATCAAAGATTAAAATACTGGAGCACCATATAATAAACACTTGAAACCAATCATATAGTAAGTATCTTTTTATAGCCTTTTCTTTTGTTGAGTATTTTCTTGATAACCTTCTTTGAGTATAAGATGAATGGTTTAATTTTGGGAGTTGTACTTACTTATCAGAAGAAGGTTTTTATTAAAGGAAGTATAAATGACAATCCTTTCTTTTGCTTTCTCTTACATGTTAGATTTTCCAATATTATTTTCCCATCTTGAGGATCTTAACAATAAAATTGCACTAAATGATAAGAGGTCTCTACATATGTGTAAACTAGCATAACTCTATAGTATTTCTACTGATGTCTAAGTAAGTAAACTTTTTTTGCAATATAAATGAGCTTCACCATTGGTGTTACTCCCTCTGTTTCAATTACAGTGTCTTACTTTCTTTTTTAATCTGCTTAAGAATGAATGTCTCTTTCTATATTTGGTAACTCTTTTATTTCAACATTATATCTGACTTGTTAAGACCATAAGATTCAAATGACATTTTGTTATATTACATTCATCTTTAATTTAAGATCACAATACTCAAAAAGTCATTTTTATTTTATTTTTTTAAACTTTGTGTCTAGTCAAACTAAGATATTTACATTGAAACAGAGGCAGTAGTTCAAAAAACAATTGCTTCCTGAAAAAAGCAGGAAAAAAATGAAGTCAATGAGTTCATTCAGAGGAACTAACTTTTGATTTTTTATGTAGGTCCTTAAAATGTTTCACAGAAAAGTTCATCCTGTGAATGACAACAATCTACAAGATAATGAGACTAGCAATATTTCCTGCAAGGCTGGTAATATGGGATCAATTAGTGAAGTAAACACAAAATTTCCTCCTGCTCCAACTCCAAAGAAAGAAGTTATAAACAGAGAGCACTGGATTAAAACAGATAGTGACTGTAAGTAAAACAGCATTATACTCAATTTTTTCTGTTATCTCGTAAACATATTTATGTATTATTATCTCACTATTTTTTCATTTTTGCAAATATAGACTTGGTGCTGGAGCTGTAGATGGAAAAATGTTGCAGAAAGAGTATATAATAGTGTCCACTAGTGAGCTGTGGTGCTATTCATCCAAGTGTCAGCGCAATGTTAATGTAAAGAATAAAGGAGTACCTTCATTCTTTGTGCTACTGAAAGTGTGGGATCAACGAAGATGTATTCATTAAGTTTGATAAATTGTTGTGCAAAGAATTGTTAAGAAAGTAATATTGTCTGCTATGGTTTTTTTCTTTTCCTATTCCAAGCACTGAAATTCCTAAATGATACTATGTGAGGTATAATGTTGTCCCTGTTTCATGAGCGATACGGAATAGATTGAGTAATCGGTTTGTTTAGCCAAGAAAAAGAATTTCTAGTTTAGAATGATCCAGTCATTGACATGCCATTAGCTTTTGTGTCTAGACTGAAAAGTATGGAGTAGCAAAAATCCTTTAGAAGAATTTGTAGATCGTATATTTTATGTGTCAAAAGTGCAGAAATTTTTGGGATAGGTGTATAATAAAAGGTCAGTTTTGTGCACTAAGGTCCCGCTATGTGCGGGGTCTGGAGAATGGTCGGATCATAAGAGTCTATTGTACGCATTTTTACGCATTTATACGAGGTTGTTTTCGATAGGTGTATAATAAATGATTTTTTTTTTAATTTATGTATTCTTTAGACCACGATCTAAGAATTTCATTTGAGCAAAGTGAAAAAATTATGAGAAAGTATTAGATCACTATCTCGATTTCTCGCTTCACCCTAGAGGAACTCAAATAAATTAGATCTACTCATCATATTCTCATCATATCTTTTAAAGTACGATTTCTTTTTTCAGTTACACCATTTTGATAAGGACTATCACGCATATTATACTGAGCAACTATGCCACAATCTTGCATATATTTAGCAAGAGGTCCCACAAGTTGCCCTGTTTCCTTGGGTCTACCATGGTAGTCACCCCACATGAGACCTCACTATCTTAATGATCTTTCTCAATAGTATAATGTTTGTTAGTGCCAAAAGTTATACTTGCACAATTTAAAAAATAAGAATAAAATCTAAATGATAATCTAGAAAGAAACATTTGCATAAATCATCCGTCAAAAATGGGTCCTGTTGTATGCTTCCTCTGTTCCAAGTCAAATGTGGTGGTTATTTCTACAGTTTCATTTACATCTGCTTAATCATTTTATTTATTTGGTGGACGTTATGATTTCTCTATGGTTATTATGAATAATGGTAGACTTGGCATAAAGTTATTGTCATATAATCGGGAGGTCACGGGTTTGAGCCGTGAAAACAACTTTACCCTTGTGGTTCGGCTTTTCCCGAAACCCCGCGTATAGCGAAAGTTTAGTGCACCGAATTGTCCTTTTCTTTTTATGGTTATTACAAATAAAATGTATATATGATTGCTATTGGAGACGAAATATTTGCTCCTCATATTGAGGTTGATATAGATTATTTAGAAAAAAAATTAAAATGACAAATTGGGTGAGATGTCAAATTTAGTTTGAAATGATAGAAAGTGATAACACTTTATATTACTGTGGCTTAGGCAATAAACAAACAAAAAAAAGCTGTATAGTCCCATTAGATATTGGCTAAACGTAATTTTCAGCTATGGAATTAGAATATGTTTCCTAAAATAACCATTGACATTATAAGTTGTTTTGGTAAATTATAAGCTTTTGATGACATTAACATTTCAGTTGTTAGGTGCTTATGTACTTTTCATTAATTGTAATATATTCTAAAAGTTTCCAGTTTGTGATAATTCTAATAACCAATGAGTTGCCAAACTTAGGCTAAATAACCTACATCAGTTTTGCAGCTGCTAATATCTCGAGAATACGGGACATACCGAATCTCTAACAATTGGAGTATTTTTTTAATTTCTTCTGACCAAACAAATATCTTTTGGTATTTATAGAGACGCAAATGATGAATTAACGTCTATCTGAAACTGTTTAGGTGTGCATAAGTTGGATTTACGCTTCATTTACATGTTTAATTGAATTTGATTTGGTCTTTAGAATTGTGTGAATTTGTAGTTTTCAGTTCAAGGTATAGTTAGAAGGAAAAGGTTGTTTCCTAGATAGCTAGTTAAAATGAAACCTTCTTTGTCTCATGCAAATCGAAAAAGAGAGGCAATCAAATATTTTATAAGGCATGACGAATATAATCATTGAGCTTTTTTTATCCTTTATTCTTTATAGTTTATACTATATTAGTGCATAACAGACCGTGAAATATTTACTCATATATTCACTCATTCTAAAAATATTTGTCATATTTTATTTATCGAAAGTTAAATTACATAGATTTTGATCAACATTTTAAGATGTATTCCTTCATCATATCGCTTTTAGAATAATTGCAACATAAAATATTTTTCTTGTAGTTTTTGAATATCTAAATTTAGTTTTAAAATATTAAATTGATTGTCTAATCAAATTTAGCTTCGAGAAATAGTCAAATTAACTCTCGAGAGACGAAAAATAATAATTATTTTGGGACTGAGGAAGTACTATTGTTTTGAGTAATATAAATGTTATCACGAATATATGATTGTTCCTTTAATTAATTATGTTATCTTTCTTTTCGAGCAAATGAAAATTTAAGTATTTTTTCTCATTATCTAGAGGAGTGAGCTTCGAGAGAGTTCATCAATGGAGAGGAGAAATTGAAATTTGGATATGCTCAACTGAGCTCTCCCTTCATGAAGATCAATGTTATATACAAGTCAAAACAATGCAGCTGTCACTAACTATCTCTAACCGACTCATTAACAAACTAACTACCTAATAATGACATGCTAACAAACTTAACAAATTAACTACTTAGTAAATAAACATCTAAGCTAAGCCTCAATACCCCATCTCAAGTTGGAGGTGAGGTTTTCACTGACAACTTGTCTAACACAGCAACATGCTTTACTCCTGTCAAAACCTTGGTAAGTATATCAACCAGTTGAAAAGAAGTTGCAATATGATGAAGAGTTATAAGAACATCTTGTAGCTTGTCTCTAACAAAGTGACAATCAACTTTTATGTGCTTGATACACTCATGAAAAACTAGATTTCTGGCAATATGTAAGGCTGATTGACTGTCACAATATACATCAACGAGCAAGGAATTGTTAACTCATTAAAGAGTCTATGTAGCCAAACAAGCTCACCAACCACCTTCTTAAGAGGCCTGTATTTCTGCTAAGGATAATGAGATGGTTTCTTGCTTCTTTGACTTCCAACTCACTGGAATGTCTCTCAATAATATCAAGTAACCACTTATATACCTCCTAGAATCTGGACAAGAAGCCCAGTCTGAATCACAATAGGCTTTGATAATGCAATATGAGAAGTTGGACATGAAGATGCCTAGAGTAGGATCCTATTTAAGGTATCTAAGAATATGTATTGCAGCCTGAAGATGTGATACTATGTGGTCTTGCATATATTGACTAAGATGCTGCACATTAAAAGCTATATCCAGTCTAGTATGAGTGAGGAAATTAAGTTTGCCAACAAGTTTTCTGTAATGAGTGGGATCAGATATAGAAGCACTTTTCCTGGCTCTTAATTTGATTTTGGAATCAAGAGGCGAGGTCACACTTGAGTTGTTGAAACTATCATAGTCCTTCGGTAAGTTTAATACAAACTTTCTTTGTGAGATCATGGCTCCTTCATGAGTATATAATATTTTCAGTCCCAAAAAGTAATGCAGTCTACCTAGATCATTGATCATAAACTTGTCATTCAAACATTCTTTAAGATGAGTGATTTCCTCAGTGTCAGTACCTGTAAGGATAATTTGATCTACATACACATCCACAAATACTATTAGTGAACCAGTTTTTATGTAAAATAAGGAATAATCATATAAGGAATGTTGATAACCCATAGAAGTTAGTGCCTCATATAACTTGACATACCACTGCCTACTAGCTTGTTTTAAATCATAAAGGGACTCATTGAGTTTACAAGCCATGCCAGTACTGCTTACTTCAAGGCCTGGTGGTACTACCCTATAAACTTCATCATGCAAATTTTCATGAAGAAATACATTATTGACATCTAATTGTGACATGTGCCAGTATTGTTTGATGGCCACAACAATTAAACACCTTACAGTAGTCATCTTGACCACTGGAGAATATGTTTATGTGTTATCAACTCCAGCCTATAGTGTGTAATCCTTTACCACAAGCCTAGCCTTGAATCTTTTTATGCTACCATATGCTTTGTGTTTTACCTTATACACCCATCTACACCCATTGGCTTATTTACCAACTAGTAAGGGAAACAAATCCCAAGTATTATTGATATACAGAGCTTCAAACTCTTTAGTCATGGCATCTTGCCAAGCAGTATTGAGAGAAGCTTCTTCATATGAAGTTGACTCACTATCATTACAAACACTTCTTACCACAAACTGATTATCAGGACGTAAAACATCAGGAGAGACAATACTATTATTGGAGAAAAAAGTTGTAACATAAGTTGATGATGGTGGTGGTTTCTTCAAAATGAGAATGGAACATATGAAGTCTTTGAGATTGTGGGGTGTCTTGTTAGACCTAAGAGATGTTCTAAGTGTAGTTGAAGGCTGTGTAACTGGTAGTAAAGGTGTAGTAAATGGCTGTGGAGGTGTAGTAGATGGTTGAACATGGTGAGGTGATGGCATGGAGGTGGGATGAACCTCAAGTGATGGGATTGGTGTTTTAGAGAGTGAGTGTGGTGAAGTGTTAGGTGCAGTAGACATTACATCCAAAATATCATTTTGTATAGGAGCAGTAGTACCATGCTGATAAATGTTAGTTAAGTCAATAGAAATAGACAGAGACTTTAAGACATGTGGAAAAGTAACAGACCTAGAATTAGAACCAAGAGTGAAAGGAAAAACATGTTCATGAAAAACTACATCTCTGAAAACAAGTATTTCCCTTGTGGTAAGGCTCATAACTTTGTATCATTTTATGTCAAAGGGATAGCCTACAAAGATGTGAGGTGTGATTTTAGGTTCAAACTTATATCTATGAGATATGGGCAGTGTAGGATAACATAGGCATCCAAAAGATCTTAGGTGAGAATATGTAGGCTTTCTCTTGTATAACAATTCATATGGACATTTGTTAGTTAAGTAAGTTGTGGGAAGTCTGTTTATAATGTGAGTAGCTGTCAAAATGCATTCTCCCCAATACTTCAAGGGCATTTTACATTAAAAGATGAGTACTCTTGCAGCCTCCAACAAATATTTGTGTTTTTTTCAATAACACTGTTTTGTTGTGGTGTGTATAGGCAATTTTTCTGGTGAATGATCCTTTTGGATGAGAAAAATTGTAAGGCTTCAGCACTAGTAAATTCTAGGCCATTGTCTGACCTAACTTGTTTTGCAGGACTTTGGAACTGAACCTCAACCATACTAACAAAGACTTTCAAAATCTATAGGGCATTGCTTTTACAGCTTAATAGGTGTGTCCATGGTGATCTACTATGATCATCCACTATGGTAAGGAAGTATTTAAAATTATCATGAGTTGGCACATGGTATGACCCCCATAAATCAATATGAATAAGGTAAAAAATGTGAGGAGAGTGATTGGTGCTGGAAGGAAAGGGAAGTCTATTTTGTCTAGCCATAGGACATACTGGGCAAAAAAAGTCTGTCTAAGTGAGAAATGAACTAGTAGTGAGGTTATACCCCTAATTTTGGGAAAAGAAACATGTCCAAGCTTGTTATACCATAATAAATTCACATTGATTCCATTAAACATAAAAGAATTATTAACAAGAACATTGTTATTAAACACAGAAACATTACCAATAGGCATGTCAGTACTATTGATGGAAGATGAAGCATTTACATATGAATATGAGAGACAAGGATTGGTACCACAAGAGACACCATTTGACATGCTAAGCTTGCTAGACATACAAGGACTATCAATATCACTGATGTTATGAGAAAAAATTACTACTAGGAAAGGAACAACAAACAAAAGTCTCAGCAACAATGTTGTCATTTGTGACCTTGGTGCATTTTGAGCAAAGGAAGTAGAGAAAATCCTTGCTCCTACCAATCACATGAGGCCTCTTCACTGAAGGGGCATGCATTAAGCACAGTAAATCAGTAAACATGATTATGCACTTTAGGTGATTAGTCATAGAATTAACTGAGATTAGATTGTATTTAAAATATGGTACAAAAAGCACCTTGTGCAATATGATATTAGGATTAATGACTACATCACAAAATTCTATCACTTTTACTTTATAGCCATTTGGAAGACGTACTAGTAGAGGATAGGGCAAAGTTTGAATGTTGGTCAAGGAATCTTTAACAAAAGTCGTGCGGTTGGAAGCTCATGAGTCTATAATTCATAAATCAGTCTTTGACTTGAAACATTTACATAAAGGCTTGTTAAAATCAATAGATGAAGTGCAAACAATAATACCTGCAAAATTGATTGATCCAGCATTGACATTTAAACTGATAGTATTGTCAGCTGTATTTCTAGACTAGAATTGCTGAAATAGACTCATAAGCTATCCATAACGTTCCTTTGTCATGGTTGGATTCTGATAATTATTTTCATGTTGCTCAGATTCTTCACCATGAGAATACAACAAGTCTGGTGGTATTCCATGAACATTGACAACAATCCTCTTTCCTTTATTGAACTTTGAGTTTTGACCATTTTCCATGTGAGTAACCATTATGAGCATGATAACTTTGATTTTGATACTGAGTCTGATAATTGTTACTATGATGATTGCTATTCTATGTATTGCCTTGGGGATATCCATAAAGTTTGTAACATTTATCTTTAGCGTGACCTGGCCTTTTGTAATAGTCACAAAAGAGTCTGTTATTGCTAGAACTTCCTGCATAATTGTTGTTGGAATAATTGGTCTTAAAAATTCTACCACTGGTGTTGTTGGTTGTCTTCTTATCATTTTTTGTTGCATGTTTGGGATACGTTTGGTCTTCAATATATTCTCTCATGTCAGTAAACCATGGTTTACCGTTGGGTGCCCTTTCAATGGCCAAAAGATCACTATTGAACATGCCGATTTGTGTTCCCAAAAGAGCCTGAATAGGTATTTCTAGATGGATTAACATGAAGAGCAGTAGACTCCATCATCAAACGACTGTAAGGCTTGAGTTCTCTTCACTTTTATTACCGAACAAGTATAGAAAAAACTTGTGGCATTGAAGGCAATGGTGTTAACATTAGTATGCTACCTCTAATGGTTGTATATCCCTCATTGAGTCCCATGAGAAATTGTATCAACCTCATATCTTGCTCTGCCTTATGTATGTGTTCCTTAGCTCCATAAGTACATTGACAACTATATTATGCCTTAGTAGATAGATTACTCAACTCTTCCTATAATCTTTTCATTTTTGTGTAATATACAATGATATCTAAACTTCCTTGTTTCAAGTCACTGATTTTCTTTTGAATTTCATACAATTTTGTGCCATTAGTTTGATTATATCAATCCTCCAATACTTTCCACAACTCAACTGAATCATTAACATACTCCACACTATCAGCCATTTCTTTGGACAGTGAGTTTAAGATCTAAACTGTAACCATGTCATCACATCTTTGCCATACACGAAATTGAGGTGATTTCTCATCAGACCTCTTACAATCTCCATTTATGAAACCTAGCTTGTTTTTAACAGATAAAGCTCATAAAATACTCATTCTCCAAGATCGATATCAAAAGGAACCGGTAAAAGTGTCATTCTAGGACTATCGGAAGGATACATATAGAAAGAACTAGATGAATCAGTTGTAAATTAATTCACATATGTGTTTACTGTATCTTTAACATTTGTAGTAGACTGTTCTTCAATCGCCATTGGAGATAAACTCAAGGTAATTTGGAGAAAATGAAATCAATGAATTCGATTTGAAAAGTTGAATCGAGAAGAACCTAACTCAATTAACAGAGAACGATAATACTTTGCATGCAATTCGTCTAAGCAATCGAAGCAAAAATCGAAGATAACAATCGAAACAAAAATTGAAGAAAAATGAAAAATAACCGAGTATAGATAACCAATTGAAGATGGCGACTCTAGATTGTGTGGAATGATCGTGTTGGCTCTGATACCATATCAAGCGGAGTGAGCTTCGAGAGAGTATCAACGGAAAGGAGAAACTGAAATTTGGAAATGCTCAACTGAGCTCTTCATTCACGAGACCAATGTTATATACAAGTCAAAATAAGTCAAAATAATACAGTTCTCACTAACTAACTCTAACCGACTCATTAATAAACTAACTACCTAATAATGACATGCTAACAAACTTAACAAGTTAACTACTTAGCAAATAAATATCTAAGCTAAGCCTCAATATTCATTCTAGAAAACGTGGTGATATCCTATGAAATATGTTTGGGAAATCCTAAATAGTCGAAGCTAAGGAATGTTCAAACATTAATTCTTTAAACATCATTGATTAGCCCATTTTTAACGACTATCGTAAACAAAGAAAAGAAAATATAGTCAAAAAATAAATTTCAAGAGTCGCGAATAACAGAGACCGTGAAATATTTACTCATATACTCACTCCATCCCAAAATATTTTTCATGTTTCGTTTCTTGATAGTCAAATTACATAGATTTTGATCAATATTTTAAGATGTATTCCTTCATCATATCAATTTTAGAATAATTGCAACATAAAATATTTTTCTTGTTGTTTTTAAATATCTAAATTTGGTTTTAAAATATTGAATTGACTGTCTAATCAAATTTAGCTCCAAAAAATAGTCAAATTGACTCTCGAGAAATAAAAAATGACAACTATTTTGGGGCTGAGGGAGTATTATTGTTTTGAGTAATATAAATGTTATCATGAATATATGAGTGTTCCTTTAATTTGTTCTCTTTAATTAATTATGTTATCTTTCTTTTCGAGCAAATGAAAATTTAAGTAGTTTTTCTCATTCTAGAAAACGTGGTGATATCCTATGAAATATGTTTGGAAAATCCTAATTAGTCAAAGATAAGGGATGTTCAAACATTAATTCAGTAAACATCATTGATTAGCCCATCTTTGATGACTATCGTATACAAAGAAAAGAGAATATATTCAGAAACCAAATTTCATGAGTCACGACGGCGCCATCTGAGGGGCGCTAATTTATTGGAGTAGCTTATTATTTGGGCTTTAAATATCTGAAATTTGACGCCATGTTTGAATGACCAGGAATGGAGAATTTTTATATATATATTCAATTGACAGCATATAAAATTTGTAGTAGTAACTAGGTTGCCCATAGCAGTACTATTACGAATTTGAAATAGTCTTAGATCATCACACCTTATTCCATTGCACGTGCTCGCTAGCACCAGCTATATTATTAGTAAATGATGCTGATTCTTTTTTTTGGTTCTAATAAATTATTTTTCAACAAGAACATGTAGTCAACATGTCTGCTTTCGTCAAGGACAGAGAGGAATTAATACCGTCGTACGTGTAGTAAAATAAATGGAAATTTAATTTGTTGGCTTTCTCAATCAAATATTTACTCATGCTTCCAGAAGGACATTATGTAATGCTATTTAGTTACACTTTCACTATTGTGCAAAGTTTGGACTAGTCTTAATTGTTATCCTAAGACCTACTTTCAAATAGGAAGATATTTAAAATCATAGTATATAAGCATCATATGTTGATTAATATTGGAGCACATCTGCAGCATCATAAAGTTGTTTTGATAGGACGAGAGAGATTCTTAATTAGTTAGTATCATTCAATTAACACTGATTTTACTTCAACATTTAAAAGGTTAAGAAGAGATTTATTTGTTTATTTATTTTATATTTTACTGTAAGTGCATAAGGCTTAATTAAATGCCATTGCATGGGTATTCAGGAAAAGAATGTCCATGCATGCAGCGGTGATTGGGAAAGAAAGAAATATCTAATATTTATGAACTGATTCTTTTTCTAATATTCAAATGTAAAAACTTACAAAAGTAGATTGTATTGTCATAATTTTTACGAGCTTGTCATTCTCTAATTTCAATAAAAACTGAAGTAGAAAGATAAATAAGATTATTTATTTATATTCCCAGCGTACAATATTCATAATTTATTTTGTTAATTGCTTTTGCACAAGTATTGCAATAAAGCTAAATGAAATACTTTCTCATAGTTTTGTCGAATTTTGAAGTGAATAACTGTTTCTCTTCTACTTTCATCTTCTTTAGCTTTCTAAAGAAAAAATGACCTTTGTAACAACTTTCATCCTTTCTTTTGTTTTCACATTAACTAAATATTGTATCAATTCATGCGATTATACAAATACATATGTTTCATTGTTACAGTGTTTTTTAATAAAAAAATACGCTAAGTTTTACTCTAGAATTAGGAAATAGAAATTTACTCGACAAAGAAAATAAGTACATAAGATAAACAAACTCAGTGAAATGATGAATTGTGTTAGCAAATGCTTATTGTCATCTCAAAAGTTTAACTTGACGAAAATAATTAACAACCGAGAAAGATTCGATATCTTTTTGACATGAATTGAGATTTGAAGTGTAGAAAGTAAGTCAGTAACATGTGGACAACGTTTCAAAAAAGAAATTTTAGTCATACTAAAGATTTTTAGGAAATAGTCCAAACCATCATTTATATTCAAAATAAGTTGAAAATAGAAGTGATACTTAATGGAGATGCCAAAAGCTATGTAATATGATCCCTCTAATATGGTAATGCTTCTAAAATCCTTATGGTGGCTGGATTAAGTTTGCTAACATTCAATTTATAGTAGTTTTATACCATAAAAGTTTTACCTCTAAAATTGAAAAGCCATAGGTTATGGGAGGTTTAATTTTAAAACCGTTTTTTTATCCTCTTCTTTCTTTATTTATTATGGAGGTACAATTAATACCTTAATTTTAAAATGTGGCACATTTAACATGATTAAGGGATAATTAAGAGAAAAAAGAGCGGGGGAACCGAATGGAGTAGGTGAAAGTTTTTTTTGTAACTGTAGTATAATTATTGAGGTATAATGAGATATAATAAATAGGATAAAAAAGAAGATAGATATACATACATAATTAAGATAATTAAAGGAGTGACATTTAAGTATTTATTTTAATATAACACATAAGTAAAAAAATAGGAAAATATCAAAAAAGGAGAAAAAAAAGATAAATGTGTTTCCTGGCCAAAAAGAGGTGATACATCACTTCTCTTTTTCCTAGATTTATAAGTATTATATATAGATTTTTATGTGAAAGGAGTGTATTCATGCCCCTGAGATAAGGTATGCATTTAGTGCGTTATCTAACTATAAGACTATTTTGTTGCTAAAAAGTTTCTGTAACTATGAGCTATAACAAAAATAAAGAAAATTAACATCGTATAAATTATTTATATTTAAATGTACATATATTACTTTTTTATTTTTTAAAATTTTAAATATTAAATATTGATTTAATTTGGTCTTACTGTTCCCACTTCCTACTAAGCTAATGATTTCTATTTCTCTTATATTTGATAGGAACGTAAAGAAGAATTATGGTGGTGGGGTGGGGGGAGGAATATGAAACTGGTAGTTTAGTATCTGTACAAAAATTAAAATAAAACCCGTTATCTTATCTAAATAGAAACTTGGGGAAAATGGAGAGGAGCCCCAACCATAACATGCACTACAATTAATGGTTTACTTAGTAATAATTGACATGTTTTAAACTTTTTTGCTTACATATAGGTGATATTTTTTTTATCTTTTTATATCGTCCATACATAAAACTTGAACTCCCTTCAATATGGTACAAGTGCAGTTGATATATTGTATTTGTTTTCCAGTTTTCTCCAATATTTATTGTTAGTCTATGACATGGAGAAAACGACAGGAAGTATTTTACGTATTCTACTGGCTATAAGTGCTAATTTTCTACGCACTCAATACTTCTATTTTCCAATTTTCAGTTCTCAAAATTAAGTGATGATTTGACGTAGCCGCCGGTTATTAATCCACAATAAACAATACCAGTATCGTCCTTCAAAATCAGTATTTATAGAAGTAGCAGTTTATTTTACAACTTTAACCTTTTGATGAAACTACGTTTCTACAAACAACTGATTATAAATATTTGGCAATAGTAGCAGCATTTGTTTCACAAGTTTCTAGCATCTTAGTTGCTAATACTTATCACAGGAGCTGCCTTACTTTCCTTCTTAACAACACCAAAATTTGGTCTTATATATAGTTAAACCAACTAGTAATCAATTAAGGTGCTTTTTAATTTGATCTTACTAATTAATGGAGAATCAACCAATGCTCCTTCTTGGTTCAAGAAGTTGTTACAACTCTATGAATGGGGGATTAAAGCCCCAGATTTCTAATTCCAACATCAAAAGCAGCCATCAAATGGGAGTGGAATCATCAGAAAATCATAACACTAGCAGTTATTTATCACCGCTTAAGAAGAAGGCAGATAAGAAAATTAAGAAGCCCAGATTTGCTTTTCAAACAAGATGTCAGGTTGATATACTTGATGATGGCTATCGCTGGAGAAAATATGGACAAAAAGCTGTCAAGAACAACAATTACCCAAGGTAATTAATTCCATTTGTTATTTTGTGTTATATCTCATCATATATAATCAATTTATGATAAATTATTTATCTCATCTATTACTGTTATATATGAATGAAAATTTTAACTGTCTAGTAGTGCCTTATTATTGGTATACCAAGTAAGCAAAGACATGTGAACTTCTTCGATTTTATATAAAATGCTAATTCTAGTCACCTTTTTAATACGTTAGAGATATTAGATGCGAGAACATAGTCGTATAGAGATTATTTTAATTTCGAACAACACTAAACCGAAGAGATGAGGGAACAATAGTCTTTCTAATTTTCTCAGCATGTTTTTGGTGAGCTAGCTAGTCTGATTTTGATGCTTAATTATAATCAGAAGGGAAAATCTGGTATTTATATATATATATAAAGATCTTGCCGGTCTTAATAATTAGTACAAGGAGCTTGCGAACCCCTCGATCGATTGTGAATTCAGACGAGTGCTAGCTGATGAAAGAAGAAATTGAAGGATCATGATTAAATAGCATCTCACACTCCATCATTTTGTGATTAATTAACACCTAATCATCACTAAATTTTAAGAAGATTTATAGAGTATTTTTTTAGTAATGGCGATTCCCTCCAAGGTTTAGACAAATGGTGATTACCTTCCATTTTTGTTGCTATTGAAATTTAAACTTTGGTCTTATGTGTTTCTCACCAATTTCATTGACCGCTAGGTCACACAAGTGCAACACTAAAGTAGATTCTACTTATCTGTAATACCACTACAAGAAAGTATAAAATTAACAATAAAATTTTAGCAACAATAAATATATTGTTGCTAAAAACGTAAATGACAACAAAACTTTAATGTATATTATATTGCTAAAAACATAAATGGTTTTGCGAAAACTTTTTGCATCGAAGGTTATTGCAATGACATGCAGTAATTTTTATTGTTGCGAAAAGTATTTTGGCAACAACATTCAACCTATAGCAACAAAAAATGTTGTTGGCAAATGCTTTTCTTCTCGGAGTAAATTCCTTAAAAGTTCACCATGTATTGAGAATTGTCTAGTAATATCACTTATGTTTCTTTTAGGGCTAGAATATCACTCAACTATCATTATTTTCCTCAAAAAATACTAAACATGCAAAACTCTTTTTCTCTCCTAGTTGGCATGCCATGTCACATAAAAATTTTAATTTTTTAAAAATAAATTTATTTAACTCATCAAACTCATTTAGCCCAACCTAATCCAAACCCATTCAACTCGGTTAAGGTATGCATGATTCGGACATCATTGTTATACAAAAGTGTAGCAAAACTGGAAAAATATTCTCTTTTTGAGATACGAATAGATAGACTAGAGCCATAGACCATAGTTTTTTTATGTTCCCCAGTATGATAAATGACTCAAGATCAATCATGTAATGGAAGGGGAGTAGCGTGGTGGGATGAAAAGAAGGCTATTCGACTGGAATGAGTTTGATCTGTATAGAAGAGGAAGGTTAATACTCCCAATTTGTTCCATCAACCAACACCTTTGGTCCTCCTGAATAGTCAGGTTTAAACATAGCAACCTCGTCGCCAATTTTGTTAAGTTTCTTGACAATCTTGGAGCAATCATGTCTTGGTATTTGTCAATCCAGATTATCTTGTCGTACAACCTCTTCATTAATTTTTTTTTAATCATTTTTATTTTTTTAATCATTTCTAACATTATAATAGGAGTAATTGGTTTATCCCTTAGAATCAAATATATTACTAAAAGAATATACCTCGGTTGGGTATAAGACATGCATGTGTTGGTATAAGACATGGGTTGGGTTGGTTAAATGAGTTTGATGAGTAAAATAATTTTATTATTAAAAACTAAAATTTTAATGTAACATGACATGCCAACTAGAAAAGAATAAGGGTTTTGTGGTATTTAATATTTTTTTAAGGAAAATAGTGATATTCTAGTTGTAAAAGAAACATAAGTGATATTACTAGGCAATTCCTAATACATGAGTGACCTTTTAGGAAATTTACTCTTTCTTCTTGTAGTGTACCAAAGGACGTGACTGCACTTAATTCACTCATTTGTGTGTTGTTTCTCCTATCCGTGAACATTTAAAAGCGTTAATTCCATGTTTGAAACGATAAGTCAGGTTTAAACAAGTTATGAACTAGTTTCCTCATATTAAGACTGATTATTAAATCTTTGCATAGGCATGACAAATGACATTTTAGAATCTATTAAGTTCGTTTCTAAAGGGAATGATATTTTTTTTATTTGTTGGATGTGCAGAAGCTACTACAAATGTACGCATGAAGGATGCAATGTGAAGAAGCAAGTACAACGCCTTTCCAAAGATGAAGGAGTTGTGGTTACCACTTATGAAGGCATGCACACCCATCCCATTGACAAACCCAATGACAATTTTGAACAAATCCTCCATCAGATGCATATTTTTCCTAATCCTCCCCTTTGAATCTCATTCCAATTATTTTATTCAAACAAATTAAAGGGGTATAAAAATTAGATTAGTGCTGCTTGATGATTAGAGATAGAAATGTATCGAACAAATGTATATTTACTGTTGAAGCAACTAGCTAGCTAAGATCTGCAGCAAATACACGGTGTACACTGAGCATTGTAACCATCAGTAAATGCTTTCGACTGTTCAAAAAATAACTTTTGTCCAATGCCAGTCACAAATGCTGAGCTTCTTAATGAATTTGCAGAGTAAACTACAGTTTCAGAGCTTAAATAGCACTAGTAGTTGTGTTTGCAGTTTCAGTCTCATACTATTTTTTTGAACATAGACCTTATAGTCACTAACCTTCACCGTTAGTGAATGTTCGTTTACTTTGTGCTATGTTTACTAACGTATGACTGTTAATTGCATTTTCCTATTTAAATACTTGGAGTAAAGGAAGATAAAAGAAGCAATGATAGATTTTATAAAAGGAATCTTATTTACGTTCAAAGAGTCCTAAAAAAAAGGCATAAACGCGAATGCTTTTCAAAGTCCAGGACTACAAACAGAAGCAAGAAACGGCAGTTAAGAAACTATGTACCATAGTGTGTGGTTTTAGGAGTCGATCCGTATTTTGTAGCCTTTACAAACATATTTGTTTAAAATGTCATAACCTTGACAACCATAAAGTGGTAACTAGTTGATGGGGGAGCCTAATTAGTCATTGTAAAATATGTTACGGACCAAAATGTGAAACATGAGGTGGGAAGTTGCACAGCTTCTGAAAAGAATTTCAACAAGAGTCAAATATAATGCTTGTCCTCCTTGGGGATGTCCATCTTAGGTATCTCCTTTGGCTTTGCCTTTTCCATTTCCCTGCAGAAACATCAACGGCATGTCATGTTCCTCTGATACACAAACAGAACGACTGTACCCAATTACGGAACAAGCAAAAGTAAAGGATTCTATTTACCAAGAGAAACAAGTTCATACAACGTCATAAGAAACAAAAGTTAAATAATAAAAGATAAAAGGTGCAGAGATTATGATACCAATAAGGAGATTTGAAAAGACGAGAAATGATTAAAAAGATAAGAAGTGAAGGAGGAATAGTTATCAAACTCGAACCTACAAGTGAAGAATAAAATTCTAAAATAATTTTTTCGAGCGGCCTTAGGCTTCTAACTATAGAATAAAAACAAATTGTTTCTCATGTAATTTTGAGTTGAACTTCGGTACAGCGAAACTTGCATAGTTTGTAATATATGAAAACAAGATTGACCAACAATCTTTCTGGGAAACCAAGCAAGACAAGACTTCAATAAGTTGTTCTGCTCATACCGTCCGCAATGTTTTTAACCGGACATGCCTAGACCACCAACCTACGTAGCAGTTTTGCAATATCAGGCAACACATTAGCTAACATTTTCTTCAATTAAGGACGAAGAATACCATTAAGGCACTTGCATAAAATCTATTTATAAGCTATAACATGCGACCAAAACATATTTTAAAACTACAAATACCATTAGATCAATTTCACGAGTCAAAGAATACATTTTTCTGTATAACTAGGATACATTTTTCCCCCATGAGTCATAGCATACATAATACTGCAAAATGAACCAGATAACTCAAGGTATCAAGGACACATACCATAGGAGAAGTCTACATTTACAAAAAAAAAAAAAGGGGAGTCTAAACCAGACATCACATTGAAGGACATAATTTTTGGACAAAAAGTAAGAATTAATAACAAATTGGGAGACCAACTTGAAGGCAAATGACTCATGTCCAAGTTGTTATTAATCTGTATTCCAAAAAATCAGTAAATAATAAACACTGAAAATAAACAGAATCAGTGTTGAAAAATAAGCATAATTTTTCAGAATATAATCGAGCCCACTTAGTTCAAAGTGTGTCCTTAAGGAAATTATTCCCCTCACAGTACTCGAGGTTGATGGAATATCCTTTTATATTGATTCCTGCGGATTGGATCAAAAACAATTCTTGAATGAGGTCAGGGATGAATCGAAAAAGAAATCTTTATTAGTTCTACCTCCTATTTTTTATGAAGAGAATGAATCTATTCTTTTTCCAACGGCAACAAAAAGTTTTCGCCGTATGTGGGCTTTTCAGAGTGTTTTATTATCTTACCGAATAGTACCGGGCCGGCCGGGCCGGCCGGCCGGGCCGGCCGGCCGAGCCGAGCGACGACGACGGTGCGAGGGGTCCTTGCCCCCTCAACCATTTTACTGACAAGAAGGAGTAATTCTACTTATAAATAGAAGAACTTTTCTTTCCACTACCGATGTGGGACAAATGCTTATTTTATAAAGCAAGAGGGAACTCCCACTTTTCTTTCCACTACCGATGTGGGACAACTCCCACTTTTCTTTTCAATCATTTCCCATTCACCAATATTAATACCCAACACAAGTGGTATCATACAAGTTTCGGCTAAAACATAACATGATACCAATAAGAGAGCATGCGTTGGGTGGCCATACTACATGACCACATAATTCAACAATTTTGTGTCACGAACAAACTGCAAAAGAAAATCAACAATAGAAGTTATATAACATAATAATTTAAATGGTGAAAAAAATTAAACATTCTAAAATAAATATTTGAGTAACTGACATGGGAACAGTTCTTTTCCCGTCAACATTTTCTTCATTTTGTGTTTTTTTATCTCCTCTTCAGTTATTCAATTTTGTGTTTTTGATCTCCTCGTTCATTCTACAACACTCTTCATTTATTGAAATGAAAATACCATGTGGCTGTGATTTTAATCAGGTATCATAACTTATACATTAAATTATGAAATTAATTACTAATACTATATAAGAGTAGAAGTTATTAAAATGAAGGGGTGTGAGTTATGGAGATGACATTGTAAATTAAAATAAAATAATTAAAAATAATATAAAAAGTCAAAAAATGAAAAAAGGGATAAATTGAATTCTTGGTCATAGAGAGGTGCCACATCTTGGTCATAGAGAGGTGCCACATAGGATTGTCTATTCATAACTTTGTATTATATATAGATAGATATAGATATAGATTTTCATATATTAATGAGTATAAATATAAAAAAATTAGACTAAACTAAAAGGTATGATGACCCTTCTCAATAATTTTGTGTCACGAACAAACTAAAAAAGAAGATCAACAATAGAAGTTCTATAACATAATAATTTAAAGGGTGAAAAAAATTAAACATTATAAAAGATATTCATATAATAAAAGTATCAAGACATTCACTTACTTGCTAAAATAAATATTTGAGTACCTGACATGAGAATAGTTCCTTCTCCTTCTCCTTCTCCATCTACATTTTGTGTTTTTTGATCTCCTACAATTTTGTGTTTTTGATCTCCTCATCCATTCTATAGCGAACAAACTGGAAAAAAAATCAACAATAGAAGTTCTATAACATAATAATTAAAAGGGTGAAAAATTAAACATTTTAAAATATGTTAATATAATAAAAGTATCAAGACACTCATTCACTTGCTAAAATAAATATTTGGGTACCTGACATGGAATGGTTCCTTCTACATCAACATTTTCTTCATTTTGTGCTTTTGATCTCCTCATCTATTCTACAATAATCTTCATTTATTGGAATGAGAATACTATGTTGGTGTGATTTTAATTAGGTGTCATAACTTATACATTACATTGGGAATAATGAAATTAATTACTAATACTAATTAAGAGTAGAAGTTATGAATATGAAGGGGTGTGATTTATGAAAATGACTTTTTAAATTAAAATAAAATAATTTAAAATGATATAAAAAGTCAAAAAAATGAGAAAAAAATAAATAGAATCATTGGCCATAGAGAGGTGATTTTCTATCATAGCTTTATATTATATATAGATTATTGGATAACAGTACTCCAATACTACATTAGACAGAATAAACATCCCCTTTTTTATATAGTCTATAGAAATTCCTGTTAGGTTGTGCAGGAGACAACAATCTGAAATAATTCTCTTATTCTCCTTTTATTAATAAGACACACGGGAAAATATTTATGTTACTGCTTTTAAGCTACAAATTGAGCTGTGCTAGGAGGCCCTTAAGAAAAACCAAATTAAAATAGCGACCGCAAGAAATTAAACTATATAACCGGCCCCATGTAATTCTCTAACCAAAGTAGAAACTCAAAGCTCAACATACAAGCTGAATTTAATAGGTAGACAAATTAAGTAAGAATGTGCATGTTTAATGGTCATGAAATAGATGTAAATCTTAAAGGCTAGGTTCAAATTCTAACATATAGACCATTAGGTTATTCTTTCGGTCTACTTAAACTTTGGTGGGAAAGAGTTATCCGCCCAAATTCAGTTTGATCACCCCCTAGTTGACATATAAACCAACGGTTGAATAGGCTTTGTCACTTGGTGCTTGCAAGCAAAAAAGAGGACTTTAAGAGGAACAATTGCTTGAAAATCCATGCGAGCAAAGAGAAAAAAGGGGGTATATAAAAGAGAATCACAACTAGAAATCCATAGGGCATAGATTATCTATCTTATGTGATCGAAAACCATTATTAGCAGCATATATTATACTCCTACTAGAAATCTTTTTTATCAGTCTGTTGTACATGTCCGAGTAAAACAAACCATTCGGGTGGAAAAGAGAAGAGTATAAAGCAAACCATGCATGCCCACTTTCAACCGCACTCTTTACTAGTATCCTTAACCGTATAGAACTGGCCACACCACCTGAAAAATAACATACCCTTTATGAATTACTCCTATATGATTCTAGGATTCTCTAGTTAGGGAACAAATTCTGAATTGGCAACCTAACCCCCTAGTATTGATTGATGAATAAAAACATGCGCTAAATTATTCGTTCTATGACATTTGACTTGATGTCCTAGTTGCAATAGGGTTTCTTGCAGATCTTTCAAATTTCCTCCGTCTCAATTAATGTGATATAGTTTGACTCGGTGCGAAAATTAAGAAATAAATGAAGACTTTTGAATCTTATGGTCTAAAACAAGTCAAAGGTATTTGTGTGGTTATACATCATCTCGTTAAGCGTAAAAGATAAATGTAAAAGTTAAATTATTGTAAAATAAGAAAATTTATTAATTTTTTGGGATGGACTAAAAAGGAAAATGTATCATATAAATTGGGACAGATGGAGTAATATTTCGTCATATCCTGCGAGTGTTGTATCATTATAATAATTTTCTTCATTAAGCCTCAAATCGTCATTTCTATTTAGAATTCCCATTCACATTCTCCTTACAAAATAAATCGACTAGCAAGCCTAAAATCTCCTTACAAAGTGTTTGGCCCAGTGGCCAATACATTAGGGTATTGCTGTCTGAGGTTCCGTGTTCGAATCCTCTGATCAGCGAGAGTGGAACTGTGTTCCCCCAAAAAAATCTCTCCATACGCGTAGGGCCAAGCGGTGTATACTAATCCGTAGGGCCAGGCCGGAGGTGAGATTTTCTGGGTATGGGTCAGAATGCGGTGGGACCGTCACTTTAAAAGTTTACCCTACCACGCTTTAGTCCGCTTGGGCTCAATTGGTTTCAAGGGGATATTTGGAATAAGAGACCAAGGATCGAATCCGTCGGCGGCGGTGTGGGGTTTCTTCTTGAAATAAAGGAGGGCCCCTTGTGCGCAGCGTGGTACTGGTCTAACCTTTGAAATCAATTGAGTCACCATGATTTACCTCCTTCACAGACCTGTCGGACCGGGGTGTGGGGGCTCCTGGGGTGGGAGATTCCACCTTTTGGAATAAGCAAGCCTAAAAAACAATTTCGGGATTTTTTTTAAAAAAAAACAGGTGTATGCACGAAAGTGGTATATATAGTGATTTTGAAACTGCAAATTAGACGAGGGATGAATATATGTGCTATTAAAGGGTAAACCTCATAGTAGTCGGCTAGTTGTTGCAATTTCCAGAAAAGAGAAAACCGTACCATATGGATGCAGCAGCATTATAGTTGTACCTCAATATCTGGGAACTAAATGCCCTAACAGTGAATGAATGAAGGGTGGGAATTGCTGACAGAGACACTGTCCTTATCCATTATATATTCCTCTCAACTAAAAGTACAAAAACAATTGCCTCATATAGAAAATTTTGATTTGATATGAGAAACAAATAAAAAATTTCCCTCATATCATATGTGATTTTATACCTAAGCTCGCTCACGCAAAAACATCACGCTGTCTTGTTGAAGTGATGTCAAAACCACATCATTATAAAGCAAAGCATTTTAAAGACATATTCGACGTGTTAATGAACTTAATCAAGGTGCAGTGATGTCCAATGTACTAGTAAAGTAGTAGTAGCTGTTTGGATAGGAGGTTACGAAAACAATGACTATGGTAGAAGACTAGTAGATAGTTACACGTTGTTATGTTTGGAAAGATTACACAGAAAATTAAGAACTAAGAAAAACCTGAATTTACTCTTAGATTTGTCACTATCTACACTATGTTACGGGTAAGATATTTTAACTTATTATCTCGGAATCTCCTATCAATCACTGTAGATATTTAACCAAATATAGTGTCTTAGGGTAAGATGACCTGTTTCTGGTTCGATATTATCTCTGTGATTGGTGAAAATTATTGGACGACATGCATCCAAGTTTGTCAACTAATTGTCTTTTCTTTTCTTTTGTGGTACTTAGAAAGGGGTCTTATTCGGGGAATCCACGTCCTCCTATTGACGGTTGGATATGTAAAGCAGTACGAAAAGTAAATAAATATTATAAGTATTTGAAAGGATAAACAAATAGCCAATATTCAGAACTGCCGCAAGATTATTGAATGTTGAATCTTGATAACCTGAAATCAAGAAACACTAAATCTGGATTGTTACAACTGTAGCTGAGTCGAGAGATGTCTCTCTGTCTTTAAGACAAGATTGCCCCGTATATATGCTTTTACGTTAACAAGCAATAGTCTCCCAAGATAAAACAACAACTAATCAACACTACAAAACAAATATGTTGATTCTGACGAAGAAAACAAACACGAATCGACTTGCTGAAAAATGGAAAAGGAAGGAAGAGTTTTCTGTTTTTGGACTGATCTGTTTCTCTCTCCAAACGGTAGGCAAAAACTTTCTGTCTTCCGTCGTTTCCAATTTCATCTTTTCAGAAACTCCAGGGACCAAACTGTAAATATTAAACAATTTGGGGGTCTATCAGAAGAAGCCCAAGCGACCCGTGACCCGGACCAAATGGGCGGGCGGCGGCGGCGCGCGTGTGGGATTAGCCTCGAACCCAAGCACACCTAGGTCCTCCCTCCTTCAAACACATGGGTTACCAAACCCTTAGCCAATTTTGAGACTTATAAAGAGAGCAATTCTTTCTTTTCCCACCGAAGTGGTAGATTTGTCCCGCACCATATTTCCATGCCTCAAACACCTTACTTCGTGGACCAATATATCTTTCATTTCTCAATGAAATTTGACGATTCTTGGCCCTACGGTCATCTACTCACTTAGTAGATTATGCATGTGTGAAGAGACAAAGCCTCCAACATGCGGAACCCTAGTGTTTAAGTCATTAAATATGGGTGGACTCACCTCCCCATAAAAGGCAAATTTCCAACAATCCCCTCTTGAAAGAGATTTTGGCGCACACACAAGGTGCCTACTTTCAGCAATCTTTCAGTGAAAAGATATTGCATCAGGATAGGTAGCTTCCGCTTTGAACCTTCCCTAGTTGAATACCACCGGACTTACTTACTGCGCGGTGAACGTGATGTCTTGAACCGTCAGTGTTTAGTGTAAGCCAAGACAATTATACCAACACAATAACTCTCCTTATTCATTTTCTTCTTATTGTTTTGTCCGTTGTGTCCATGGACACACTTGGATTCTTAAGTGCGTTCATTTGAGGCGGCATGTCCTCGCACTTAAATAGGTGATCTCCTACAAGGTATCCTGCTATACCTCACTTCACAAGTGTTAGGAATCATTAAAAGTTTCCCCAACCTTAACCGTTTGAGGATCGTTAAAGGTTTGAAAGCTTAACCTTTACCCACCATGCAGGTAGCACTTTAATGTCTATCGCGGGAACAACTTGGGATTCATGTTTCCCTACAGAAATCATCATCCGAAGTTCTCTTGCTTCCACCGAAGCGCTCAACTGAACCTTTTGCATCTTAGTTTTCCCATTGAACCAAATTCTTGGGATCTCCAGTCAGTATGGTTAGGTTACCATCGCAAAGGTTCGTATTGTTTGGGTTTTAAGCACATTCTCATAGACATGCAGAACACTTGATCATCGGGTAGTCCCTTAGTTAAAGGGTCCGCTATATCCTTTGATTAGTAATCAAGGAAGTGATACCCGTGATAATCAACTACCATACGATCTTATGTCTCTGACAGATCCTGACAGATATGTCCAAACACCGTCATCCGTGTCCTTCCTGAAGCCGATCGGCTAGCCACAATGTATAACTGCTGAAGGCACGGGTTTCTCCCAATAAGAGACGTCCTCTAAGGAGTCGTGAAGTTACTCAACTTCTTTCATGCTTTGTATAAAGCGATAAACTTTGATTCCATCATGAATCGGCCGATGCAAGTTTGCTTAGAGGATTTTCCAAGACCCACTATACATATTTACTTGTGGCATTGGTGTCCTTCATATCTGATGTCCAGTTTGCATCACTGTGTTCTTCCAGAACCGTTGGACATCCAGAATACCATAATCCGTAGATAAGCGAATATTTCAGATATCGTCATCTCTGACTTAACGCCTTCTATCGACTATTTCCAGAATCACGAGTGATTCTTAGTTCAACTGATCTGCTTTGTAGGCCGATACCAGGTCGGTTGTAGTGTGTGCAATACATTGAACTACATGTGACCTGCACATATCGCTCCTTGTCTATGGGTGCACCATGATTCCAATCAGTTTTATGATTCATATCCATTGGTGGCTTCAACGAGACTGTCAATTATCTCACAACTGAGTTTGGAGTTAGACCAGTCCGTTAGATGTCTTAGAAATCCAATTCCTATTAGAAGAGGCCCACGACCCACGACACGAGACCCGAGCTCGGACAGGACGGGCGGGCGGCGGCGGGCGGCGGCGGTGCGCATGTGGGCTTAGCTTCGAACCCAAGCACACCTAGGTCCTCCCTCCTTCAAACATATGGGTTACCCTTTGGGGTCCCAAACCCTTAGCCAATTTTGAGACTTATAAAGAGAGCAATTCTTCTTTTTTCCACCGATGTGGTAGATTTGTCCTAAACCATATTTCCATGTCTCAAACACCTTACTTCGTGGACCAATATCTCTTTCATTTCTCAACGAAATTTGACGATTCTTGGCACTACGGTCATCTACTCACTTAGTAGATTATACACGTGTGAAGAGACAAAGCCTCCAACATGCGGAACCCTAGTGTTTAAGTCATTAAATATGGGTGGACGCACCTCCCCACCAAAGGCAAATTTCCAGACTAATCGTGCATTTATGTTACAAGAAAAGATCAGTTTCCCTACTATTGTTAGTCCAACATTAGCATTCCAGCAAAAAAGTTGAAGGAAAAAATAAGATTTGAGTTATCAAGCGGAGACAAATGGATATAGCTAAAAGAATAATACTCCTAGTACATACCTGCAGATTGATGCTTCAAGTTTATCTTCGTATCTTACTTTTAAAGCAAATTACACATGCAAGTAGAAAGCTCAATTCCTCATTTTATTTTAGACTATATACCCTGAAAATATAAAAAAGTAATACATTATTTGTGCGTTTCAATCTCTTATAGCTTTTTTTTAATTGTTTCGGAGTAGCATTTTTTAAATTACTTTGTTATCTTTCGAGCAATATGATGTTATCAAAACTTAGTGTACGTACAGATGTTAAACTCTATAAAGCTAATTATCTATTATTTTTTTCTTCGTAGTATTTGTTGTAGTATGTGTTTTTTTTTTATAAATCACATTTTTTATGAATGATTAAGTATTTTTATCTTTTAGGTGATCTGACGTAATAAAACCTCTGTGGCCAATGTTAAACTATATATATATATACCCCTCTTGTGGTCTCATCTCGCCACCAACTCAATCCAATATCTAGATACTATTAATTAGATTGCCACATCTAAATTAAAGTGTCTTCTAAAGGGCTTTAACAAGAAATGGAGTCGAGCCGCAAGCGAAGAACAGGATTCATCAAAGGGAAACTAATGAAGTCCTTATACCGAGCAGTAGCAACACCTGTGAAACCCACCACATCACCAACTAATTATTACAGCTCGGAGAGCGACAGTCCTCAAACTGTTTATCATCTTCATCTTCATCATCATCAGCCAAAGGAAAACCTTGTTACTTATAATCCAAATGGTATCATTATAGTGAACCAGGAGAAAGCTGCTCTTCCACTGAAACCAAAAGTTTCTTATTACATTCCACCACAGAGTACACAATCTAACGGTACTAAAACTGGAAATAACTATTATGCCAAGATGGACAAGTCTTATGGAGACGAAAGCGTTGATATAAAGGCTGCCAACTACATATCATGTGTTCAAGAGCGTTTCAAACTTGAACGTACTTGTTAATTCAGAAAGGAATAAGCGTCACAACAGCGCCTTTAGCACTAATAATTTGATACAAGTAATTGATTTTGTACCCCACCGTCACATATTACTTGATCACTTTCCCAATTATACACCCCTTAAAAAATCATAAATAAGAAAGATATTTTTACTAAATTACCCTTGTCTCTCTTCAATTAATTACACTCTAATCAATATTAATTTCTTTAAAAACAATTAATGTCAAGGGCAAAGTAGAAAAAACTTCATTAATTATATTTTATTTTTAGAAAGTGGAAAAGTAATTTAGGATGGATAATTTTAATAATGTGACCAAGTAATATGAGACAAGGGAGTAGTAAATAAAACATCTTGCAAGCCTCATAATCATATTATGTACCCTTTACGCTCATCTAAGTGCCTACTCGTGGTTACATCGATAATGTAATATTTCAAGAGAGAAATGACACATTTTAATTTCTTGTTTTATTGGGAAAATCAAAGAGTTTTTAATGGGCAAATTAAAGCTTTAGGCATATATAACTAAACTGCCTAGGTGCTGCGAGAAATTAAATGACAATTCCTTGGTCTATCGTTAAAATAAAAATCCACTAGGTCTATGGGCTTCAGGTAGTTACTCGCCGGTCATGTTTATTTGTTCATCTTGACTTGGCACACCTTCAGAACTACGGTAATAAATAAAATGATAATATCACTTATAATTATAATAAGTCATTTCACTCCGAAATGAATTGAAAATAATTACTATTTTTTTCGTTCCAAAATACTTGTCATTTTTTCTTTTTAAAAGTCAATTTGACTAAATTTCAAAGTTAAATTAGATTATATTGATTTAATATTTTAAAATTAAAATTTAGATATTCGAAAACTATATGAAAAATACTATAAGTTGCAATTCTTCTCATATTAATATGATAAAAAATATAGCTCAATTTTTTTGTCAAAGTTCATATAGTTTGACTTTTGAAAAGCGTAGTGTGACAATTATTTTGAGACGGAAGGAGTACTTAATAATGAGAGGAAAATGGTAAATTATCTTTTGATTTTCCAAATAAGACAAGTAAAAATAAACATTTATTTTTAATACAGTAAAGAAGTAAAAATAAACGGAGGAAGTATTTTCTAATTTGGCTTTAATTAAAGATTCAAGAAGAGCCTCATCTCTTGTTAAATGTCTCTTTCACGAAAAACCCGTCGCTTTATTCTTGTCGCAAGAAATGGAATGGAAACTAGGAGCAATCTTCTTGTTACTTATGGTGATGGGCTTTTTATATTTACTACGTATTAAACTGAAACCATCTTTCACTCTCGAGAAGTGAAAGCTACCACATAAATTGAGACGGGGAAGTAATATTTATTAAGACATTTATTTATAATTATCTAATAAATGACTTAATTGTGTGAATAATTTTACACCATCAATGTATAAAACTTAATATGGCGCAGGTGCAACTTACTGAGGACTTGACCTTAGATAAGGGATTGTGGAGGACACGTATTATGGTGGAAGGGTAGTAGGTAGTTGAGCGTAGTCCTACTTACGCTTACATACTGATAGTTGTAGTGATATTATTGTAGACCTGCTTAGCCTATCGTACTAGTAGGCGCATTATTGCTTTATAGTCCTCTGTCATTTGATTTATGCTGCTGTGTGTTCTTTCGTGTACTTTGTTTATCTTATCTACCTGCGTTAGTTTTTTTTTTCTTTTTCAGAATGTTTTATCATGGCTTAGCCGCTTTTGTTACCATCATTGTCATACTGCTTTAAATTTCTTGTCCGGATCTGACCGTTTCTCTTGCTTTGCTTGTGTTTATGCTGTGTCTTGAGCGGAGGGTCTTTCGGAAACAGTCACTCTACTTACCAAGATAGAGGTAAGGTCTGCGTACACTCTACCCTCCCCAGACCCCACGTTGTGGAATTTCACTGGATATATTGTTGTTGTTGTAATGTATAAAACTTAAACTCTAACCAAATATAGTGTCTAGGGTAAGATGACCATTTATTGTTCGATATTGTCTTTGCGATCAGTGAAAAGTTGGTGATGTTTAGCAGGCGAAGCAAGTCCTTAGTCAATATTGGTCATCCAAGTCTCAAAACCATATAGTCTAGTCTTCAATTTCTTTTGTACATCAAGTCCATATACATTATAGGGTATTAATATGCCATTTTCTGGATGTTATGCTGTAATATTGGTAATTAAATAACGAGTCTTATTCGGGGTATCAGCTCACATTGACAACACATTCAAAAGTATATCTATCCACTTAAAAAGAATCGTGCTATACCCTGTATAAATTAATTTGGAATAGGAAATCATTCATTTATGTTATCACCACATAATTAATGTATGGCGGACTCATGTAGTAAAATTTGGTGCTGAAGCACCTATTAACCGTGGCGAATACTCTATGTAGACATATAGAAAATATTAAAATTTTGATATAAAATATTAAATAGCACACAAAAAACAATAAAAGGTCATGTTACTTTGGATAAAAGGTGGTAGAGTTTAGACTAAGCCATGGAATAGAAGAGTTTGAATCCTTCTCAAAGCAATATATTTTTTATTGATTTTAAGGTGAGCATCAAAGACCATTAAATCCTGAGTCCGTCACTATATATCACAACAACATAGTATCAGTCAATAAGCTACTTTGTTAGTCTTAAGAAACATTCTGGCCAAAAAAAAAATTGTAACTCATTCATGCTTCAAGTCTATGTACTTGTAAAGCAAATTGCACACATTAAGTTCCTGATATATAAGTCGTGACACGTGTATGTATATAAATTGTGTGTTGATATATATATATATATACATTATTATTGCATTTTAATTTGTTATAGCAAATTTAATTTTCTTATTTTCAAAATCACAAATCTCAATTTTATGAACGGTTAATTGTCGACCTTCTTAAGTGAAATTCTTTTACATTATGACTGTTTAGTACATAGTTAAATTGTCTATATATATACCCCTGTAGCCTGTCTCACCTCGCCACTCACCACTCACCACTCATCACTCACCACTCAATCCAATATCTAGCTATTATTACCACACATCTAGCTAGAGTGTCTTGTAAAAGCCTTTTTCCAACAAACAAGAAACTAATGGAGTTGAGCCGCAAGCAAAGAACAGGGTTCATCAAAGGAAAATTGGTAAAGTCTTTATACCGATCAGCAGCACTTACTGTACCATATTCAACGATGCAATATGGGAGCAAGCAGCAAGGTAATTCAGGCCACCACATCACCAACTAATTATTACAGCTCCGAGGGTGATAGTCCTCGAACTCACCATCATCAGCCAAAGGAAAAACTTGTTCCTTTTAATCCAAATAACATCATCGCGTTATCATCCAGCTTCTCGTCAGATGCAGTAGGCTTCATAATGAACCAGGAGCAAGCTGCTCCACCACAAAAACCAAAAGTTTCATATTACATTCCACCGCAGAGTACTAGAACTACTGCCGGGTGTGAATCTAACGGTATTAATACTGGCACTAATTATTGTGCCAAGAGGGATAAGTCTTGTGGCGACGAAAGCGTTGATATAATCATATAATGGCTGCCAACTACATATCATATGTTCAGGAGCGTTTCAAACTTGAACGTGCGTGTTAATTCAGAAACGAAGCTGTCGCCTAGGTTTGTGTTTAAAATTAGAGCTTTATACACAAATAAAATACCTAGGTTTGTGTTTAATATCTTCCGTTCTTAGTGAATTGAAGATTCAAGAAGAGCCTCATCTCTTGTTAATGTCTCTTTCGCGAAAAGTCCGTTGCTTTATTCTTGTCGTAATTGAAGAATTGAATCTAGGGGTAATCTTCTTGTTACTTATCCAATTATCTGGTGATGGGATTTTCAGATGACTTGTAAGTAGGAATCATTTTCCAGCCCTCAATATATATTTTTTTCTAAAATAAAATCCCTATACTCACTTTAATGCCGTATGTAAATATTCTTTTACTCCCTCCGTCCCAATTTGTTTAACACATTTTACTTTTCGAGAATCAAACGAGTTATCTTTGACCGTAATTTTTTCATATGTCTTTTAAATATTTTAAACTATTAATTATGATGACTTATATTCATTCTGTCTCAATTTATGTACATCATTTAACCTGCGAATTTAAAAAATAAAGAAACGCTTTTATTGTATTTATCAAATTGTCATTGTTTTACTGTCTACTCTTGTTTACTTTTCTTCACAATAAATACATTTTTAAAATTAAGGAGAACCCAACAAAGGTAAAATAGAGATGATGTTATTAAATAGTTGTCAAATAAAGAAAGATGATATTTATTTTGGGACATACTAAAAATGAATCATATAAATTGAGACGCAGGGAGTATTTCTAAATATATAAATTTTATTTTTTAAAAATTTAAAAATACACAATCAAAATTAAGAAGTTTAACTCTATAAAAGTGAAAACGGTAAATAAATTGGGATAGGAGTAGTTTATTTCATTCTCGGGCCATAGGATATTCGAGAAAGATCTACCTGCCATACATAATTTCTTGTCAGAACTCATAACCATCTTCAGTAAATATTATTAAGGGGATAAATGATAGAATCTACTTAGCTTTTTTATATGATTGTCCTACTGTCTTGTTTCCTTTGTTCATTCAACTCTAATTGACTCATATAGATTTTGCAAGTACCATTATCTTCATATTTTCTTGCTAAAGCAGTCAAACAACTTGCATAACATATGAATAGACCTGTCCACCGGGTCGGTGACCCGCCCGGCCCGACTTAATCCGACCCGAAAAAATCAGGTTCATAAGTTGATCCGCGAGCCACTCGACCCGAAAAATGGGTACACGATCAAGGTCAGGGTCGAGCCAGGGTCAGAATATTTTACCCGTCTGACCCGGCCCCGACCTCGACTAGACCAGATCACGACCCGCATATTTTTTTAATATAATTTATATTATTTTTTCTTCATTAATATTTATTTTGTACTTATATATATTTTTGTCATTAATAAGTGATATAATGCATGTTTTTATAATATATGTATTGCTCTAATCTACATTGAACTCGACATAAAATAAGATAAAAATGGTAGCTGATTATTAATTATATATTTATATTATTAGTCGTTCTGTTAATATCACAGAAGCATAATGTAGGGAGAGAAAGTAGCTGTAAATTGGTGAAATTTTAAATGGTCATAACTCTGCGCTCGGATATCTGTTTTACCCAATTTTTTTTTGCTTTGCGTATTTGTTCGAGACAGGGCCGGTCAAACAGGCAGTTTGGCACAGCCAATTTTTAGAAAAACGTCCGTTTTCCCAATCAATTTGTGTTTTTTCCCAAATCGGTTTCTAATTTTTCTTTTCTTTAGTCAAGATCTCACGATATACAATACATTTCAACGTCGAAAATTCGTGGTAATGTAGGGGTGAATGCCAATTTCAGTTTTGGAAATTCAATTTAAAAAAAAATAAAATTACTCGACCCGACCCGACCCTGGCCCGCCAAAAAATTTCGAAGGGTCAGGGCTAGGGTCAGATTTTTAAAAAAAAATAGGGTCAAGGTTGGGCAAGCAGAAAAAAAAATCACTCAACCCGGCCCGACCTGACATTTGGACAGGTCTACATATGAATGTAACAAAAATTAAAAACAAAAATATTTTAGTAGTATTAAAGAGCATCAAAGTACACGATGATCCATGTAGCAGTAGAGCGCGGGACCGCAAGGTCACGAGTTCAATCCCCTGCATAAACCTTCTTGGTTGAGCCTGTCACACATGGCTTGCCAAGTGTGGTTAATCGGCTGATGTGGTTTGCAGGCTATTGCGTCAGTCCGGGGTTTACCCTGTGCGCACTCGAGAGAGTAGCAGCTGCGGGTTTCTTCGTCCAAAAAAAAGAAAAAAAAAGAATTTGAGCTAGATGCTGTAAAATGGATCAGAGAAAAACAGAACACTTTAACATCGGGTTGCAGTATTAGAGGATCAAAGACCCGGGCAAGAATAAGCATAATCCATAATAGGAAAATCAAGAATTGAAAGGACTGGCTTACAAATGCTTGAAAGAACGTAAACAATTGACTAGGATAAATAAAGCCATGTAAAGATGTTTATGGTGACGGTAATTAAAATCTAGTTAGCCTGTGTAAATATGGACACCGATGGCAATAAGGAAGATAGTAATGAAGCCAAAGAAGAGAAGGGTATGTATGAAAATGGAGAGTCCACTTGTCTGTAAGTTGGCAAATTCTACTGCCCCTGCTGTTTCCTGGGAGCTGGAACAGAAGCCCAAGGCTCAACAGCACAAACAGAACAACTGCTATTACAACTGGTCCCCAATCAGCCATCTCTATTACTGTGAATTAATTGGTGATGTGTAGACAAGTGAAAAGGGGAAAAAAGAAGATGAAATTAAAGACCAATGATCTTTAGAGAATTTGGGAAGACTTAATAGAGATGGAACTTCCACCTTTTTATTTTGATCACTAGAGGTCTAGAGCAGTGGCGTGGCCGCGTGGCTTATCTATTTTCAGCAAATTAAGGTAAGAGAAACTAGACAATGCATACTCTGCCAAGACAAAATCATAATAATAGCATTCGTATAACGATTTGTATTATCAGCTGATAGCGAACAGCAATAACACGAATGCCTGCCATGCAACAATTGAGAACATTCTCAACTGGACGGCACGGCAGTCTCCTTTGTGGGCTTTGGCCATTGTAAGCATGTAACATAAATTGCAATTTTTACAGTTTATATAGTCTTATAGGAATAGAGAAGTCCAATCAAACATAGATGGGCCTATATGCAGATGGAATAGCAGAAGCAAAAGATAAGAGCCCATTCACTACGAAGACCCACTTCGTTAATCCAATAAAGTGTGATTTACGAAAATGGTTTTGGAAGTGGGCGGTCTTGAATTTTTTACCTCACTTGTTCCATAGGAAAAACTTCAAGTTTAACAAATTGTGAATTTTGACCTCAAAAATTTACTGACAGGGCAAGCGGAGATCAAAAAATTAAAATCACTAATTTCCAAGGTCATAAAGTATAATTTCCTGAATATACGTGTCATGATAACACCTAATTCTACAAGGCGTTCTCATATAGTCATAATTACATTCCTTCCAATTGCGTTACAAAAACCGAACGTGAAAACCAAATGGCATGCATTAAAAAAAGGCATGGATCAAAATCTAGAGGTTTTGAAGATGGATTTATGTTATATATATTGACAGAGTAAAGAACTTTTATATTATCCGGATAATTTAACATGTTATTGCATATTATTGACTCTATTTTTCAACTTATCAGTTCATGCATGTTTTACACAATTTTTTTGTTACTCTAGTTAAGTTAACTTGAGAGTTGAGACTCATGAAACAATGTGGGCTCTTTAATTTGCTCAACGCGGTTTAAACAAAGACAAATCCACAGTGGGCACTCCCTTTAGCTCTTTTCATCTGTCATGGACCAAGAATAAAATGAGAGAGAATTTAAACATTGCCAAATTTGAATGACTAGCAGCTGATCAGGTATTAACTTATAATCAGATACTTCATCTGTCCTAATTTAGGTGACACATTTTTTTTAATCCATCCCAAAAAGAATGATAAATTTTCTTATTTTGCAACAATTTAACTTTAACATTTAACGAGATAATCTATAATCACACAAATATCTTTGACTTATTTTAGATCACAAAATTCAAAAATCTTCCTTTATTTCTTAAATTCTATATCGAGTCACACTATATCAATAAATTAGAACAGACGGAGTATATATCATCCTTTAAATAGAAATAAGCCAGAGCATTTTGCATTAATGTAAACCCACAAAGTTTTGGCTTTTTCTATGCTTTCCACGTCCACCGCCTTCTTTTTTCCAAATCTTTTAAAAAGACTCCCCCCTCCATGAATTTAGTTTGATAAAATGTGTAAAGCAAAGGCAAAAGAAAGGATTGCGCATTCTTCAATAATCGGAAACTTGAACACAAAGTTGATATTTCTGTCTTCTTCCATAAAGCAAAAAATCCCCACTACCACAAATCATATCTTTCTTCCCTTTTAAAACAAAATGCCTGCTTTTCACCCTCACGTTTAGTATATCCCCTTCTCCTTCTTCACTAAGCAAATCACTTACATTTGCCATATATCTTCTGCTACAACTTTGCAAACACCACAACTAAATTAACAGAGAGAAACTTGAAGCTCAGACATTTGAGTACCTAGTTAAATTCCTTGAGTACAAGAGGCACGATACTCGAAATAAAGATGGTGGTGGCAGATTGGGGGCCGGTGGTGGTTGCAGTGGCGATGTTCATCTTACTGTCACCGGGATTGTTATTCCAGCTACCAGCGAGGACTCGGGTGATTGAGTTCGGGAACATGTACACCAGTGGAATTTCCATCCTAGTTCATGCCATCTTATTCTTCTGTATATATACAATTTTGATAGTTGCTATTGGTGTTCACATACGATCCGGTTGATACTGGCAAGTGGCAGAAAGGCAATTGAAGTTTTCTAACTTTCTTTGTGCATCCTGCTGCTCCAGCTAAACCCTCAACTCTTCTTGGAAGGCTATTGCTGAAGGGGGATTCTTGTTTTATCAACCTTTCCTTGTACTGTTTCTTTTCGTTTGAACTAGTTTGATCTTCTGAAATACTCTGACAAAGTGTTGTGCGTTCTATATCAATGTTTACCAAATTCATCAAATGAAAAGAACAAGTTTTTGGACCACCTTATCATATTCTCTGTCATTGAAAGAAATAATCTCTTCATTATTCTCATTAATGAAAAGAGTTTATATACAAGTTGTAATTTACTATAATAGAAAACATATTCCTATTCTAAACCCAAAACCTTATTCTAGTAGTACAAGACTCCTATCACAATAGTAAGTGTACAAGACTAAGTAAGGTAATACTTACACTAAAATATTACAACAACTATGTACAAAAATCTGCCCAATTACCGTGGGCTTTCTATACAAAACCGAGCATCAATATTCATAAATATACACATGTGTATCTCGTGTATATTATGTGTATATTTAACACACCCTGCAGTCATAGCGGGTGGTCTTCGTACGCTGAGACTGTTTCTAAAGTCTTCAAAAAGAACCGAGGGAAGACCATTAGTGAAGATGTCTGTAATTTGATACCTGGAAGGAACATGTCAGACGCATACTTGCCCACGAGCTACCTTTTCTCGAACAAAGTGACTGTCCATCTCGATATGTTTAGTGCGCTGGTGCTGAACAAGATTACTGGAAAGGTAGATGGCACTAACATTATAACAATGCACCAAAGTAGCTTTCTGAATAGGACAATGAAGCTCTAAAAGCAGATTATGTAACCAACATGACTCAGAGACCACATTGGCTACCCCTCGATACTCGTTATATGCACTAGAACGTGATAACGTCGACTGACGCTTAGCAGGCCAGGAGACCAAGTTATTACCAAAAAACATACAATAGCCAGACGTAGACCGTCTGGTGTCTGGACAGCCACCCCAATCAGCATTTGTGTACGAGACAAGTGTAAAAGTCGATGAAGGATACAAATGCAAGTCATAATCAAGTGTCCCCTGGATGTATCGAATAAAGCGTTTGAGCGCATTCATGTGCTCAATCCTGGGTCATGCATAAACAAACACACATGTTGTACGGCTTACGTAATATCATGTCTCGTGAACGTAAAATACTGAAGGGCCCCTGCAAGACTGTGATAGTTGATCAAATCCTCATAAGGTGAGTCATCCGCAGCACCCAACGTGGGTTTAGTATCAACCGGAGTGGAAGAGGACTTACAGGATGACATCCCAGCCCGCTCAATGATCTCAGCTGCATACTTACTTTGTGACAAGAACAACCCACCTGCGTGACTATTAACAACAATCCCCAAACAGACGTGATGAGGATATTTGGGATCCCGAAAGCCCAAGGGCTAATGCATATAGTCTGTCTCCTTGAGATCACCATGTAAGAAAATATTTTTCACATCTAACTGATGGATGGGCCATGTTTTCGAAAGAGCCAAGCTGAGCACAATGCCAATGGTAGCCGGCTTGACCACTGGACTAAACGTCTCACCACAATCCACACAAACCTACTGAGTCTTACCATCACCTACAAGACGAGTCTTATGCCTTGCAAAAGAACCGTCATAATTGTCCTTATGAGCAAAAATCCACATAGACAGAATTATATTAACACCAGATGGACGGGGCACCAACTCTCACGTCTTATTATCAATAAAAGCATTATATTCGTCGGTCATAGCAATTTTTCAATTAGGGTCATTTAATACAGACACAGGGTTACGGGGTAGGGGCGATTTTAAGAACATTAGAATTTAAATTGAAATATCTTTTTGGTTTAAAAATACCCCGTTGACTACGAGTGACCGGTCTATGACTCGGGGGAGAATTAGGTGGATTTTGGGAATTAGCGGGACACGTGACGGTGGCGTGGCGGCAGAACAGCTGGAGTCGGTGCCTGGACTAGGCTAGTTACGCCGTTGGAGCAGTGGCGTTCTTGGGCGGCTTTCGATTTCAAATCACTAGGTCGATTCACGGGAGCTATTCTTTGAGCTGGCTGGGCCGCAGCGAACTCTTGGTGGATTTGAGGTGCAGGACACGTCCGAAAAATAGTGAATAATATACGGGGATATACCATCATCCAAAAAATTATACGAACTAGGCACGGGACTACTCAATTTTGCAAACGGGAATTGGGACTCATGAAAAATAACATGGCGACTAATGATGATTTTATTAGACGATAAATCAAAACATTTGTAACCACGATGATTTGACGGATACCCCAAAAACACACATGGGGTAGACCGGGCCTGAAGTTTGTTAATTGTGGTGAACGGAAAGAGTGGATAACACAGGCACCCAAAGACCCTATGATGTGAATACGAAAGAGTCTTATTATATAAAATTTGAAGAGGGGACGAATATGTCAAACCTTTGGACGGGAGAATGTTAAGAAGATTTGTAGCCAGTTGTAGAGCATGAGGCCAAAACGAAGGTGGTACGGAAGCATGAATCAATAAAGTTCGGACAATGTTATTAATGGTACGAATTTTGCATTCGGCTTTTCCATTTTGTAAAGACGTATAAGGGCAAGAAAAACGGAATTTGATCCCATTATTAGCACAAAACTCCCTAAACACCCCATTATCATATTCTTTTCCATTATCACATTGAATATTTTTGATTTTCCGTTCGAATTGGGTTCTAATGAATGCTCTAAATTTTAAGAAGATGGAAAAAACTTTAGATTTTTTCGCTATCGGAAAAGTCCATAAAAACTTAGAATAATCATCCAAAAATAGAACATAGTACCGATGACCCAAAGAATTGAGAACAGGAGATGTCCATAAATCGCTATGAATAATATCAAATGGTATTAAAGTATGAGAATTAGAGTCTACAAATGGTAACCTAACAATTTTCCCTAAAGAACAAGATTGACAATTCGGAGTACTACACGTACCCTTACATGAAATAAATTTATTTTTATCTAAGGAAGACAAAATAGACGACCCCGGATGACCTAGACGAGCATGCCACAACGAAAGAGCAAGAGTTGCAAAGGTTGATGGCAAGGCCTAACGCGAGAAACCGAAACTTGGCGTGATATGATAAAGATCTCCCTACTATCACACCTCATGAGAGGATTCCTCGTCTTAAAATCGTTCACAGAAAAACCAAACGGATCAAATTCACTTGAAAGTTGAAACAGAATTATCAGTGGTGAATTTACGGACAGACATCAAATTTTTAATCAATTTAGGGGCATGAAGGGTATTTTTCAAGACAAGGGGTAGATGGGGGGAGACAATTTTATGACCATAACCATGAATCGAAATAGTATTATCATTACCAACGATTATGCCACGAGGGTTGCTCAAATTGGAATAAGACGAGAGAGTACCTGAATCGAATGTCATGTGGGTTGTGGCGCCTATGTCCATGTACTAATTTGGGTCAGAGGAGTTAATCCCAGCGTGTGCATTGCGGCTTCAATATCTGTCGGAGAAGGGATGAAAGTGGGCCCCTCAACAGCAAAGGCCTGCTGTGGCTGAGGCCCAAGCAGGCCTGGGGCAAGCCAAGGCCCAACTGGGCGAGATTGCTGCTGCTGAAGCTGGACTGGACTGCGTAACTACTGCTGGAAATTGGGCTTGGACTAGGCAGTGGCCCAATTCCCGTATCCAGTGCCTGGTTGTGAAGAGGGGACAATGGGCCACTGGCAGTTGGCCCGTGGCCAGTTCACTGGTGGTCCAGCTGGCCGGGACCCTAGAGGCTCATCCTCCGCCGCCGCCATTACCACCACGACCACCACCTTTATTTTTATTCTTGCGATTCTGACCTTTCTTGCCGCCACCGTTGTTACGATTTTGGCCTAAATTGTCATAAAATGTCGGAGAACCATTGGATGTGGCCATCAAGACGGAGTTAGCGCCAGTAACCGCCTTTTTAGCCAAACCAGCCTCCTCTAGTGTAAGCATAGACCTGATTTGATAAAATTGCGGTAGAGGGTTACTTTGACGAAGTATCGAAGCAACGCCGTTATAGGCCTCAGACATGCCTGCAACCATCTGTAGAACGAGACGATCATTGCTAACAGGAGCACCAACGTTGCGAAGTTGGTCCGCCAATTCCTTGAGTCGTTTGCAATAGGAGGAAACATTCGAAAAATCCTCCATAGTGACTTGGGAAAAATCATGTTCAAGGGTAACAATACGAGAATGCCTGTTATCCTGGAATATATCATGCAATCTGTCCCAAGCAGCCATAGCCATAGAGTTGGGTTCAATTATTGTTTGTAAGAGGTAGACAGAGATAGTGGCATAAATCCACTGGAGAACTGTAGCATCAAGAGTAATCCATAATTTAGGATTGTCCTCAATGGTGGGTACATCATGCGTGCCAGGAGCCGGATGATTTATGTGGTGGAGGACTTGATGTGCAAGTGCATGAATTTTGAACAACTCTGCCCACGTCTCATATTGGACGTTTTCTATGTCAAGAACAATAAGAACGCTCTTGATGTTAGAAACTGTTAGTGCAGGATGAAACATGTTCCTATCAGTCATAGTGAATAGAACAAGAAATCCGGACAAGAAAATTTTGAAGGGATTCTCGGGTTTGAGGAAGAAACCAAGAGAGAATTTTCGTTTTTGGGAGAGGAGCGGAAGTAATACAGTCTTAGACTTCTGATACCATGAAAGAAATAATCCCTTGATTATTCTCATTAATGAAAAGAGTTTATATACAAGTTACAATTTACCATAATAGAACCTATTTTTATTCTAAACCCAAAACCTTATTCTAGTAGTACAAGACTCCTATCACTATAGTAAGTGTACAAGACTAAGTAAGATAATATTTACACTAAAATATTACAACAACTATGTACAAAAATCTGCCCAATTACCGTGGGCTTTCTATACAAAACTGAGCATCAATATTCATAAATATACGCATAATATACATGTGTATCTCATGTATATTATGTGTATATTTAACAGTCATGACAATGCAAAATTTCTCTCCCTTTCTCCCCTTTTTTTGTAGGGAATATATTTTAGACAAATACAACATAACTTTTACTTAAATTGTGGTAAATTGAATAAAAAAACAATCAATCTTTTCTCAAGGCACAAGCAATGGCTTGCAGATCTCAAGAATTAAAATTAAGCACCAAACTGAGAGCTCGGAAATTTATGACAAAAATGTCAATTAAACAAATAGGATATCCAGTCAGTAGTCCATCAAACCGAGAGAAAATTGAGTCGTGCATATTGCATTTTGATCTTGATACTACTAAGTAACCCTTCCAACTGCTACCGAGAAAATACTATTAAGTACCTCTTCGATGGACCTTTGCTAATTTTCTACTACACAACTTCCCTCTAGCTCGTTTTCTTGTCAATTAGAAGTGTGTGATTTAACCCCAAAAATAGAAGTGTGTATGTGTGAGCGTTGTGGGATTTCACGGGTATGTTGTTGTTGTATAGTACTAGAGAATTAGCTGATGTTTGTAAGGATAGAAGCTGCATATAATTTTAACTGAAGCGGTCAATTGAATTCAAGATCTCATTTTTTAAGCCAGAAACTCGTTTAGTCACTTTCCATTTCTAATTACATAAATAATTAAACTAGCCGTCAAAGATGTGAATTATTCATTCTAGAAACCAATTATGCTCCCAACTCTACTGCCGCTTACTGTCACAATGACACCACCTTAATTCGTTTTCTTGAAGCGTTAAAAGAGATCTCAATACATACCCAAAAGAAGAGATTCATGGATGCAGTTCCATATAGGCAAAACAGGGCATACATAAAAAGCACTTTAAAGACTGAATAAAAGGCTTACAAAGAAAAAGGCTTACAGAGGGTAGCAGGGAAGATGTGGAGTACACAGGGAATCAGCCAGTATAGATGTGAACATGAACAGCGAGAATGAGAATAGCATAGAGGGTAAAGAAAATAAGAGTATGAAAAGCAATAGCCTTTCCATTAGTCTTCATGCTCCCAAATTCCAGTGTACGGTTATTACCCGGTATCTGAAACAGAAGCCCAGGTTGCAGCAATATGAAGAGTACAACTCCGATAAGCACTGGTCCCCAGTCCGCCATTAGTGAGAAGCAAAAGAGGTGTAGCTGAGTGACGAAACGTCTACTTTGGTGGGGCGTACTAATAGTAGTGTGTGATGTAGGACAAGGACAGTTTCTGGATCTATTTGGGAGCACAACACGTAAAGGGTTAGTATTTTTATTAATTAATAGCCTACAAATGCTAAACACGGACTAATTAACTATGCTTCGCAAGAAGAAAAGAGGAGGGGACAATTTCTTGCGAATGGAGGAAAAATAATTTTTTCTTATGGAACAGTTTATACACAGCACCATATTTTTACTATTGCTACAAGTTATTGTGGGTAGATATCTATTTTATTTTTTTAATTAATAAATTTCACATTTTAAAAAGTTTACTTATAAATATTTTTTAGATGACTTGAAATTAAAATTCCTGTGTATATAACTTAAATTCTAAAATAACACGACTCTTTCTTAAATTTAAAAATAATTTAATTATATTTTACTTTTAATGAAAAAAAACTATACGTCACATAAATGTTATGTATAGTCAAATAAATTCACATAAATTGAAATAGCGGAAAAATATATATTATTTATAGAAAAAAATTATTTGTTAATTGGTATTATTATTATTATTTAATATGTATTTTAAAATCAAATTTTATTTAATAATAAAAAAATGATTTAATGTAAACATTATGGTAAGTTGTTATCTGATTAGGAGGTCCAAGAGGATAAATTTCCTCTCTCTACTTTCTGTCTGTGCCAATTGCCAAAGAAAGGAAGACATAATTTTTTTCACTTTCGTGGCATCCTAGCGAACATATTTGGAAGGGAAAAAAGAGATCAAAGGATCATGGAGAATCATTATCATATATAGAGAGAGTAAATTCGATTTCTATAATAACTTGCTCATGAATAACATTTTCTTCAACTTTATGCAGGAAACAAAAACTCTTGGTCAAGCACATTGTGGAAGAAGAGAATATATTCTGCTGAAATTTAAATCAGAGGACCAAAAGAAATCTTTAAGAGTGGGAGATAAAGTTTTTAATACTCCCCGTCCAGTTTTACTTGTCACATATTAACTTTACATACCTATTAAAGAGCCAAAAATAGAATGAAAAGTTTATCATATTACCTCTAATTATTGCTAATTACCTAATGATTGAAATCAATTAAAACTTTTTAAACAACCAACTAATTAAGTAATAACAATTCACATATTCCCCATAAAAAGTAGTGTTGAAATTTTTTTTGAAAATTTTGACTTATTAATTACTAGGGTAATATAAAATAAAATAAAATGATAAATTATCTCTTAATTTTCTAAAGTAGACAACTAGTACGGAGAGTAAAAGTTACTATTAAAAGATAAAGAAATAAGTAATAGGAGAGGATTGGATGACAGAATACTACTGTATTGAATAGGGAACAACTTCCACCAACTAGATTTAAATATTGGTAAGGAACAATTTCCACCAAGTTGATTTAAAATTTTACATAAGGTGCAAGTGGATTTAAAAATAGTTTTGCCAAATTTTCTTTTTCAGCTTTGATAGGTATCACACTCGAGTTTGTATCATGTAATTTAAATAAGTACTTAAAGAAGCTTAAACAAATAAGTAACTTATTATACTTCACCTCCTAGTGCACATAACTTAACCTTCACTTTTTTACTAGTGCTACTTAATTTAGTCGCGCCTATAGAATCTTATAAGATTATCGAATATAAAATATCAAGTATGAAGAAATCTCAGTTAATTCTCATTATGAATCATTTTTACTCTAGGTTTTCGTTATAAATATTCTTATTCTAGGTTTTCATTCTTTGTGATCATGACACTTAACTAGAATTTATTAAATATTTGAAGGAGACGAAAATATTTATTTTTGACAAATTTAAAAGATTAAAATTTCTCGAGAATATATTTAAGGGATTATTTTAAACCTACTCACAAATGTAAAGGACTATTTTCTGTCAATTTCTCATCTTTCATTCCTAGACACCAAGGCTTGTCGAGGCCCTTGATTGTAAGCATTATCAAGCTCGTCTTATATCTATTTGTTCTCCTTTTTTTCTTTCATTTGCAATGGTGTCCTGATGGTAAATCAGACATTTCACATAAGAGCTGTTGAAAATATGCCATAATACCGCCATGATAATGTGATTACATCATCGTCTGAGTTTGGTACGATGAATAATCAAAAATAATCTTAGGATAAAAAAATAATATTATCTTATCTCTGATTAATTAAGTTTCAGTTGCATATTATGACCAATTTGTTTGATTGTTCCATTTTTTTTTCCTTTCTATTTATTTCAACTATTGTTGTTTATCGGCTGGTTTCCATTCTCAGTTTGTTTTTTCATCCAGCTATAATTCAGTCAAAGAAAGGATGAGTTGACTCAATTATTGGTGCCTTTACAGTTTAATATCATTGAATTTCAGAGTTCAATAAGAATCTTCCTATGCATTTGAAAGGGATAGATGCCAAAGTTAGTCCTTTAATTAACTGCAACTTACTAGCAATCACTCTATTTTAAGTGAAAAAACAAATAACCGCAAATAATTGATCTAACGCATTGCAAAATTCTTTAAGTGAATGATTCATGATTGACATGCATATGCAATTCTGAAATTGCCACTATGGCCCCACGCAACAATCAAGAAGATCACATGGTGTGTTCCACTTGTTAGTAATGTTACGAAATTAGGAGTACAAGACATTAAGTCCCATCATATAAGAAGATCACAGACTAATAGTAAGAAAAAAAGATTAATTATAATAACTAGAGCTTTCCCAACCGATGATACATCACATCAAATCATAAATAGATTGAATTGAAATTTGAATGATAAAAAGGAGAGAGAAGCAAAAGCAAAAAAGAAAAAAACATGCATGACAAATAACAATCGATTCTGACGCAACCCAAATAGTAAAAAAAAGAAAATGGTCGACCATGATCACGAAGTTTAACCCGTGTACAAATGGATCCCAATGGCTAATAAGAAGATGCAAATGAGGGCAAAGTAGAGAAGTGAATGAACCAATATCGACACTCCACTCGTCTGAAAGTTGCTAAACTCCACAAATCGATTGCGACCAGGCACCTGAACCAGCAGACCTGGCGTTAACAGGACGAACAACATCACCGCCACAAACACCGGACCCCAATCAGACATTTTTCTATTCCTTTTTGGATTTGATCGCCGGTAAACACTTGACCTCTGTCCAAAAAGTATAGTGAGAGGGCCAAATTAAGCTATTGATCCCTCGAAGCCTGATCAGCGTAGTTTGCTTTAGGGGTACACTGGGTAAGGTGTATATATACTATCCCACTATGAAGGTGGAATTTATACATAACGTTACCAAGTGAAGGTATTCGGATTCACAATTTATCCTTTGCTTAGACCACAACCTTGTGTCTATTAGTGGGCCTGCTGCTTTTGATGTTCAGAAGCACGAAGTAGGTTGCTTTCCACATCAACATTCTGATTCTCCCGGCCAATCCCCAATTTCCCACACAAGATACATTCAAAATAAGTTCTTTGCTTTTAGACAATGTTATTCTGCCTTATTTATGTTTTTACAAGAAATTAGCCACCGATGATGAAGAAAAGAAAAGGTTAGCCTTTCCTGAAACAAAAGCCACAAATAGGTTACACTAGATAATTATGAGTAATTGAGCTAGATGAAATTTTGCCACGAGAATCAACACGAATTGATTGCTGCCAAAACTTTAAAAGCAAACATATCCATTTCACCCTTTCTACTGGTATGATTTTGAAAAGAAAACATTTCCACTCTTTTTTCCAATTGTTGGTACAAAACCTCTTGCAGTACAAATTTTCTCTCAATTACACAAAACTTGTTATCAGGTTCAACTATTAAAGGTGGCAATCCAAACAAAGAGAAAATGATAACATCCATCATAGAGTTCAGACAGAGAGAGACTTAGAACCAGCAAATTTCAAAGCATATAATATCTCGCAACAAGGCAGAGCTCATTTGCTTTTTAATAAAATCCATTGATCCACTAACCAAGCCACAACCAGTAAACCAGTCTTTTACTGGCTGAAATATACAACAGAAGCAATGCCTTTCAAACTCTTAGAATATATTCAGTAAATTTGTTCAGTTCTGGAGAAATAAATCAAGAAAACAGGAACAAGAGACAATTCAACTCAGTACCCCTCATGCATAGTTCAACCGGAATATGTCATTCAGTACATAGAAACTTCCTTGTGGTGTTGGCATCAAATGAAACATCTGCAATCCAAACAAAGAGGAAGAACTTAGAAATTTGAGTGTGAACAAGTTCTGAAACATTGTACTCATAAACCGATCGATAAAGCATCTAGCATAGTATAGTATTAAGTATAAAGGTCAAATTCGATAGGAGGCTTTAGTATCTGCAGTTTTTCCACAAATCCACAGACAATGCAGCAAAGCTATTATCAGAAATACAAATTCCAGAAAGAAAAAAAACTGAGGGCTGAATTGCCAATACTAAAAGCAACTCACAAAAACTTGTCACTTCTCATTTTTTCTGAATCATCAAAAACAGAAGTTTTTCTATGGTGTGTGAATATTAGGGGAACATTCAAGGCAAAACAAAAAGCAGGAGAAAGGAAAAGAAAGTGAAAACAGGGTATCCCACAATCTTTATCTTCCAATTTTTTTGGTAATATCTTTATCTTCCAATTGTGTATGATGACATCATATAATCTGTCTGCTATACAACAACTAGGGAGGAAAACAATCAGGCAATGCTTCAGAAAAGAAATAGTAAGTTAAACTTTATCAACAAAAAAAATTAAGTCAAAAGCAAGACAAAGATAATCAATAGTACTAGATATGAGCAGAACCACAAAACTCAATATTCCATTTTGTGAAGTACTATTGTACAGGGAAATCAAAGTGAAGACATTTTAAAACTTATGCAATTAAACTTTTCTACCCAATCTATAAGGGATACAGATAACAAAGAAACGCATTTGATAAAACCACAATCCTTTTCAAAGTTCAGCAAAGCAGTAGGTTGAAAGCCAATAAAGTTGCAAAAAACACCCTCACATAAATTCACAACAAAAAACAAAGCACAAGGGTCATTCATGGTACGGGTCACTGAAATTTTTATCGAAGACAAACAGTGAAGAAGGAAGCCATAAGGGTGTCTGCAACAGTCTTAGGCATTATTTGGTACCCTCATGCTGGTTTTTCATGTATCACTGCTAACGCACTGCCCTCTTTGAATACGATCAACTTGAACACTACTCACATCAAGAATCCGCTGTTAAAGTTCGGATTGACAACCCATTGCCAGTCAAATGACCATGAATTGGAAGGAGACAAATGTCTCTTTAAATTCCTTTCAGAACTCTAAACAGAAACTAAGCAAAGTAACCCAAGCACACAATCCGTGCTTTGGATAAGAAATGTTGGTTCTTCCTATGGTGCAGTTAGCAATTGCAAGTCTAAATTTCCTTAGACCAAAATATGGATATATTAGTAACAGGAAAAACTTATCTCTGGCATTACAAACTGAGAAGGCTGCATAGAAAAGGAAATTCAAAATAATAAATTTCCTCTGTTTCCAAGTGATTCAGCCTTTTCTGCAGCAATAAACTGGACAATGTTGGTTGTGTAGATGTGGAACGGAGGATGATCCTCGCGGTAGATCCAAATAGGTTTTCTCGGCTTTACAAAGAAAAGCCGTTGGGGAAGGATTTGGTGTGGCAGATGAAAGCGTTTATCAAGCAGGCTTTGCTGAATGGGTAGAAGAATAATCCACTAGAGTTCTCTTCAACTGGGAATGGGTTCTGGAAAAGGAATATGTCCCTTTCCCTCGTAATGGAGTGGTCTGGTAACATGACTAGTTATGGGATTTCCAATGTTGGACTTGATGCTACTTAAAGGACCAAGCTTTAGCATTGATTCACAAAGGACCAACTTATACTTATCGTGATACGAGGGAACCAAATATGCCAAAAATTCGTATTTGCAATGTGGAGACCTGAAAAAAAGTTTTACAGTTGTGCTCAGTTTGTTTGTTCGTTTTATTTTCACTTAAGTTATACATTCACTAACAAGAGAATTGCATTGTCCAACTATTTCTTTTCGCGAAAAGTTCACCAAGACAACCAAATCATTGTAGAGGAATGCAGCTTAACATCTTTTTCAAAGATACACATTTTTTATGACAAGGGAACCCACCCGCAGCCGCTACCCTTCGGGTGCGCACAGGGGGTAAACCCCACTCCTGTTCAATAGCCAGCAAACCACACAGGAGAGATAATCAAAGATACACACTTATTGGATGAAGAAAGTGAAAACGAATAGAATGTCTAGGAAGAAATTAGCAACTAGACATATGAGCAACAGTTGAGTTTTGGCAGGAGCAGAATGCATTTAATAGCATACATAGACAGATATCCTGTTCCCAAGAGGATGATTAAGCCGTTGAGACATACAACTAACAAGTTGGAGGTACAAGGTACAAATCCCAACTATGACACTCAGTAAAAGCCTTTCTACCCACCCTTGGTACCTAAGATTACTGCGCATGTTCGGGTTGTCGCAAGCTGTCGGGCAGATCAATTGGGGTGCGCAAGATAGTTCCAATACCACTCATATGTATTGTTCAATTAAAGTCTAAAATCTAGTAAGCAACTTTAATGTCAGAATACAAACTAAATGGCATCCAAACACGTAGAGATCATCTTTCGCTATTCTCCACAGCCATCAAAACTATAACTCAAGATACATACTTAAAAGTTATAATTAAGGCCATATACTACAGCAATTTTGTTATATCTTCACAGAGGCATCACATTATTAGCACATTAGTATAACTAGTCCCACAGCAGTAAACCTAAAATATGTAAATCACATACCTATCTCTAAATTTTCAGAATCTCACTCCACAAAAGGCGACTAACATCACTAGATCCTCGAAATGGAGAGTCAACTGGTGTTAGATTATTCGCAGTTCAACAAGTCTACTAAGAAGAAATCATTCATTCCTCTATGAGGAGTGTAGTACACCAAAATCATAGCAATAATGTGTTAGGAAAATGAAATATAGGGTGTGTTTGGCATGAAGGAAAATGTTTTCCTAGAAAATGTTGGGGGTGGGATGGAGTGGGGAGTGGGGGTTTGGGGGTGGCCGGGGTGGGATGGTCAAAGGGTGGGGGTTGGGGTTGTAGGGTGGGACAATGAACTTGGAATGTCACTTAGAGTCCGTTTGGATGGCTTATGGCTTTTGACCTATAAGCCCAAAGTCATAAGTTAGAAATTCTAGCTTAGCGCTTTTGATTTAAAAATAAGTGATTAAAAGCACGTTTTTACATTTACCCAAACACTATAAAAGTGCTTAAAAGCTCTTTTGGCTTAAAAAGACCTAAAATAAGCCAATCCAAACAGGCTCTTATGTAACTTGTTTTCCCTACTTTCATTAAGGAAGTCATTTTCCTCTTTTTGAGGAAATTATTTTCCAAAAATTTTGGCCAACCAAACATGAGAAAATTGGAAAACATTTTCTGGAAATTGTTTTCCTCCGTACCAAACACACCATCCATTTTCCTTCTATAACCGATTAAGAAATTATACTAATACAAATTGTAAAATACACAAGTAGATCGCCAATTACAACAATTAATTATAATGCAAACTCAGTATATGAGAGCCAGTCCCAGTATTTAACAAATCCATCGAATATATAGGCATAACTTGTAACGGCATCGTAACCTAAATAAAAAATGAAAACCTAAGGGGAAGTACCTGACTGAACTTGAGGGCGTGTTGTTCGCCAGGGAGTTGAAGATTGCCGCTAACAAAGACAAGCATGCCGCCAGCAGGACCAGAGGGCTGACAATCGACGGTGTTGATTTGGTGTTTGCACTGCTGGAAGGGGAGACTGGTGAGCTTACCGACGATACTCTGAGCACCTTGAATCTGCACGCCTTCAAAACTTAACATAGAAGCTTCTTGGTAGAGATTAGCAAGCCCGGCCCGATTGGTATCGAAGGTGGAATAGTAGTGATCCACGAATGCTCTGGCAACTGTATCTGGATCCATAGCCCCGAGTATGCCCTCTTTATCTTCTTTAATCAACACGGCTCTACGTAGCTGAAATAATACGCTATAGGAGGAGCCAACGAATCGCGGGGATGGGATTCTCTCTTTAGGAAACAAATAAAAGTAAAATTTGTCCCAACTTTTGAAAATTCCTATTTATTACTCCCTTCGTTTCAAAATAGAGTGTTTTTTTATTTACGCGCCTTTTAAAAAAAGTACTCTACAATAACAATAATAACATACACAGAAAAATTACATAACGTGAAGTCTAAGATGTTAGAGTGTACACAGATCGTATTTCTATTTAAAGTTCCGAAGGCAAAACCCCCACCTGTATCAGAAGCCCCTTGGCAAAGTGAAATGTAAATCGAGGATATGCGCTAGTTGCAGCCCTGCAAGGGAGATGACCAACGAGACACGAATCCAGCAACAACTTTTGTAGTATTTCAATAAATACTGTCACCACACGGATTCGAACCCGCGACGTCGGAGTGATTGTACCCCAATTACCTTGTCACTTACCAACTGGCATGTGTCCTGGAGGCTGATATTATCTCTATCTTCGTAGGTATAACGGTTGTTTTTTAAAGACTCGGCTCAAGCATAAGCACACAAAAAGGTACTCTCTCCATATTAAAGTAGTTATCTATTTTTTATTTGCAGTTTCTTAAGCATGAACAAGAGTTGCATTTTGATTATTTTATCATTTTAAAATACTTCCATGTTATCTCTTGTCAATAAATATTTATGCCAACTTAATGAATGATGTACTTTCTCTTAATTCTTGTAAAAGAATTATTTAATATTAATATTATCTTGGTTTGTTTAAGTGTCAAGTATTTTTTTTTGAGTAGTACTTGGCAAGCCCGCCGTGTTGGAATCAAATGTGTTATAGTAGTACTGCCGGAAATGGGTTGGCCATTCCGTTTATATCACTAATCATCCGTTGCCTTTTTTTTTTAGCATAACTCAAAGCACGGCTTTGCCTTGCTCTGCTTTTATCGCTGGAATACTACTATTACATATATAATAAGTGAAGGTACCCTTGTACGACGAAGGGTACTTTCGGAATAACGTTTTGGAACCCTCCCCCAATGTTGCCATTCTTGCAACTTGAGGCTGTCTTCTTCTGGTCATTTAAATGTTAATTTGTCTTTCCTCTCACCTTCTTCTTACGTTGCAGGTGAGCTTTTGGTTTCGGATTTCGGTGTTTTTTCCTCTAAGACCATACTTCTAAGGCTTTGATGCATGTGGTTGGAGGTAATTGATTTTCTTCATTTTCGTAGAATAATAGTGTGGTCATCTTCTTCAAATGCAGTGAAATCTGAGTGCTAATTAATGGATGTCAGTTTGGGTGATTTTGACATTTCAGATGAAGTCTCTGACTTCATATGGTTCTCTGGCTCTGCACTACCATCTGCTGTACAGGAAAATAAATCGTATTCTTTAACTGCATGTGAACGCTACAACATTTATCTAATGTGGCAGCATGTGACAAGTTTGAATTTTTTGGTGGTTGCTTATTTTGGAATAATGTGAAGGTGATAATTGTTGGAAATTAGCCTTTGGCGGGGAGATACGTCCACCCATCTTTGATGAATTAAACACTAGTGTTCCGTATGTTGGAGACCTCGTCTCTTTACACATGCATGATCTACGAAGTGAGTAGATGACCGTAGGGCCAAGAATCGTCTAATTTCGTTAAGAAATGAAAGAGATATTGGTCCACGAAGTAAGGTGTTTGAGACATGGAAATGTGGTGTGGGACAAATCTACCACATCGGTGGGAATAGGAAGAATTGATCTCTATATAAGTCTCAAATTGGTAAAGGGTTTGGGACCCCAAGGGGTATCCCATGTGTTTAAAGGAGGGAAGACCTAGATGTGCTTGGGTTCAAGGCTAAGCCCACACGCGCGCCGCCGCCCGCCCGCCCGTCCGTTCTCGGGGCATAATCTTTTTGGACCAGAGAACTCTGTCAGATGTACAGTTTGATCCCTGAAGTTTCATATGTACAGTTTGGACCAGAATTCTTTCATATGTACAGTTTGGTCCCTGAAGTTTCAATATTTACAATTTGGTCCCCAGAATTTCTGGAGACGTTTTCTGCCTACTGTTGGACTGCGTTTTGGAGCATTAACCAGCCATTATTTGGTTGATTAATTCCTCCATTAACAGCCCATTACTTGGGCAGTGAACAGCCTCTTTCAATGGCCTTAATAGCCATTACTTGACTGTTTTAATGGCCTCCCTTAATGGCCATTACAGCCTTGTTTTTGGCAGTTTGACAGCCCCTCTTGCTTGCTATATATTGAGTAGTTGTTGGCTCAATTCAGTGCTGAAAATACACGAAAAAGACAGCACAAAACCGCTGAAAAACAGGCAGAAAACAGCACTGGAAACACAGCAAAATAGACAGAAACAGTGACCAAAATCGCTGGAAAAACAGTGAAGAAAAGTGGCTGAAAATCAGTCAAAAACAGTGACCAAACCCTCACGTATACACAAGATATACACTATAGAGACACACTATATACACAGAGACAAAAGAGAAGAGTAGAGAGAAACTCTTCCTTCCTATTCCATATCTTCAGCAAGTCGAGTCATATTTGTTTTCTTCGCCAGGCTCAACCTATTGGCTTTGTAGTGTTGAGATTAAAGTGTTGTTTTATCTTGGGAGACTATTGCCCGCTAACGTAAAAGCATATATACGGGGCAATCTTGTCTTAAGGATAGAGGGCTATCCTCGACTCAACACACAACGTTATAACCATCCAGATTTAGTTGTTTCTTGATTTCAGGTTATCAAGATTCAAGACACAACAAACCTGCAGCAGTTCTCAACATTGGCTTTGCAAGGTGATCAAGATTCAAGACACAACACACATGCGGCAGTTTTGAAGATTGACCATTTATTTATCCTTTCGAACATTTGTAATAGTTATTACTTCCCGTACTGCTCTATAAAGTACCATAGAAATACCAATAATAATTGCTTTCCTGTTTCTTTGAATGGATAGGAATTGTATTGAACTAGAGTTATTCCATTGGGTTGTGTATATTTTCTGAATTCGTGTGTTTCTGTAACTCATCTTTTGAAGGTGGATTTTTATTGGACTTTGTAGGTATGCATTTTCTATTGGGTTTGTGGAGAACTTAACGTGGCGGGTAAGCTAAATTATCTATGTTTTTTTATACCATAGAAATTTTGAGGAGATAGGAGGCTAAGGAAGAATATGCCCGGCCATAGTGTTAGTTTACATGATAAACGAACCGTCAAAGTATAGTCATAGAGTACAACAGATTTGGATCTTGTGTGTGCAAATTTTTTGTGTGATTATTTTAGCACCTCGGTCTTTATTTTCAAAGAATAGGCTAAATGGTTGATTCAATCATTCCTGATTATTTTCTTATGTTTCTTGCTTCTCCTTCTCACTATCTTCTTCTGCAAACATTTGTTCCTATTGGATTTTACCTGTTATAGGTGAGCTTTGGTTTCAATCTTTTTGGTTGGTTTCAATGTCTCTCTTTTCTTTTGATTTTATGTCTGATTGACGGGATATTTCTTTCAATTTACGTTGTTTGTTTGATATTTGGATTTTAATTATGTTGCATGCATTGGTTTTCAGTTGCTGTTCGTTGCCACTTATGCCCTCTTTGGGATGCTCTTCCAACAATCGTTGTCCTCTGTGGCCAGGTTCGATTTATCTACACCTATTTTTGTGTGTTTTTTTGTGAGTTTTTATGTATCTCTAATTTTGTCGTTTATATCTGCTTTGGTTATTGTATATTTGTATGTACATGAGTCTGTAGATTGTTTTGTGTTTGATCGGTGTTTGTGATGGTATAAATATTTTTATGGAATTTGGTTAGTTTTGATGATTAATTTCATGTTGTTGCTCTTATTTTTTGAAATAATTTGATTGATTGTGGTGTTTCCATAGGGTTCCGGGAAGTCTTCGGTGTTGGAGAGCATCCGGAATTTTCTCCCTAAAGGACCAGGTAATGGTTAATAGTATAAATTATATTCGTAGAGTTAAATCTAGTGTTCTTTTCACTTATTGCAGACTGTAGTTTCTCAAGTGGAGATTTCCCCCTACTAAGTTCGTGCTAACAGTAATTAAAAAAAAAAAGAACGAACCGAACAGAACAGAAATAGAGATGAAAAATTTGTTACGAGTCTTTTGAATGTTGATTGATATTTTGATACCATGCATTAGGGATCAGTCACAATATATTAGACTTAAAAAGTCTAATTTTTTCTTCAGAAAAATAGAATGTACCTTCCATTTTGTCCAGAAAAATATATAAAATACACGTAATTAAGCCCTTCTTTAGTACCATTGTAAATGCTATTAGTAACACGTACATTAGATAGGTAAGACTTACTTCAGTGAAAAAGAAAATAGTCCTTTTAATTGGAGCCCAACATACACTCTAGCTCTTGTCTTGAGAGAAAATGTGATAATTAATTGATAAGTTAGGGACCTTCAACTATACCACTTCAATAATTTAGGTGTACTCAAAACTTGATATTTCAATTTTCAGGATCCCACATTGGAAACTGTACTCTCGCTCTGCTATTAGAAACAAAAATATCTAATTTATTTGAAAATGAAGTTATAAACCACAATATCTATACTCTTTCCCTCCCTTTTGTTCTGTTTTCACATAGCAGCACCTATTTTGGGGAAGGGATTGCAACAAGAAGGTCATTGGTTTGCAACTTTACAAGACTGAGCCAGTACAAGAAGACTATGCGTAGTTTCTTCACCCTGGTAATAGAAAGTTTCCAGATTTTGGTATGTTGCTGTTGTGAAAATGTGGTACAATGAAGAGTTGGTGTATAGCTTCTTAGACTTTTTCTTTACTATTGTGATATCTAGATTACCTTGTCATATTTCATCTGCAGTACTGTTAGTCCATTACCATATCCGTTTTGAAAGTGAATCTTCTGTGAAATATCATTTGAAAGCTTTTATGCCTTGGGTTCATTTGTACATTTCTTCCTAATGAAGCAATGATGAGATCAGAGTCCAGGAGGATAGAAGAACTGACGGGATGACTGGAAAGATGCTCTGTATTCGTTCCTGTTAATACACGTCTGTTTCATTCTAGAACTTCCGTCTTTGGCTTCTCTTTCACTACTCTCTCTCCCTCCCTCTTTTTGCTTCAGTTCTCTCTCGAAGATCGCTGAATTTGGATCTCCATTACCCTCAAATCGATATTTTGTTCTAATAGATTTTGGTCCTCACTAAGCATTCTTGTTTCTTCTATCAGTGAGCGATTGATGTTGCGAGGTGGAGGGATATATACTTGATTTATCTTTCTTCTACATTTTTCTTTATGGGTTTTGACATGCATCTCATTATTGTTGACTCAACTACGACCAACCAAGTAGTTAAGTTTTCCCCCTTTCATAGCTGGTCCTTTTCAGTGCATTCAAAATGATTTTTGAAGAAAGTGATTTAAGGTTTGAACTTCTCTTGAATTGGGTTAAACAATTGTTGGGTCATTTTTTCGCTTTGATTTCTATTCTATTATTTTCCTTTCTACTTCTAATTTTCACAAGTTTCTTCTATTCGTTTGTGTGCGACTGTCTTTTTTCAATTTGTTTATTTCTAAAAATACTGTTAATTTATTTTTGGTTATACTTTGGTTTGTGTTTAGAATTTTGACAGCAAAGAGTAGTAGTGCAAAATTTTGGGTAATATTACATGCTTAGCAATTAATGAAGAAAATTTTCGATACTCATGTCAGATGAAACAGACTGTACATAGATACAGAATCAAGGTGAAGTTAGAGAGGAATGAGGACGATGGACGCACGGGCAATTGTGAAGGAACTGAGGGGACGTATGCGAGGGTGAAGACGAAGGAGTTACGAGTGGAGAGCTATGTTGAAAGCTCTGTTGAGGATTGTTGAGCATCACGAGAAGGAGATGGTTAATTAGGGCATCTGACCTATCTAAGCCTGAATTTGAATCCTTTGTGCATGAGGTTTATCACTTTCTTCTTACTTGCATCATCTGCATATCTGTCTGTTTACGTGCTTTCGGTTCCATGTAAATTATGTACATATAATTTTGGGGACAGCGAGGAGGAATAAATTGCACAATTGGTTATATTTTGTTCTGTAAGGAAACTCTGAGTTTTTAGCCCCTCTACGTATAATATTTGAACAATAAAGTTGAGGAGTGATAGGAAATTCTGACTTTTCAGCACCTTCTTTATAGTATATGAAACATTAAGTTGGAAGTGGAAACTTCCTATTAATCTCAGCATCTACTCTCCAAACGGTGCGCCTCTTATGTGCTTTAAACTTACATTATGTTACTTTCTTTAATATACAACAATGTGCTGGGTTTTGTTGTGGATTTAGCAGTGTTTCTACGGGAAGGCAAGCAAATGATGGTTTGCATTATTGCTTTCATATATAGTTTGTACTAGGTGATTTTAGGGGTTTGTCTTTACTTTGTGTCAATTCTTAAATGATACCTTTAAATAAAATTTAAATATAATGTTTTTTTTTCCAAGAAGTAATCCACCTGAAGCTTATGTAACTCAGTTTCCCCCCTCATGTTTGTTAAATATATCGCAGGTTACTCTAGGTTGAGGAGTGACTCTTTTTTTCGTCTGTCAATATTCATTGTCTTTACTTTCTCAAATTTGTGAAATTGGATGGTCGTGATGCTTCTTTAGTTATTTGCAGTTTTTTTCGTACATTGATCTATGTTTTTATTGACATTAATACATTGTAATAGGCTGGTTAGTGTTAGACTAACCTTGGGGTGGATGCGAGGTTTGGCTTTGTGGAGAATAGTTAAGTCGAAAGTGTTTATAATACATATGTGGTAGTGTGATTTCCTGTGTGTTGTTGCCTTCAAGTTTCCTATGTATTCATATTTATTTTACTTTTTTTTCATTTTGTGTCTTACTTTCTTGATCGCTTGATTATACCGAACATTGAACAAATTTGACCTGCACCTAATTCAAGGATGCCATAATCTTTTCTCAGAATAGAAGATTGGAAATATATTTACCATGTGCATTTAATTTTGAAATAGCAACTTGCTTATTTGTAGTCTTTTGAGTATGTTATAAATGGTCATATTCCTGTTATATGCTCTCTGTGAAAGGCTTTATACCAAAGAAGGAGCCATAACTAAACATTAGCGGCAGAGATGAAAAGAATTGTTCCTAGGGATCATCTGTTGTCTCTAAGGAGGTAACTAGACCACTATACCCTAAGGATTAAATTACCTGCTTATCTACAACCTAAGCAGTGCTAAACTGCTATTGGTTTCTTTGTTCAATGCATGTCCTCAATGTGTCCATATATAAACACAATGCACGCGCGTGGATTATGGATTAGTAACTTTGTATTTGATCTATGCAGAGGAAAGATATGGTTCAGTTTGGTGATCCTTTGCCGATGGCTGACCCAACTCTTTCCTTTCACCGGTTGGTAAGTGCATCCTATTCATATTAAGCGGGGCGGCATTTGCTAAATAAAAAGGCAGTCACGGAAAACTCCATGAGATGTGTCTTAGGCCAGCATGATGAAGCTCTGTGGTTTTGCCTCCGCTGCTAATGAATGGCCATCCGAAGCCAATGATCGTTTTCTGGTCCTCAACAGCTCAAAGTATGACCAATAGGCCAATAAAAGGGAGTGATTACAGGCCCCCTCACCAGTGTTTGTTAGAATGAGCAACTGAGGTAACTTTGGTACCCCCTCAGTATTTGAATTTTATACCTTCTCTAATAATGTGTAAAGTTGCAGCCATGTGACCAGGAGGTCACGGGTTCAAGCTGTGGAAACAACCTCTTGCAGAAATGCATGGTAAGGGTGCGCACAATTGACCCTTGTGGTCCGGACCTTCCCCGGACCCCGCGCATAGCGGGAGCTTAGTGCACCGAGCTGCCCTTTCTTTTTTCTTTTCCAATAATGTGTAATGAACTCAATGTTAACAACATCATCTCTGTTACTAGCGGTAAAATCTGCTGCCAGATTGCTTTGACCATTAGGGATGAAGTGGAGGATTTGGAAAAGGAAGGCATCAATATGATCCCAACTGAAATGTTTTTTTGAGAGAGGCTTGCCTTTGAGGAAGTATGAACACGATTCTGCTTGAACTGGGCTGTCTGTTGCTTCAGAATCACTACACATGTCCCCTTTTCTCATCTTCTTGTTTTACCTTTAACTTCCTTTCAATTGTATATGCTTGTAGTGAGCTTATCTTTTGTGGTTGCCACATCCACTCATATGTGCAACTCCAACTTTACATTGTTGGAATCAAATTTGTTATAGTAGTACTGCAGGAAATGGTTAGCCATTCCGTTTATATCACTAATCACCCATTGCCTCTTTTTTTAGCATAACTCAAGCACTGCTTTGCCTTGCTCTGCTCTTAGCGCTGAAATAATAATACGGGCTGCCCTTTGAAAGTTAACATAGAATTTCCCCGATAGTACTTGGCAAGCCCCGCCGTGTTGGAATCAGATGTGTTATAGTAGTACTGCAGGAAATGGTTGGCCATTCCGTTTATATCACTAATCACCCATTGCCTCTTTTTTAGCATAACTCAAAGCACTGTTTTGCCTTGCTCTGCTCTTAGCGCTGAAATAATAATACGGGCTGCCCTTCGAAAATTAACATAGAATTTCCCTGATAGTACTTGGCAAGCCCCGCCGTGTTGGAATCAGATGTGTTATAGTAGTAGGAAATGGTTGGCCATGGCCATTCCGTTTATATCACTAATTACCCATTGCCTCTTTTTTTAGCATAACTCAAAGCACTGATTTGCCTTGCCTTGCTCTGCTCTTAGCGCTAAAATAATAATACGCTATATATATATATACATATATTGTATAGTTGGTGATGTCCATTCCTCTCACTATTTTACATTTTACGATCGCCATTTTAGCCAAGAAAAGGCTATGTGAATAAAGAGTAGATGAAATATAAAAAGCCTTATTTTGTCCTAGCTTCAAAAGGCCTTGTTGGCCAATTCCCATTCAAGCAAGTTGAGTCCATATCTTGGCCATATAATTGGGAGTCAATTCCTCAAATGGTCATTAAATTTGTCCATCAAAGTAACTTTGAATATTTTTGGATAATAAAGTCATCAAACTAGTAAAACAATCCATTTTTGGACATAAGACCCCTTAAACCATTTTAAATTATAAAACTCATTTAAATATTTCTATTTTATTTTCAAAATGTGAAATATATTAGTTCGAACAAAAATTCCAGAATATTACAAAATTATGTCTAAAGTTGACAATAAAATGATACAATTGAATGGCAGTAGAACTAAGGATATTGCTTAATTATAGGTCTGATTGTTAATAGTTTTACCTGATATATAAAAAATTCTACTTTTACTTTTTTATAGCTTGAAATAATATGTTGTATATTTCTATTTTATTATTAAAATATGAAAAATATTAATTTGAACAACAATTTCGGAGTATCGAAAAATTGTTTTTAGGTAATGGATTTTATAATTTAAAATGAGTTAAGGGGTCTTATGTCCAAATATGGATTGTTTTACTTTATTGGAAACGAGGATATAGTTTGATGACCTTATTATAAAAAAAATCAAAGATTACTTTAGTGGGACTTTTTCACAACTTCAAGACCATTTGAAGAATGGACTATATAATTAGCTTTAATTTCCGATAAAAGGCACAGGTATCGAGAATTCATATCTTGTATCATGTTCTCTACTTTTGTTAATTTAGAGTATTTTGCAAGAAAGTGAGGCAAGAAATAGTTGTGTGAATCTTTCTTTCGAGTGATCTTATAAGGTTATTTTTCGGACATTTTGCATTTGATTAATGTATTCTCTATTTTGTAGTCTCTATTGTACTTGTATTGAATCAATTGTTTCTCTCTGCTTGTATATTAGGTCACATTAATTGAACCATGTCAAAAATTACACTTTCATTATTTAATTAACTTATCATTATTATCAATCTGCATTGCCTTTATTATTAGCTAAAAAATTTCTCCGCGGTTCGCGCGGTCATATAATACCTGTTATTAATTAGATCCTAAAGTCCTTGCAATATTTTTTTGGTTTGAAAACTTTCATATTGTCTTATTTATTCTGTGGATGAAAAATTACTTGGGGATAGAAATCTCAATCTAAGTTATCTCATTTAAAACTTCAATAATATTTTCATTAATCTTTAAAAAGCGACTAAGATGTTATTAAGAAATTATCGAGCTTAGTAATTCTAATGAACTTGATGAAATATCTGATAAGATCCCACGTGTTAAGATTACTATGCTTCAATATTTCAAGGGATGTCCACATACAATTTTCAATACTTTTCAGTTTATTTTCATTAAAATCAAATCAATTTTCTTATTTTCTTTGAATTTAAAACTAATTCAAATAAAATGGGATATCGAAATTGTGATGGGGAATATTTTTTATAACTAGACAAGGACCCAATATATAGAATATGACAATCTTAACCTGTCCAGCTAAGCTAAATATAAAACAAATAAAATATCCCCACATAAGTATTAAAAAAGTTGATAAGAAAATTAATAAGCTAAAGAAATAATCCCGTGGCTCTCATTGGTCAGGTGGCCATATTTTCTTTGTGTAACAGCTAAAGACAGATATAATATATATATAATACATATATATATATATATATATATATATATATATATATATATATATATATATATATATATATATATATATATATATATATAAACATTACATTGAAGAATGATGGGGTAGGAAAATCTGAAATTATTAATTATGTAAGTCCTGTGAATAGCAGTGGAGAGATGGATAATGACTTTGCATAAGAGTAAAAGGATTTTATATAAAAATTAATTACATATAATTACTTTTTAAATGATTTGATTATGTAAATGTTTTTTAATGTTATTATGCACAATTTAAACTCTAAGCTCCTAAATCGCAGTTGACCACTAAGGTACATGAGTATTTCCCATCACATTATTTTTCTCAATTTAAATATTTACTTAAAAGAAGGGGGGGGGGGGGGGGAGGAAGAAAGAAGCAGTGAGTCAAAAATTCAAAAAAGTACTCTATCTCATTTTTAAGGTTGAATGAATGGGCATGTAATTTGTGAAGCCGTAAACAATTTGTATTATAAGTTCCACGAGTTCAATGCTTTGGACAATGACATTTGTGAATTTGTGTACAATGTAGTTTTTTCAAGAATGATAGTTTGACGGAGTACTAAGACTTTCCATCAAATGTATCAATTTCTCCTGAAATTCTTAAATTAACTTTGAATTAAATTTGATTCTAATCGTTTGAAAATTAATAAAGAAGAAACATAATCATAGAAAAATTAACAAAGAAGGCTTGACACATATACAACAACAATAACATACCCAGTGAAATTACACAACGTGGGGTCTGGAAAGAGTAGAGTGTACGCAGACCTTACCTCTACCTTGATAGGTAGATCGACTGTTTTCGGAAGACCTTCGACTTGACACATATGTAAAAATATTTTCTCATTGGAACATGAAAACAGTAGACGACATTCTTCTTATGATACAAATAATTTACTGGATCGGTTATTATTTGAAGTGACACTTCGAGATGGATTTATGTTCTTACATGCAATTAATTTTAAGGAGAATAAACTCTAATTAAGGAATTAATTCAAGTTGTAGTTAAAAAATAAACTTTAATTAAGGAATCCAAACTGTGGGTGGGACAGATTGGATCCAAGTGGATAGCTGTTGTTAATTACTGTATCAATCTCACATGCTATTATTGGCATCGGATTCAAATAAAAAGTTTGTTCCTCTTATTTCTCTAGAGCCTGTCGGCTACACAATTAATTTCATACTCTATATTTTTTTCCCAATAAAATTGTGTTTATTTCTAGAAGAAGTATTTTTTTCTTTACGCTTATTAACATTTTTTGGGTAATCTATAATGAAAAAGATGCATTGGATCCACTTGAGCCTTGTTTCTAAGCTAAACAACAAATTCAATTGTTACATTGAGAAGTACAACATGTCCAAGTCCAACCAAATAATTTTGACCATCTAAATTGTGAAGGAGACAATAATGCCACGTATGTTCCCAATTTCAATATCAAAATATACGTGTCTCTTAAAGGTAAACAGTACCATCCTATAGTCAGTTAAAAAAATTATTTAGTGACTTCTTATGATATTTAATAAGAATTAAATGATATTTATGTTATAAAAAATAATTTAATAATTTTGATAGAATTAAGCTGAGTGATCATCACTAAAATTACCCCTTTGCAGTATCTTTGCATTGCTTAAATTAAAATTAAACAAATAAACTTCAAAATAAATAAACCGTGAATGATTTAGTTAATGGGAGAGTACTGTAACATCTGCATTTACTGCTGCTAATCATAGACTAACATAAATTTTGTATTGTCATTTGTAACTAAGAAAGTTGGTTCATTAATTTTTTTTGCCAAATTATATTCTGTTCAAGCTTTAATAGACATAATTACTCGATATCTATGATAGCGAAAGACAATAAATACCTTATAAAATTAACTGACGTATGTAAATTGACTCAAATATCACAATTATAAAATAACAATATAGAGAAGAAGAAGAAAGCAAATAAAATGACTGTACAATTTTTGGCGTCTAGACATAAGTTTAAGATGCTAATTTGACTATGTCTAACTTGACTGACGTACCAAACTAATAATGAAAGAAAACAATAAAGTAAAGGTTGAAATTTAAGTTTGCCAAAAAATTAATGACACAAATCTACCGCGCCGTCACAACTAGTATTGTGAATGCAATAGTGCTCTCTGTTTTGTTTCTTCTCCGACAAAAATATACTGTGTTAAAAACAGCTTAATTATCTTTGAAAGGTCATATATGGATCACAATATCACATAATGTTAAAAAATGTGTGACGTTTCAATATTATCTTCCGTGCCATTTTTTGCAATATTTTATGGGCAACATTTCTCTTTTGATCAACTTGGTCTTTTTGGATTATTTATATCACCACCGTCATCATCATGCCGTCCAAAAACAGAACATCATTAGATCAAAAATTATATACTTATATATTTTCTCCGACCTTTGTGCTTGTTCTTCATTACATGTCCTTTGACTCCCCCAAGAAAGATTTCGAACCAAACTCAGATATAATCTGTAATGGTTCGTTTGAAAGAGAGATTGGGTTTATTTTTCAATAATAGATGGCTTGTATTCGTAGCTGCAATGTGGATACAGAGTTTTGCTGGTATTGGATATTTATTTGGCAGTATTTCTCCGATCATTAAGAGTTCTTTGAATTATAATCAAAGGCAAATTGCCAGATTGGGTGTGGCTAAGGACCTGGGAGATAGTGTTGGATTTCTGGCAGGCACTTTGTCTGAAATATTGCCTTTATGGGCAGCACTTCTTGTGGGTGCTATTCAGAACTTTATTGGTTATGGTTCGGTTTGGCTCATCGTTACCGGTCGATCTCCTACTCTCCCCTTATGGGTTGTGAGTACCTTATCTCCTTATTAGCCAATTTCTTTATTGCTGATTTCAAGTTTATTTCTTTATACTTTTTCATTGAAAAGGGTCAGTTACAGTGTTTGCCATTTTATCGGCTAACGTAATCGGATGTCAAATTGATTATTTAACTAAGCGATTTGAGCCGGAAGCGGAACTCTAACTTCCAGTAATGGGTTCCCAACTACTTCAGAAAGCGTTAGGATGGTGAGTGTGTAAACTAAGAGGTAAGAAACATGAATGCAACTGAGTACAGTAAAGTAAAGGATAAAGATAATAGTAAAGGATAAAGATAGATAAAAATTGAGTTGTTTGATTGATTGTGTGGGTGTATATACAAAGAATGATCCTATTTATAGTACAAAAATGAAAAAAAAACTGTACAACGTGATCCCCATGTCAGTCATCAAGTAACCCACTAAGTTCAATGGCCGACTATGGGGAGGTGGTGATGATTTTCTCGCCCTCTACTCCTCTTGCTCGGATCATGGCCCTTTCTTTTAGCTGTTGTTGGTCGTTATCGCTTTTAGGGGTCCGGAAACCCTTTTGACTTGGTCGTTGAAGCGTCTGCATCTGAGTGAGTCTCAGTCGTACCTCTAACTAACAACTCGGCTAAGATGCCTTAGTAGCCAATGAAGTTCTTGTAGTCGAGGGCTAGGAGTAAATTCGGCTTTGGAGCAGTTCGGCTGTCACTGAATTTGGCTAAACACTTCAATTATTTTTTAGTGCTAACAATTGCCCCCTACATTAACTCGAGTGTGACTGTTGAGTTGATGTATCCAAAAGTAGCCGTCGTTACAGTCTGACAGCCGCGCATGTCACTTCAATCGTCTTGTCTCCGGTGCATGCAATGATGATTACTTCTGGATTGGGTTTCCCCTTCAACCGAGGTGTCTTTATTTCCACGAAATCGGTTCCAATGTTTTCCAACCGTGCATTCGAAGAGGTAGCCCTGATTTTCGCCGCGCATCGAAATTCTACTTAAGAAGAAACATCTTTCCGAGAATTTTTCACTTGATCTTATAGCCATCTCAGACTTCTTCACTTCTGCATAAAAAAACCCTAATCTCGGCCCTTTCCTTACTCGGATGCCATGGCTTCTTCTTCCTCTTCTCAGAAGATATATGGGACCACTCTAGCCAATAAAGACCTAACTGATGCCTTGGTCCTTGTTGATGAACAATTGGTTCTGGCTCCATAAGGTAGGCCGGAACAAGGCGACGTTCTTTTATCTCAACATCTTAGCCCGGTGACCTATGACCTTCCCCTTACCTGCGACTGGTTCACTGCCGACCGCTGTTCGGCTAACCTACGCACCTGGCCGACCAAGGTCACCAACTATTTTGCTTGGGTCGACCGGGTCGGGTCGGCCAAAGGAACCGAGTGGAGGCGTATGGGTCTTTACGACGCCCTTGTACTATCGGGGTCTGATATCTCCTGCAATATCTGCCTCATATATGCATTTCTAGGTTATTGGTCGACTACCTCATATCTCGCCGTGATACGTAAGGACGAAACACCCTCGTTTACGTTAAACTCGACCACCCTCTGTTCGGTTTTAGGGAGTGGCTCTTCATCTATTCGAGGCATGCTCGACTGCCTGTTGGTTGGCATCGATACTTGCCCCCAGGCCTATATCTGGCGTCGATAGGGACCCTTCTGAACCTCATGGTTTGTTCCTGAAGTTCTCGTTCAATGTCCCTCGAATATTCAAGGCGGCCATGAAAACTGCTCCTAGCTGGCTGCCTGTCATCGCGAATGTCATGTAGGCTGCCTAACCAGTTGAACACAAAGGTCCTTGGGGCCTTCTCCCCTTCGGTAGGTTTCTTTGGGACCCACACCCTTTTCATTGGCTGTCTCCATTTGGTGTCTCTTGACTCATCGGGCTTAGCAAAAGATACCATAGATATTGGTACCGCGGGAAAGGGGTCGGTATCAATGGACACTTCAGTCATACTCTTGTCGGCTAGCTTGAACCTCCCCTCTTTGATGCCCTTTTGGATCGCCTTTCTGAAGATCACACAATTAGAAGTAGAGTGACTGTATGAATTATGCCACTTGCAGTACTTCTTATCTTTGAGTTCCTCGGCAGGCAGAATCCTATGACCATCAAATAGCCGAATCTGCTCATCTTTGAGCAGATGATGAAAGATCTGATCTGTCTTCGTGATGTCAAACGAGTAACTGACCCTGTACGGAATCAGGAGCCAAAGAGGAGTACCATGCGAAGGTTGTTCCCGTTAGAGAGGGAAAAGCTGCAACTTGTGATACTCATTCTGGCCAGCCTCGCCGCATTGGGCAGTAAATCTACCGATGTGCTCGATAGTGGATTTGACGTCGTCGCCAGAGAAGATGGCAAACTCCGGTGTTTTGAAGCCCCTCGGCAAAGGTGTTATCCGATCTACCCAATCAGAGTAAGGCTTCTTATAAACAGGCATGTCCAAAGGTTTCAGTTGGATGCCGAAGTACCTCCGCATAGTATTAACAATAATTTCCGGGTTTATCAGTTGTGACGTCCCCTGCGGATTCTCGATTGGATTCGGCTGGTAGGCGTTCTGTACCGGCGGCCTCCATTCTGCACTTTGTTGGACAGGGTTTTGAAGGTTGTAGGTGGTCTGCTGGCCATTACCAATAGGTGGGGTAATGCCCCATTGCTGCTGTTGGGTATGGCCACCAAAGCCTGCAACATGAGCTCCTAGAACGGCTAACGGAGTCTGAGGATAAGGTGGAACAATATTCCATGGCTGCTCTCCTCGGTTGTCGGTCGTTCTTAGAAAATTTACGCTTCCTGCAAGGTATGGATTGGGTACCAGCAATGACTACTGGAGTGGTATTCCACTGTAAACAACGTCACCAGATAGCCGAGCTAAGTCATAGAGCCTGAATTGGCAGGGGCCATCGGCTGGCCAACATTGTTCTCCTGCATCGTAGGGTCGTTCGTAGAAATGTAAGGCATAACGGGCGGCAATCCAAAGTGTCCTAGAGCCTGAACTGGTCTCCGAGCCATGTTGATCTACCCATACTGCAGACTCGCTTAGTCAAGTGGCACATTTTGCCCCCAAGGTTTGGCGGCGACCACGCAGTGTGCTGGTTGCCAGGCAATTGGGCTTGTGTTCCTAGGTGCGCTACCGGCTGCACCTAAGTAGGCACTAGCTGATGCACATGCGGTTGAGGAACAACACCGGGAGTCACAATCTCATGATGAACAGCACCGCTCGTCAGAGGGATGGCAGAACTAGCCGAACATTCTCCTGGGAGCACTCGGTTGGTTTCCATCTCCCTCGCTTGCTGATCCTCGTTATGTACCATCGGCTTCACAATGTCAGTCAACTGGTTAGAAACTTGGTACATAATATCGTGGATGCCCAAGTCGATTTGTTGTCTAATAAAAGACGTGGTCATTATGGTTGGACCTTCAGATTGACTAGATTTTTCCACAGCTTGGGTTGATGGAGGAAGTGGAGGGGTATCAACCGATGTAGGCATACCCAATGAGGATGTTGGTTCGTTGTTCCTTCTGGGAGGATTTTGTTTAGGATGTGGACTGGACTCGGGGTTCATTTTCTTAACGGACCTTAGGCGCATACTCCAAGAATGATCCTGACCTGGAGAATCAAACTTTGCTATTAATTCACCTATGGTCCCACTGGGCGTGCCAAATTTGCTACCGTCCGAAGTGTTTGCTGTTTTATCGGCTGATGAAGTTGGATGACAAATTAATTCCTTAACTAAGCGATTTGGGCCGAAAGCGGAACTCTAACTTCCAGCAATGGGTTCCCCAAGTACTCCAGAAAGCGTTAGGATGGTGAGTGAGTAAACTAAGAGGTAAGAAACATGAATGCTGCTGAGTACAGTAAAGTAAAGGATAAAGATAGATACAAATTGAGTTGTTTGATTGATTGTGTGTGTATATACAAAGAATTATCCTATTTATAGTACAAAAAAGAAAAAAAATTGTACAACGTGATCCCATGTCAGTCATCAAGTAATCCACTAAGTTCAATGGCCGACTATGGGGGAGGTGGTGCCGATTTTCTCGCCCTCTACTCTTGCTCGGATAATGGCCCTTTCTTTTAGCTGTTGTTGGTCGTTATCGCTTTTAGGGGTCCGGAAACCCTTTTGACTTGGTCGTTGAGGCGTCGGCATCTGAGTGGGTCCCAGTCGTACCTCTAACTAACAACTCGGCTAAGATCCCTTAGTAGCCGATGAAGTTCTTGTAGTCGAGGGCTAGGAGTAAATTCGGCTCTGGAGCAGTTCGGCTGTCACTGAATTCGGCTAAACACTTCAATTATTTTTGAGTGTTAACAGGGTCTATCACTGCCCTTAGCTATCCCTCTGATTTGATATTGGATCGCCTAGTGGTCACTACTAAAAAAAAATAGGAATTAACACGGACAAATTTTGTAGCTAAACAGCAAAATATGTCATGGGTTAGCAACAAATTATCAAGAAATTTTGTTAGCTACGAGCAATTTTGCGACTAAGTTCGTAGCTAATTCCAGTTTTTTTTTGTGTGTGTAGTGGGTAGTGAATTCTTACCTGTTTCTGATGCCATGCTCAGAAGTTTTAGGCCAAGGGGGATATGAGGTCATTGACTTATTGATGCTAACATCAGGGGTTTATAAGCCTCTTGATATGTCATTTCTGTCTTTCTGAATTGCAAATTGTTTTTTTGAGTATCAAAGGTTTAAGTCAAATTTAATTGTGGTGCTTCTGAATTTTGCAATTTGATTCATGCGCTAGTTACAGTCATCAATTTACAATTATGTATTCAATTTGCTTTTTCTGAATTTTCATGCCTTTGTATAAAGCCTTGAACTTAGGTAGCCACGAAGAACCTGTTGCTCTATCTACATATGCTTCATGGATCTGATATTACATTTCTAGTTTCAAGAACTTTAAATATAGTTAAAGTTTCCACTCTGCATTAAGGCTGAAGATCATTGGATTCTACTTGTGAACCAAATAAACTTCAACTTGCCTTTTCTTTATGAGTTTGTCAGCATGATACCCCATCGTGTATCATCTCCTCTCGAAGTGTAATTAGATAAGGGAAAGAGTTCATATGTCTTTGAATGAATGAAGGAGACAAAACTGAACTTCTGTCCAATTTTTACCATTTTCCTGGTGTGCATGGGCAAGAACAATGCTTGTTTTCTATTGTGGAGCTGAATGCCCTTCTTCTCGTAGTATGTCTGGTCATTTACCCGAAGATGTATTTCACTATTTTGTTGTGATGGATCAAGATCGCTCATTTACTGACCGCTATGATAATTTGGGTCTTGTCCATGGCATATTGCATAACTTGTGTGTTTGATCACTACATTGGCGTGTACTTCTAGTTTTGTCTAAGAATTGACTTATTTCAGCTATTTCTGTGCAGATGTGTATTCTTATATTTATAGGAACAAATGGCGAAACCTACTTTAATACAGCAGCACTTGTCTCAGGTGTGCAAAATTTCCCTAAAAGTCGCGGCCCTGTGGTGGGAATACTTAAGGGGTTTGCTGGGTTGGGTGGTGCAATTATGACTCAGATATATGCACTGATCCATTCCCCAGATCATGCTTCACTTATATTTATGATTGCGGTGGGACCTACAATGGTGGCTATCGCCCTCATGTTTATAGTCAGGCCTGTTGGTGGCCACAGACAAATCAGACCTTCTGATGGATTCAGTTTTTCATTAATCTACAGCATTTGCCTCATTTTGGCTTCTTACCTGATGGGTGTCATGCTTGTTCAAGACCTCATTGTTGTTAGCCACACCATTACTACAATCTTCACCGGGATCTTGTTCGTTCTACTGATTATTCCTGTGGTGATTCCGATCTCATTGACATTCTCTCAAGAAACTAGAGTACCATCAGAAGAGGCTCTTTTATCTGAGTCACAAAAACAAGAACCTGGAGTATCTGCACATGACCAGGAAATTATATTTAGTGAGGTTGAAGATGAGAAGCCTAAGGAAGTAGATTTGCTTCCAGCATTAGAAAGGCAAAAAAGAATTGCCCAACTGCAATCAAAACTAGCCCAAGCAGCTGCAGAAGGAGCAGTGAGGATCAAAAGAAGACGGGTCCCTCATAGAGGGGAGGACTTTACTCTAATTCAGGCTTTGATAAAGGCAGACTTTTGGCTTATATTTTTCTCACTACTTTTAGGTTCTGGATCTGGTTTAACTGTGATTGATAACTTGGGCCAGATGAGCCAATCTTTAGGATATGATAACACACATGTATTTGTTTCCATGATCAGCATATGGAACTTCCTCGGTCGTGTTGGAGGTGGATACTTTTCTGAAATAATTGTGAGGTACATATAATTCACTTCTTCCATATTTGATAATATTAACTGAACTTCACAAATTTTTTTCTCATGAAAACTTGTCCTATTGACAAACAGGGATTATGCCTACCCAAGACATGCAGCCATGGCTATTGCCCAAGTTGTAATGGCTTTCGGGCATTTCTTCTTTGCCATGGGCTGGCCAGGGGCTATGTACATTGGTACTCTTCTGGTAGGGCTCGGTTATGGGGCTCATTGGGCGATTGTGCCAGCTGCTGCATCCGAATTGTTTGGCTTAAAGAATTTTGGAGCTTTGTACAATTTCCTCACTATTGCTAACCCGGCTGGTTCATTAGTATTCTCAGGTGTTATTGCTAGTACTATTTATGACAGTGAAGCTGCAAAGCAAGCTCAAGAGCGTCATCATCCCGGCCAATGGAATGGGGCATCCTTTTTGTCAAGTTTTCTATCTGTTGATGAACCTTTAAAGTGTGAAGGGGCAATATGCTTCTTCTGGACTTCCTTGATACTTTGTGGACTCTGCATCATTGCTTCTTCACTAAGCATGATTCTGGTTTATCGAACAAAGACTGTATACACTAGTCTTTATGGAAAATCTCGTACATAATTCTTCCGTCAAGTGAAAGCTTGGATAGAAATTTGAGTAATTTGCACAGATACTCTCAGCCAGCTTATGGGTCCAAGAGCAAGACAATGGAGATGGTGAAACTGCCTTTTTTTTTTTGGTTGTTGTTAGAAGCTGTTTCTTGTAATGTGAGATAAATGTTTGTATTGCAATTGTTGATTGGTGTATATTTGCATTGTCATTCACACTTGAAATTGTTACATTTTGGTTGTCAACCATTTCATTTATTGATTGAGATCTTTCGTTCTTTTTCCTTTTAATCGTAAAAGTCTTTACACTGCACAATGCAGAGGTTCTAGTCCAATGACATTGATAACTTGCTATATTTGAAAGAAGATAGTAAATCGTGATAACTAATGATATAGGATGGCATCTACCTAAATACAATTACCAGAAAACACAAGTAGATTAACATGGCATAAACTTGACCAAGTTCATGCTTGTTGACGATGCAAATTATTGCACCAGGTGCAACTATGCAAGTCAAGACTGAATTCAATATCAGAGAGATCGGATTCGTGTAAGTGCCCAGTAAAGGAATGATTACAAAATTCAAAAAAAAAAAAAAATCCAAGCTCTAGACCTTATACACATGATTTATTTAGCCAATTACATCAAAAACTGCAAAAAATAATTATTTCCATTCTTCTGACTTCTAAACATGGATTTACTCGTTTACACAAAGTAGCATTTTATTCCTTTTTTTGTTGAAGGTGAGAACTTGGGCTTTACGAGTTGAACCTGGTGCAATCCAGTCTTATTTCACCTTGGTTACCGGTTTTGACACCAACCCTTCCGAGTTTTCTCATTGCAGTGACAAAAGCTCCATTAAAGTCGAAAGCATTATTAGCAAAGTCACTAACAGTGCCTTCAGACGCTTTATCAGTGAAGAGCACTTGATCTGAGGTGAACAAACCCTTTCCTCCAACGAGACTCTTGTAATACTCATTGTCAAAGGTTCGTGGAGTCACGGGGTCCATGTTTATAGCAATGGAAGGATCTACATTTTGAGGGCACATTTGCATAAGTTGTTTAGCATATTCTTGATCCAAAGAAGGGTCAACGGGTTTGGATGGAGTAAATGAGTAGAGACGGTTTGCAAAACGGTCACAGTGAGAGAAGCCAAGTGTGTGAGCCCCTGAAAGAGCTATCATATCAAACTGGCTGAGATTGTGTTTGGCAAACATAGTATTCAATTGAATGAGATTGAAGTCAGGTTCTGGCAAATTCCCAGCAACCCGAGATGCCTTGGAGATTAGCCCATCACGACGTCCCAATTCTATATTGTATGAAGGGCCTCCTGCCTGAATGTTTTCACCAGAGAAGTGAACAAGTCAAGTGGCAGTTTACAATTACATCTTATAGTAAATGAAGAAAATGAAAAAGTTACCAGCACTACGACATCTCTGGTGGCGATAGCTAAGATATCTGCACATGATACTACTCCAGGACACATAGCCTCTACTGCTTGTTTTGCCTTTACTACAGTGTCAAAGCCATCTCCTGCAAGGGAAAGATTATCTGAGGAATCTTTTTCCGCGTCTCCATTTGGTGAAGCTATCATAATAGAGGCGTCACATCCCTGAGAAATTATGCAAACGAATGTCAATAACTTGGAAATATTGATCACTTGAAACTCTAGTGGACTTCTCAAATCTGTTAGCATAGTGAAATATTTTTCTCCTCACTATATTCTATTAAAATTTGTAAACTTCCCAATCTTCTTATCTTGAAAGCTAAAACCACCTTAATGAGATTTATATCATCATCCAAAGACAAGAAATGAACAATTTTGTGAAGTTGAGGTATGTCAATCTTTCTTCTTTAGCTAAAATGATGTTAAAATTTAGTCCTGTTCTATTTTTTTCCACCTCTCTGAATCATGTTTGTTATTCATAATAATCTCAGTCAGCAAAAAACTATGCATCATTGTTATTATTTTGACTTCCTTGTACCTGGTATCCTGCTAAACCTATTGCTGATAAAAGATATATTGGTGCTTCCCACCAAACAGGACACTGAATGTTGGTGGTAAGATCTATCAAAAGTATAGAATAAGTCTCTTGATCTCTTGTATGTTACAAAACTTTATTCTTGCTTGTTCTGAAAGATTGAAACTTCTACCAAAAATTCAGAGAACTAACATGGTAAACTGCAACATGAGTGCCACCAACAGTTCAAATCCAGAAAGAAATTACACACCTAATCAAATTTTAGCAGAAGATTACGCGGTTACCTCAACAAAGCAATCATGGAAAAAGAGACGCAGAGTCGCTGGAATAGTGACAAAAGTCTGGCTGAACTTTGTAGACACAGCCTGCTGAACTATGAGTTCCACATTTGGACAGGTAATACCATAGAATTTCTCTGCTAGTTTCCCTTCAGCTCCGCCGAGAATCACTATGATTGACACCATCAACACATAAAAGCAGCCCCTCCATCGACCCATTTTTCACTTTCTTGATAAAAAATTGATATTTTCTCTCTCTTTTACTTTTCCCTCTCTACCATCCAATGGCTAGTAGAAGCAGAATAAACATATACATATATACTAGTAGAAGAAAAGTGACGAGGAAGTTAATTAGATGAGGACTGATTCTTGCATCACTGATTTGTTATAGGTCGTTATACTTGTTCCAACTCCCAAAGGTCTAACATTATAGCTGTCATGTATAGTTGGACGAGGGGAAAAACTTAATCATATTTAGTGTCTATACCGAAGCAATTAACACATTACATCTTTTTTTACAGAGTATATAATAGTAAACTAATGTAGTTTGATGTGAAAACTGAGTAGCGAGTAATTTTTTTTTATTTGATGAGTGTGGTGGGTGGTGCTCCTTTTAATATATAGCAGCTCACCCAATTAACTACTTACACGTGACTGTTTACATATTCATACTTCATGTAGGTTGCCTTGGTCTCGTAAGTATAAGAGGTTAATTCTAGTTCTTTTCACTACACTATGGAAAATGTAATGAATTTGCGGATGATCAAATACACAGAAGAATGCGTCCAGTCAGATCTGACGGCTGAGGGAAAAGTAAATTTCAACTAACAAATCAAATTCCAGTTGGAGTATTTTTGGAATTTGTAGTTGAATATTTCTGCTAATGTGTACGTGTTTGCGTGATAAGACTATCTAAATATATATATATTCGTATTGGCAGTATTCAACGCTATTGTTCGAAGATTTGAGGGTAGTTTCTTCTAGTTGCAATTTGATCTAATCCCACCTAGCAAGTTATTGAGACTTACAGAAAATGACACATTAACTAATCATATTACAATAATCAAAACGATCCATATTTGGAAAAAGGCAAATATCTAAGTGTTACCGTCCAAAGTGTTTGCCGTTTTATTGGCTGACGAAATCAGACGACAAATTGATTCCTTAACTAAGCGATTTGGGTCGGAAGCGGAACTCTAACTTCCAGCAATGGGTTCCCCAACTACTCCAGAAAGCGTTAGGATGGTGAGTGAGTAAACTAGGTGGTAAGAAGCATAAATACAACTAGAATGCAATAAAAGCGGTAAAGGTAGAATGAAGATAAATAAGAATCGGTTTTTTGATTGATTGTGTGTGTATGTCTTTCTGTACAAAGAATGATCCTATTTATAGTAACAAAAAAAGGAAAAAGAGAAAAAAATACAACGTGATTCCCCCCCCCCCCCCCCATGTCAACCATCAAGTAACTCACTAAGTTCAATGGCCAACTATGGGGGAGGTGGTGCCGATTTTTTTGCCCTCTACTCCTCTTGCTCGGATAATGCCCCTTTCTTTTAGTTGTTGTTGGCCGTTACCGCTTATAGGGGTCTGAAAAACCTTTTGACTTGGTCGTTGAGGCATCTGCATCTGAGTGGGTCCCAGTCGTACCTCTAACTAACAACTCGGCTAAGATGCCTTAGTAGCCGATGAAGTTCTTGTAGTCGAGGGCTAGGAGTAAATTCGGCTCTGGAATAGTTCGGTTGTCACTGAATTCGGCTAAAAATTAAATTACTTTTGAGTGTTAACAGTTGCCCCCCTACATTAACTCGAGTGTGACTGTCGAGTTGATGTATCCAAAAGTAGTCGTCGTTTCAGTCTGACAGTCGCGCATGTCACTTCAATCGTCTCGTCTCTAGTGCATGCAATGATGGTCTTTAAAAAGGTTCCTTTTCCTTCCACAGAGACGTCTCGGCTTCCACAATTAGTTTCTGACAGATTTTTAGCTGCACGTTTTGGCGACAAGACTCCCAACTGTGTCAATCATATCTCCAAGAAAAAGAAAATATTTAGGAGAGACATCCCCCCACCAAAAGGGGTTTCTCATTTAATCTTCTCGGCCATTTCCAAATTTCTTACCTTCTTCATCAGAAAAAGAAAAACTATGTCTTCATCTTCTTCTCTATCTCTAGGAACAGATAGCACCGGTTTGTCTGCTGGTGACCTAATCCCCACTTTTGCCTTCATAGATGGGCAACTGGTTCTTGCCCCTTTTGGTACATCTGAACAAGGTGACCTCCTTCTTTCTCATCATGTAAGCACGGCGAACTACGACCTTCCGATTACCTGTGACTGGTTCACCGACGACCGTTGTCCGGTAGTCTGCGCACCTGGTCGGCCAGGATTGCCAACTATTCTGCTTGGTTGGACCGAGTAAAATCGGCCAAAGAAGCCGAATGAAAGCTCACTAGTCTCTACGATGCCATTTTGTTATCGGAGTTTGACTCCCCCTGCAACATCGATCTTATATATGCCTTTCTTGGTTAGTGGTCGACCGCTGCAAATGTCTTTATTTTCCCTTGGGGAATGATAACTCCCACACTGCTTGATGTGACGACGATACTTGACCTTCCGATTTCGGGAGCCGAAGCGCATGTCCTAAGTGATATAGATGTTGCCGATTTAGGCGTCAAAGTCTCAAAGACTTCTTCAGGCTACGACTAGTTTATAACTAACAACCGCCGAATATCGCCTCTTCCAGTCGATGATGCCGAGCATTATGTTTTTTTGGTTTAGCCGATACTTTGTATGTGCGGGCTCTTGTGCAGTTGTAAAAAAGCTGGAAATTTATGCGGCATTAACCGTTCCGGGGAGGGATGTCAGCTGGGCATCTCTCTTCTTGACCTATTTTTACATGGCTCTGGGTGATGCTCAGGCGAGGTTAAGGGATTCCAGAAACCTGGATACCTTGGTCGGTCCCCTGTGATTCCTTTAGTTGTGGATCACCCTCTATTTTTCTGAGTTTATCCCTGATATATTTGATGACCGTCGCTTTTCGTTAAACCCGGCAATATTAGCCGATACCCTTTGGATAACACCCCTTCTACCCCAAGATGTTTTTGCCACAGTCTCCACCCTGCATAGTTTGTGTAGAGACCATTATACAGATTAGCAACCGGTCCTAGAGAGATGGGCCACCCCTGAGTGGGTCCGTCAAGTAGCTGATGAGGACCTTACTTTCTCTCAACATAGGACTATGGTTCTTATGTGGGGGCGGATTCTTACGGCCAAGGACTTGTTGGGTGGTTTAAAGCCCACTTCTAGGAATAATAAATTGACCGCGGAGCCATATCGGCCAAACTTTGTAGCAAGGCAATTCGGCCTTACTCAGCACGTGTCGTGGCCCCACCGTAGTATTCTCAGTTCAACTCAACGGTGCATTCTGGATGCAGAACAAGCCGAGAAGTTAGCCGATCATAATCTTAACAGGCTCGCCCTGTTTGACTGGCAGTCGTTTCCCCTGAGAGCGAATACTATTGTCGCTTTTGATGATTGGTGGGATACGGCTAAAGAGAAGTTTTTTCAATCTCCTTTAGATGTTTATTGTGATCGGCTGATTCTGTCGAGAAAAAAGAAGAACCCGAAAACCTCTAAACCGTGTCCAAAAGAAGCCACTCTGAAAGTTGCTTCCTCTAAATCGGCTAGGCCTGTTGGCTCAAGGCCTTCCATCCGGTTGCAGCAGACGACGAGAAAAGTTAAATTGTATGCTATATATGTGTCAGCCATATTGTTCTTGTGAATTTTCGGCTAACATCTCTTATGCATCTTTCAGCAACTCCATCACCTCCAGTATTTATTGATCTGGAGACTACTTTTGACACTGAGTCCCCATCACCCAGGAAACCAGTGTCCAAGCAACCCTGACGAAGCGGAGGGGTTGTCATTCGAGATTATAGCGAGGAAAGCCCCCATAGACACGGAGTTCCTGTTTCTGCCGAGGAGGAGGAAGAAATTGAGGTATATTACTCGGCTAGCTAAAACACCTTCGCATCGGCTACTAAGTTTTCTGTTTGCTCTCCAGGGACAACAACTGATAAGGCGCAGACGGTTGCTTAAAGCGTCTAATGCTCCCCTTCATATTGGCAGATCGCCTTCCCTGGCGCATGTTCTTGTACATTCGCAGGACCTATCATCGGCTGCCCTCAAAGCCACAGTTTCTCCTGCCAAGGCAGTCGAGGCTTCCGATGCTGGGGTAGCCGTAGAGGTATATCATTTCCCATATGATTGGCCTTTCAATGACTCTGGGCACTTGTGTTTATACTGAATCTGTCTTTTCTGTACAGGAGACTGCTGGAGATAATCCTTCGGCTGAAGCCCACCCAACTGACGACTCAGAGGTACCAACCGAAATCATCCCGGAAGATGTGTTTTTGCGTTACTTTGGCTCAGTCGACATTGCATCTCCATCAGCTTCGCCTGTTGGCATTCATCAAGACCGAGTCGAGGAGTTTCTCGACAGGGGAATTCCAACCAACAAAGATGAGGTGCATGCTCTGAGGGCCTCCTTACTCCGATTGTCAAAAGAAACGACGGATTTCCCGGTTCTGGCCACCACTTATAATGACATGGATTTAGCTCTGAATGATTTATTTGCTTTACATAGAATGGCCAAAGATAGCCATGATGAGGTTGTCGCTGCTCTGCAATACTTGGGGTCTCTTCGGCAAAAGAAGAACAGCATTCAAACTTCTTTCAACGAGGTGAATGCAGAAAGGCAACAAAATGTCAGTCGAAGGAATGACTTGCAGGAACAGTTGTCCAAACTGCGAGTTGAGTTGGAGCGGATCTAGGCAGAGATCGTGGCTATTATTCCGGCTATAGGTGCCTTGGACTCGGCTATTAGTGCCCATGACTCCTCCCGTTCTTCTTTGTTTTGGCAGAGCCTTTAATTGGATAACAAAATTTGGGAACTCGGTAACCAGCAGGCGGTTTTGGAAATGGATCAGAGAGCTGGTAGCGAATGGCTGGCCAAACTGGAGAATGAATGGACCGAGTGGAAAAGCCGGCTAGTTCAAGCAATGCCGAAAATCACTAATCCCTTGCCAGCTGATCCTGTTGCTGAGTTGTCAGCCGATACCCTTATGGACTTGCTATCCGAAGCCATCGTTGCTTCTGTTGTTCAAGAAGTATCAGTCGATACTCAGGCTTTTATCGAGATCCAATCAATTGGTGTGGCTGAGATCGCACAGGGGTAGGGTGGGAATCCCCGAAGAGCTAGTGGTAGTTGAGGTAGTGGCCGTTGGTGTGGCTGGTGATGAGGAACAAACTGCAACAATTCGGGAAGACCAAGCAATCATTGATTCGGCTGATCTTGAGACTTCAATAGCTGATAATGTAGTGTAGTGATTGGTCAAGGCCAACCAATTCAGCTTCTTAGTTGTATCGACCCCAAATCGAATGGTCTGTTATTATGACCATGCAGTCGGTCTGTGGATGTCGTTTGCCCGTACATTCCCCAAATCGAAGGGAAATTAGCCTCTTTCGCGATCAGGCAGTCGGTATGTGATTGTTGATTACTTATGCATGCCCCAAAATCGATGGGTAATATTTTTTTCAAAATGTCTACCGTTTACATTTCTTTTCCATGCATATTTATCGCTTGATTCATATTGCCGGCAACCCGTGGGTTCGCTACGAAGGATCATTTCCAAGTTTGGTGATCATTTGCCAATTTTACGATCTTTCATTTCAATCGGTGGGATGATTTTCCAAACTAAGTCTCCTTCGGCAAACCTCTTTAGGCTCTATATGTTTGTCGTATGCTTTGGCCATTTTACATTTATCGGCTCTGACTCTTTCTATGATTGTCAGTCAATTCTGACCCAACTCCATTAGCATGGCCTACTGATATTCTTCCAATCTTAGAAAATTTGGTTTGGCCATCCGTAATGATATTAACTTCTGAGGACAACACTACATCTTGGCCATAGATTTAGCCGATTGGATGTCATCCCCGTAGCTGTAGATTTGGAGTTTCTGATTGCCCATTTCATTTAAGACATGTCTTTGTAAAACGAGTTTATTCAAACTTCGCACACAATATACACAACACGGGGTATAAAATAACACTCGAGTTTTGTACAAGCGTTGAACAAAGTAAAACAAAGCTAGGCGTAAAATTCCTATCGGCAACTCAAATGTTGTTGCTGCCAGATCTAGTTTTATGTCGTGGTTCCCCATCTACGATGCCTTGGCTATCCTTGCCTCAGAACCTAGGGCGGTCAGCCGATGCCACAAGTCGCGTATGAATTGGGTTTCCTCAACCATTTAAATCATCCAAGGTAAGATGTGGTTCGACCAATTATTTTATTTTAAACCCTCGCGAGGTAAGATTATATGATTCCCAAGATCCTTCTTCATACTTCTCTGTGACGGCTATGGGAGCCACATAGGGTGAATAGAGGACAGCCTCTACGTTCTGAACCCCTGGTTGAAATGGGTTATCGTCGGCTGGGACGATTTCTATCTTGTCTCCTTCCCAAAATATGAGCTTTTGATGCATGGTAGAAGAAAGGCACCGGATGGTGTGAATCCAGTCCCTGCCCAGTAGAATGGTGTAGGACGGCTTGACATCTATTACAAAGAAGGCAGACATGACCGTCTTAGGACCTACAGTAATTTCTGTTATTAGAATCCCCAATGCTTCAGAGGCTTCTCCCATAAAGCTAGCCATTTTCATATTAGTTGGGATGAGATCCTCCTTTTTTTGTTAAGATCCTTCAAGGTAAGCAACGACATCACATTCAGCACATCCTCATTATCGACAAACACCCAACTAATAATTTTACTGTTAGTGTAAGTCTTGACGTAAAGGGGTTTGAGGTGTTTAACCATATCTTCTGTAGGTGCACCAAATACGGTACTCAAAGTGTCCCTAGCCGGGGTATCAGCTATTGTTTCCCATTCTGCATCTTTTACGCAAACATCACCTTCTAGGCTATCCAGTGCTCAACGGCTGGCCCAGAACTCACATGGGATTAGGCTAACCATTTCAATGTCTGCCCAAATCTCATCAACCAGGTCCTGGCTAAATAAGTCGAGATAGAGTCCCCTCCTTTATCCGATTCAGCTGACCAGACGCTCATATCTTCCATTTTCTGGAGACAAATAGGGATCGACTTGGGATCCTCTAACGGAATCCTCTGCATGATCTGTGGGATTGCCTGGGTTAGAGGTCCATCCGGGGCCACGTTCTCTTGCCGGTGTTCTTCCGTCGGGTTGTCGGTAGGATGTTCATCCAGCTCTGGTTGACCCGACGTCTCTCCTTCAAGCGACATTGCCCCTGAAGCAACTGAGCTGAATGCCCGCTCGATAGCCTCGGCTACGACAGACTCAGGAATCTCATGATTTTTGGCTGCCTTGGTGCTGAAAATTAGATGCAATGTCTGTTGCATTTTACGCAAGGCCTTGGCCCATTACGTCCTTCTTTTCTGAGTCCTGGATGCGACTCTCGGTGGTGCCTCTTTTTTCAGAAGCCTGATTGACGAACCACTTTCCCTCCTAAATTGGCGGCTGGTTTAATCATTCTCCGGGGTCTCGTCTGGTCCTCATTTCTCAATGTGATACGTAAGGACGAAACACTCTCATTTACGTTAAACTCGACCATCCTCCGTTTGGTTTTAGGGAGTGGTTCTTCATCTATTTGAGGCATGCTCGGATGCCGGTTGGTTGGCATCCGTACTTGCCCCCAGGCCTATGATTGGTGCTGATAGGGACCCTTCTAAACCTCATGGTTTGTTCCTGAAGTTCTCGTTCCACGTCCCTCGAGTATTTAGGACGGTCATGAAAATTGCTCCTAGCTGGCAGCCTGTCATCGCCAATGTCATATAGGCTGCCTAATCGGCTGAACACAGAGGTCCTTGGGTCCTTCTCCCCTTCGGTAGGTTTCTTTGGGACCCACATCTTTTTCATCGGTTGTCTTTCTTTGGTGTCCCTTGACTCATCGGGCTTAGCAAAAGATACCATAGATATTGGTACCATGAAAAAAGGTCGGTATTAATGGTCATTTCAGCCATACTCTTGTCGGCTAGATTGAACCTCCCCTCTTTGATGCCCTTTTGGATCGCCTTTCTGAAGACCACATAATTAGAAGTATATTGGTTGTATGAATTATTCCACTTACAGTACTTCTTTTCTTTGAGTTACTCGGCAGGCGGAATCCTATGACCATCAAGCAGCCGAATCTGCTTATCTTTGAGCAGATGATCAAAGATCTGATCTGCCTTTATGATGTCAAACGAGAAACTGACCTTGTTATCGGATGAACTCATCTCCTTGCCTTTTACAGCTTTCAAGGCTGGGCAGAAGTAAACCTTACCCTTGACGATCTCGGCTACCATTGTATCGGCTGTGCAATCGGCTGACTCTGAGTCAGACTCATCTGCCTCTATAATGGATACCAAATGGGAGCCTCAGTTTCGATTGGCTCTTCTCTTCTCCTCTCCTGGATAAACTACTCTATTTGGCTAACCTTCTCGACTAACTGGCTTAAGTCAGAGCAAGATTGTCCCACTAATTTCTCCTTTAGCTGTGGATACATGTTGTTGCTTATCATGTGGGCGCATTCTGATTCAAGGAACTGTACAGCGTATTTCCCAACCTTTCTTCTGAATTTCTCGATAAAGTCGGTAGCCGACTCATCGATCTATTGCCTGAGATTCATCAAATCCGTCACAGTGACTTGAGTTTGGGGCCAATAAAATATATCATGGAAACAACGCTCCATGTCAGCCCAACTCTGCACGGAGTCGGGGGCCAAAGATGAGTACCAGGAAAATGTCATTCCGGTTAGAGAAACGGGGAATAACTGCAGCTTTTGATACTTGTTGTGGCCAACTTCGCCACATTGGGCGGTAAATCTGCCGATATTCTCAATGGTAGATTTGTCGTCATCACCCGAGAAGGTGGTGAAATCATGTGTTTTGAAGCCTCTTGGCAGTGGTGCTACCCGATCTACCAAATCGGGGTTGGGCTTCCTATAAACATGCATGTTCAAGGGTTTCAGTTGGATGCCAAAGTACCTCCTTATGGTATTTTCAATGGTTTCAGGGTTCATCAGTTGTGGCGTCCCCTGCCGATTCTTGAATGGAACCGGCTGGTAAGCGTTCTGAACTGGAGGCCGCCATTTTGCACCTTGTTGAACAGGGTTTTGAAAGTTATAGACATTCTGCTAGCCATTACCAACAGGTGGGGTATATCCCCATTGCTATTGTTAGGCATAGCCACTAAAGCCTGCAACCTGAGCTCCTGGAATAGCCGACGGAACTTGAGGATAAGGTGGAACAGTGTTCCATGTCTGCTCTCCTCGGACATCAGTCGTTCTTAGAAAGTTTGCGCTTCCTGGATGGTATGGATTGGGTACCGGCTGTGACTGCTGGAATGGTGTCCCGCTATAGACAACGTCACCAGATAGCCTAGCAGGGTCATAGCCAGGGGCCATCGGCTGCCAGTTCGGTTGGCCAACATTGGTCGCCTATACCATAGGGTCGTTGGCATAAGAGTACGGCGTAACGGGCGGAAAACCAAGGTGTCCGAACGTCTGAACTGGTCTCCGAGTCATATTGACATGTCCATACTTCATATTAGCTTGGTCGAGTGGCACATTTTGCCCCCCAGTGTTTGGTGGCAACCATACAGTAGACTGGTTACCAAGTGACTGGGCTTGTGCTCCTAGGTGTGCTATCGGTTGTACCTGAGCATGTACTAACTGATACACATTCGGCTGAGGAACAACACCTGAAGTAACAGTTGCATGCTGCACAGCGCCATTCGTCCGAGTGATGGCAGAACTAGCCGAACCTTCTCCTGGATGCAATCGATTAACTTCCAGTTCTCTCACCTGCGGAACCTCATTATACATCATTGGCTTGACAATGTCAGCCAATTATTTGGAAACCTGTTACATAATGTCGTGGATGCCCAAGTCAATCTGATGTCTAATAAAAGACGTGGTCATAACAGTTGGACCCTCAGATTGACTAGGTTCACCCACAGCTTGGGTTGATGGAGGAAGTGGAGGGGTATCAACCGATGTAGGCATACCCGAAGAAGATGGTGGCTCGTTGTTCCTTCTGGAAGGATTCTATTTAGGATGTGGACTGGGCTCTTGGTTCATTTTCTTACCAAACCTTAGGCGCATACGCCAAGTATGATCCTGACCTAGAGAATCAAACTTCGCTATGAGATCACCTATGGTCCCACTGGGCGTGCCAAATTTGTTACCGTCCGAAATGTTTGCCGTTTTATCGACTGACGAAATCGGATGATAAATTGATTCCTTAACTAAGCAATTTGGGCCGGAAGCGGAACTCTAACTTCCATCAATGGGTTCCCCAACTACTCCAGAAAGCGTTAGAATGGTGAGTGAGTAAACTAGGTGGTAAGAAGCATAAATACAGCTAGAGTGCAATAAAAGCGGTAAAGGTAGAATGAAGATAAATAAGAATCAGTTTTTTGATTGATTGTGTGTGTGTCTTTCTGTACAAAGAATGATCCTATTTATAGTACAAAAAAAAAGGAAAAAGAGAAAAAATTGTACAGCGTGATTCCCCCCACCCCACCCCCATGTCAGACATCAAGTAACCCACTAAGTTCAATGGCCGACTATGGGGGAGGTGGTGCCAATTTTTTCGCCCTCTACTCCTCTTGCTCGGATAATGCCCCTTTCTTTTAGCTGTTGTTGGTCGTTACCGCTTCTAGCGGTCTGGAAAATCTTTTGACTTGGTCGTTGAGGCGTCTGCATCTGAGTGGGTTCCAGTCGTACCTCTAACTAATAACTCAGCTAAGATGCCTTAGTAGCCGATGAAGTTCTTGTAGTCGAGGGCTAGGAGTAAATTCGGCTCTGAAATAGTTCGGTTGTCACTGAATTCGGCTAAATACTTAAATTACTTTTGAGTGTCAACACTAAGATAAAGCTTAACACGTCAGATATAACATTTTCTTCTCCTAAATGCATACGCAATTAAATTGTCTTGGTATTTTCAATAGAACAACGTGCAGAATCATACAATTTATCGGAACCTCAAGTCATTGATGGTCTCATTTAATTAAACTGTAGGTGAAAAAGATGATAAGGATAATATTACGAGCCTAAATGTAATGTACATCTGCAGCTGGTTAAGTTTTTTGCTTCAGGTCAAAACTTTGGACACAGTTTAAAGTAGATGGCTTTTGTTTTTCAAATAAAAAAATGTGCAATATAGCTGAGGCCTGGGAGAGACAAATGTGGGAGCTATTAGTTTTTATCCTCCCGTTGCAATAGCAACTATACAATAATATTAAAATATGGGGTTGTTTAAAGGGAACAGAGGAAGTTTGTATCTATTGAACAAATCTTGAGAATCCAACTGGGATGCACCTTGATTGTGTACGTTGCTATTTATTTATGAGTTTATAATTATATTATGTGCATTTACAGTATATAAGTTTTTTTATTAACTTTTAATCTCATCACACTGGCTTGCTTAGTGCAGTTTACATATCCCCTGTGTGATTTAGGGATATTTTATTAAGAGCGGGGTTTACCCAAAGCGCACTCAATGAGTAGCGGATGGGGTTCCCTAGCAAGTTAAATTGGGTTAATAGTGAAAAAATGTTAGTCGTGCTATGTGATTATTATTTGAGTTTCGTAAATTGTGATGTTATATCTTTCAACTTGTATTTGTTGGCTTGTTAGGGACGTGAATATATGATGATTTCAATTTATGGCTGCTTAGATACATCTCCTTTTGACTCTATTGCCAAATCCAACTCAATTATTTGAAATAACAAGTTTTTATGACGCTCTAGCTTCTAGGTCTACGGGGATTGTCTAATTAGTGTGCATAACATAAAAACACATTTTTATTATTATTGTAATGTTATCATCATAGAAAGGTTTAGGCACACCCCAATCCATATATTAATATCCATAAAGAAAATTTTTGGAGAAGGTAACATAGTGCTTTACCTCTCCTTTTACGTAAGTTGGGCATTGCTAACTTTGTACATTTAGCACTACTAGTCGAGGAATTACAAATAGCACAAACAAGCCTATCTATGTTAATTTCCCTAATGACATTTGGTGCTAGTATGCAAGCAACTAAGTCTACAAAATTAAGCTTCCAAAAATAGTGACAATTCCCTCTTTTAATCAAACATTCACATACAATTCGTGGAGTTTGCTTCTATCAAAAAATTAAAACCATATGTCATACTTGGACTAGCTTCTGTTAAATTTGCAAGGCTAAAATTGAGTTTCCTAAGTTCTATGTAAATAATACATGCAGGAGGGAGCTACCCTTACCCCTCCTTCACTGAAAAATTACATTGTATAAATAGGTGAAATTTTATTTTATAGATATGTATAGCAGTGTTGATACTTCTTGACACAAGCGGAATGTTTGACATAGTGGCCAAGGGGTTATAAAAATTCCCTAAGGTTGCGTGTTCAAATTTGGATCCTGACATATCTATATTTTTTGACACCCCTTAATATAAATTCTGGCTCCGTCACTAAATACATGTTAGGAGTATAAAATATTGCACCTAAATTATTGTTCTTGATGAGTGGATTTAGAAAGAAAAAAGAAAAGAAAAAATAACACACTTTGTAGGCTGTACCAATTAGTTTTTAAAATCCTAACATGGGGACATTCATTCAACCAAGCTCTTAGTTTATTTTTTATCGAATGTTCCTCAAGGGAAAACCAAACTCTAGTTTAATGGACTTGTTAAAAAATGACAATAAAAAGAAAATACACCATTCAATTTTTCACTCCTAGAGAAGGGGCAAATGAAAATGCTCATTTCATTTTATATGATATACTATTCGGAAAAGGGCTAAAATTACCCTTGAACTATCCGAAATATATCACATATATCCTCCGTATGTTTTTTGGTACCAAAAGATCCCTCGTTGTCACTCTAAGAGACCACAAATGCCCCTCTCCTTAACAGACTGCCACGGATGCTGACAGGGCAGTCTGTCGTGGAAAAAAATGATGACATGGTTGTCCACCTAGGTAGTCCGCGTGGCTAAAACTTCTCTCCCCTTAAATCAATGCTTTCTTCTCCAAATTAGAATCCTAATTTCAAAAAACGTTTTCTTCCCCACTGAATTTCCATGGAAATCTCAAACAATATTGTATAAATTTTTACAAGTTTTATCTTGAACAACCACAAGGCAATGGATTAGAAATTTCAGTAATAATACTTCTAAAAATAGTAAGAAGAAACAGCAGCAAATAGTATTATTATAAATGATTTTTCAATCTGCAATTTTCATATTTGTGATTTAAGAATTTTTCATAATTTCCATGAATACGAATTTTTGAAGGAGTGAATGAAATTTTTGGGGAAGAAGATGATGGTGCTCATATCATCAACATATCACGTGTATTATATCAGTATTTTTTATCTTTTTTATCTTTTTTAAAGTTACTCAAAATACCTTTTTTATCTTCTTTATTTAATTCATCTCATCTTTCTTTTAGCAAAATAATTTTTTTTTCTATATCTTCATTTTTAAATTTTAGTCACATCATTATACCTACTTAAAAATTTAGTGGGAAAGAAAACTTTAAAAAAAAATAGGTTCTAATTTGGAGAAGAAAACATTGATTTAAAGGGTAGAGGGGTTTTAGCCACGTGGACTGCCTAGGTAGACAGTCATGTCAGTAATTTTTTCAACGGCGGACTGCACAATCAGCATTCATGGCAGTCTGTTAACGAGAGATGCATTTGTGGTCCCTTGGAGTGACGGTGAGGGCTCTTTTGGTATAAAAAATAAACGGATGGTATATGTGGTCTATTTCGGATAGTTCGAGAGTAATTTTAGCCATTTTCGTATATTATTTAATGAATGTAAGTAATAAGTAATATACATCATCATCTTTCTTTGTTATAGCAGGTGAAGTATCTTATTTTCAAGATTTCAAATCTCATATTTTAAGAAAGTTTGTTTATATATATTATTTAGATGATCTGATAATATAAAATTTTATTTTCACTGACGGTGTATAAATTTTAAATTCTTACTTAATTGAGAATGGATTTGATAAATTAATTTAATTGTTTTCAGTACTTTATTGTATTGATTGATAATAAGACAATAAACTAAATAAGATATCACCTGGAAAACTAAATTAAAATTGCTAAATAACTTTATAGTTTTATTTAGAATAAAATGTGTCAAATATATTGAATCTGATAATCCCTTGTCTACGGGACTGTCCAATTAGTGTGCATAATATAACAACACATTTTTATATTATTATTGTAATTTTATCATCCATAGAAAGGTTTAGGCACACCCCAATCCGTATATTTAATATCCAAAAAGAGAAATTTGGAGAAGGGAGCATAGTGCTTTACCTCTCCCTTAATATCGATAGCACAAACAAGCCTATCTATGTTAATTCCCCTAATAACATTTGGTACTAGTATGCAAGCAACTAAGCATACAAAATTAAGCATCCAAAAAAAGTGACGGTTTCTTCTTTTAATCAAACATTCAATACATAAAATTCGAAAATTGAGTTATCTAAGTTCTATGTCCATAATACATGTTAGGAGTATAAAATTTTGCACATAAACTATTGTTCTTGAATGGATTTTAAAAGAAAAAGGAGAAAAAATACAACATCGCTTTATACCAATTATTAAAATTCTAACACGCGGACATTCATTCAATAAAAAGAAAAATTATCATTCAAGTTTTCACTCGAGAGAAGAGGTAAATGAAAATGTTCATTTTATTTTATATGATATTATATTTAACGAATTTAAGTAATCTACACTATCATATTTCTTTGTCAATAGATAAAATATCTTATTTTTAAGATTTCAAATCTCATATTTTAAAAAGTTTAGAAATATCATCTAGATAAGCTAGTAGTGTTACAAATATATTGAATCTGATGATCCCTTGTTGGCTAACGGTTCCATTCCAAAAGTAAAGGCGATGGAGATAGAAACGCAAACCCAATTAGGGTTTCCATTCTGGAGCCCAATTCGTCGTCGTTTTGGTCCAGATGATCCGTTCTTCGCTTACGGTAACATTCAAAGAGAGCTTCTCGCTAAGCAGGTTCCTTCTTCTTCCTCTCTATCCTGTCTCTCCATAATTTGATCTTTCTGTTTACTCTCTTTTTTTGTTCATTTCCAGATTGCATTGGACTTGACCGAGCAGCTACTTCTAAATATTCCAGATGAGGAAAGCAGGTATAACTATTTAAGCTGATCCGTTGTTGTCGGATTTATTTGTTTTATTTGAACTTTAGATACTGAGAACATTCAAAAGACAGTAGCGTCAAACTATAATGTCGAATGAAATTAAGGATCATGTTCATAATCACAATGCTGTTCCTTTGTTATTGAGATTGAGGGAATATGCACTTTTTTTTAGATTTTTTCTTTGAGTGAAATGTGCTTTAAATGTGTTTGTTTTTAGCCCAAGTACAAAATCGAAATTGCACTATTTAGGATATACTTTAGGGTGGTTGTGAAATTCCTATTAAAACACACCTGACAGTATTTTTGGTGTTGCGATGTTGAGTTTGAGATCATAGCTGTGGTTGTTGATTTAGAAAAGGTGAAATGTTGATTTCGTAGATACTACTAATATCTTTCTGGTGTCAGTTGTGTTTACAACAACAACATACTTAGTGTAATCCCACGCAGACCTTACCTCTATCTTTGTGGGGTAGAGTAACATGTGAATGTCTCAATAGTCAAGAGTTTAATCCTGAGCATCTCTGCCTTGTTGAAATTAGCTCTTTAAGTTTTTCATTAAACATAGTTACTTACTCAACAGAAAGGAATAGAACACTTCTTGGTACACAGAAAAGTTGTGAGGTGCATCTGCACAAGGAAGGTTAGGTGGACAGAGCCGAAGGGAGGAAAGATTCACAAAAAGAGTGGTCTAATTTAAGTATTTATATGAATTTTCAAATAGAGATAAGGCATTGGCAAGAAAAGGAAACCTCTTGTTTGTCAGTTCTGTGGTTACTCCAATTGAGGATGCAGAAGTTAAGGGATGTATTTTGTACCTTTATGTCTAGATACTTACAGGAGCTGAGATAATTAAGAAGAAACTAGAAGAAGAGGCTAACTTCACAATATATCGGGTTCAGGTACTAGTCTGGATACTGATCGACAAGAAGTTTTCCATGGGTTGAGTGATGACCTAGTTAGTCCTTACTATGTGATACAAGTCACTTTCTCAGATCTTCTTGGCCTAGCCTCGATATGCTATAGTACCCATTTACACCGACATTTACTGGTGCTAAGGTTTTTTTTTTCTTCTTTAACAACATTCCCAGTGTGGTCCCACATAGAGGATGGGTGTACCATTACTTTTAAGCTAAGATTAAAAAAAAACTATAGTACAAGAAGTTGGGTTTGATCCCTTGACCTTGAGGAATTAAATCTGGTGCCTTAACAAGTGCACCACTCAGCTTCTTTTGATGATGGTTTCCTTCATATAATATTAGACATATTTTAATAATTATACACATAATATACCACCGAGTTTAGTAGAGTGACTATGGGTTCACGTGACCCAATTTTTGCATATAAATTCACCACTGGTCCCACAAGTGGGGTCAGGGAGAGGTGGGGTGTACCACAAGTGTTCTTTTACTTCTTTATACTGTAAAATATCAAGATCCTATATATGTATGCTTAACTTGTTATTTATTTTTTATGAAAGTATTTTTAATTTGATATCTATTTCTCATTCTTGAGGTGATTTCTGGTTTTATTAACTCTTGCTGATGTTTCTGAAATTCTGTACATCTCTAACTTCTGATAAAAATTGGTTAAATGCATGACAGCAATCTCTTCTGTCCAATCATTGGTTGTGGTGCACGGATGAAATCTCTGGATGACTTTGAAGACCACTATGCTACGCGACATACTGCATCTTGCTCTGTCTGCTCTCGAGTTTACCCAACATCACGCCTGCTCAGCATACATGTGTCAGAGGCTCATGATTCTTTTTTTCAGGCAAAAGCTGCTCGTGGCTATCCCATGGTAATATTTTATCTCATAGTTTTCCTGAGGATGTCTCATAGAAAATGTACTGAAATTCTTGCATGTTTTTTTACTATGTGCTGCAGACACATATGTGAACAGTTTGTGTGTGTCTTTTGGGTTAATGGGCGACTATACATAATCCATCCTGAATTTGCATCATCTTGCCCATCCCCTCCCATGACTCTCTAAAGGAGAGAAGTTTTCATATTTGCATGTCTTTCCAAGTTTAGAAGTTGAAAGAACCCTTATTGCAGAATTGGCTCTTTGGTTGTGGTTTGTCCTGTATATATAAAAGTCTGCATGTAGTTGTGTGTGTCTAGACTTGTTCAGAGAGAGTTATGAGTTACACTATGTCTGTTTGGATCTTGTTTGAATGGTCTGGATGTAGCTATTTACTGATATTCTCATTGTTAGTATGTGTGCCTGGTGGAAGGCTGTGGTGTCAAGTTGAAGAGCTACAAAAGCAGGCAGCAACATCTAGTTGACAAGCACAAATTTCCAACATCTTATGAGTTCTTCAGAAAAGCTCATCCATCAAAGAAACAGAGGCAGAAATCGCAGCATAAACAAGTCTCGAATAAGACTCAGAAGACGTCAAATGCAATGCAAGTAGAGGAAGAAACATTAGACAATCTCGTTTCAGCAGTATCAAATTTAACCACTTCGGACTCTCCTTCAGCAATCAGCTTTGGCCGTAGTAGGGCTCGTGGATTATCGTTTGTGCCTCGTGCAGTTAATCGACAGAGAGGACCAGTCACCTCAACTGGTGGAACAAAAGAGTAGTGGCATGCCAACGAAATCTTGAAGCACCAGAAAATGTCAGCATGTGAAGATGGTTCCAACATGTTAACCACTGCTCTCCATTGCATGCTCTAAATATATTGTATTTGTCTTCTCAAAGCTTGTCAAATATGTTCGAAATATATTGTATTTGTCTTGTCAAAGCTTGTCACAGCAGCAGTGGCTGCAAGCAAGAGAACGCGGTTTTTTTCCTGATATGGCCTAACTTCTCAAATTTCACTAGTGCATCAATTACAGAAAAGATTGTGCTTTTCATACTAGCAATTAACAAACATATATCCAATTATTTGAATTTTACATATCATTCGAGTGAAAAGATTCATGTTTGAGTATGTGTTAGAATTGTCCTGGGGGAGGAAATTGCTGGTGGTTAAATTAAGAAGAAATATGAAGCGAGTAAAATTTGAACGCAGGTTAGATTAAGTTTTAAAGTTAATACTTCAAATTTCCTCGGGGTAATCTGATGGATTTGAGTTAGAAATCAAAGAAGAATGCAAAAATAGTTGGAAATTGCCTTGGTATAGTTCCCATTTCTGGCTGAATCATTACATGAATAATGAATTTCACAGAGAATATCCATTTTGGTTCAGCTGAAATATCTGATTGTTTCATGAAAATATCTGGAAAATGCTGCATAAAGTAGATTTCTCAGTCTATAACTCAACCCCAATCTATCCACCCAATCAATTTTCTCTGAATTTGTACTTGGTGTATTGGAACAAAATGAACTTGATTGATTGATTTGACAGATTTTGTTCCTGGAATATCAAGTAGTTTAGAGCCCGTTTGAATTGGCTTAATATTTTAGGTGATTTTAAATCAAAATGGCTTTTAAACACTTTTATAGAATAACATAACCAATGTAATAAACAAGTGAGAAGGGAGAAAGTTGTTTCCACCCTCCGCAAAAAAAAAACACTTTTTATAGTATTTGTGTAAAATAAAAAAATTAAACACTTAATTTTAAACTAAAATAACAAAAATAAATCAAAAGTCAATCATTATTATCCTTTAAATCTGACCATTTTCCTCTCTCTAAGGTAATAGCTTAGTTGCATATTCTCAAATCTGAAGGATAAACATTTCATATGCAGTAAAAGCACTTTCATACTAGGACAATGAACAAACACAAGACTAATTATTACAACACTTTCACTGATATAAATAAGACACAAATTACATATAATTAGTAAACCTTAAAATAAAACATAAACCTAATTATACCAAGACAATAAAAAAGTAAAAATTTAAAAGTCCTCATCCAGCTTGAATTCATGAGTATCACCACCATTCCCATTCAAACTATTCATGACAGAAGCTTTCTGATACTCCCCAACTCTCTTCTCAAAGAAATTAGTCTTCCCTTGTAAACTAATCAATTCCATCCAATCAAATGGATTCTGAGCATTATACATCTTATCATAACCCAATGAATCCAACAATCTATCAGCCACAAACTCAATATATTTACTCATTAAATCGCCATTCATCCCCACCAACGCGCAAGGAAGCGCGTCACATACAAACTCCCTTTCTATCTCCACAGCATCCGTAACTATTCCCCTAATACGCTCTTCGGTTAACTTAGTCCTTAATAAACTATAAAGCAAACACGCAAAATCACAATGTAAACCTTCATCTCTTGAGATTAACTCATTAGAGAAAGTTAATCCAGGCATTAATCCTCGTTTTTTAAGCCAAAATATAGCACAGAAGCTTCCAGAAAAGAAAATACCTTCCACACAAGCAAAAGCAACCAAACGCTCAGCAAATGTCTCCGATCCATCAATCCAACGTAGGGCCCACTTAGCCTTTTTCTCAACACAAGGTATAGTTTCTATTGCACGGAATAATCTGTTTTTTTCATCTGAATTCTTAATGTACGACTCTAATAGCAGACTGTACATCTCGGAATGGATATTCTCAATCGCGATTTGGAAACCGTAGAAAGCACGCGCCTCGGCAACTTGTACGTCTTTCATGAACCTTCCTGCTAGGTTTTCTAAAACGATACCGTCTGAGGCCGCGAAAAAGGCGAGTACATGTGTGATGAAGTGGCGTTCGCCTGAGGTTAGGGTTTCCCAATGACGTGTATCGTCAGATAAATCAACTTCTTCAGCAGTCCAGAAAGAAGCTAGGGCTTTTTTGTACATTTCCCAAATTTGTGGGTATTGAATTGGAAACATACAAAATCGATCTGGGCTAGCGGCGAGCAAAGGCTCTTCTGGAATCAAAGGCATTTTTTTGGATAGGATAATGAATTTTAGGGTTTAGTAGGTTTGGGTGGTGGGAAATGGGAAGATATTTATAAAGACGGTGAGGAGGAGGTATTAGGTTTCAATGAAAAATAGGGAGCGCGATTTTTGAATTTTTAGAACAAAGCTTGCGGGAGAATGAATATAATCCAACTGGCAGTGGCTAAATGGACCACCAAATTTCGAGTTTCAAATTTTGCCTCTACTTTGTCTAAAGTGTGCATCGTACGATTTGCATGTGTTTGTAACAAAATGGCGGTAATTTTTGGTGCAACGTGTAATTCATTTAACCAAACGTAAAGTTACATATTGAGCATAAATTTTATGGTTGACAATTGTACTGTATACAATTAAGATACAAATAAAACATAAATAGCTACATGAAATGGCTTTCCTTCTCAAAAAGTGTTAAATTTTTCTTTTCAATCAAACACCATATAGAGATAATTATTTCCATTTCTCAAGTCTGAAACTATTTAATAATTAATAGTAGGTGCTTTCAGTTATTCGGCAAAAACTTTAAAAAGTTTTTGCTCGAATAATTGAATGCCAATTTATCAGCGAATTGTTTTGTCATTCGGATGTGGGGGGGGAGATCCCTCTCTTACTAGTTACTACATATAGCCAATACTTACTGAAAATGTTCTCGTTCAAGCTTTATTCACCAATATATAATACCCAAAGTAGGAAAAAGAAGATGATAAATTAATTTATTACCGTAAGAAATACTTTGAAAATATTCCTTTAAATCACAACCAACTTGATTGTTAAAAAACATTAAATCTTAGAGCCAAACATTACTCCTGCTTGAATAAAATGATTAATTTCAAGTTATTTCAACTTACCAATTGATTAGAAACAGTTCCAGAAATTGAAACCAAATAGAAATAGAGAACCCCTCCCCCATTCTCCCCACAAACCATATAACTTAGAGAAGTAGTCTCTTCCCTTCACTAGACAACAACAAAGAAAATAGAAGCATGGCGCTCTGGTGGGACAAGGGTTCCACAATTTACACGAAGGAACTTGCAATAGAAATCACCAGAGAATGATAGAGAGTGATCAGTAGATGTTTTAGAGTTTGGACAAGTAACACATTACATGTGATTCTTGATCTACCATATTGAGTATTTACAACAATCTACACTAACGAAGACTAACGGACTCTGTTCAAGATCGACAAGGTATTCACCATCTTATATGTGTGCTGTACAAGAGCTCTGGCTTGAACTAGTGTAAATTTAAGCAGTACTTCTTAGGTTAACAGCGGCAGTAATGGGATTCTATTCATCCAGGGCAGAATCGTCTTCCGCTATCATCCAAGGCTGCTTAGGACCCTGAAGGAATGTAAACAAGCAAAACAAAAAGAGAACCATAACATGAATGCAAACATTCTAATTCAGGGGGGAATTTGATCCATGGTTATTAACTTATTCACCTTACTAATAAACAAATCAACCATAAGTTTTATTATGATACAAAAATGGACGAAGAACAGAAAACAGTTGATCATGAATTATTTTCCGGTCATTATTTTGAAGCAAATCACTTTTTAAGGACAGTATGTTATAAATTTTCGGTCATGTTATTTCTCCAACAATGCATAAACTGGTATCTAGCATCTCCACTTGAGCTTGTCGACGTAGCAATTGCAGATTTGTTTCCTACCTGCTTTTTAACCGTTTCAGGAACCGTGCACCTTTCTGACAAAGTAACTTTGTACTAATGCTTGCTAGCACTTTAATTAAGCAGCTTTCTCCTTTCAGCATGACATATCTCTAGTACTGAGACGCTCTTCTACCATCCAAGATTAATTATTACTTGACCACAGTTACCAATTTAGTATTATTTCACTTTACAATTTTTTCTGCAGTTGCTTAAGCAAGTCTCCGTCTCTGTGAAACAAAATCTTGTACAGCACAAGGCGAGAAGTATTCTTCTACTGTCGTCTCTTTGGCAGCTTTGTCTAAATCACAGTCTTGATTTGTTGCCAGACTCATACAATACAGAAAACCAAACCAAGTGCAGTTGTAATTGATGAAGGTGCTTATGCAGCTATGCGGCAAGGTTTTTACATTATAAAGGACTAGGTTGTGTGTATTAGACTCTACTCCACTTTGACCCATAATTCATTGGATATTTGCATGTGCACTGTGAATCAGCTGAGAGTCACCAACTTACCTAAGTTGAATAGGTAGCAAATTGCTAGCCAGCTTTAATTTAAAACATATGCGATCATGTAGGTAAACATAATGCTAAGGCGTCAGGTCCAAAAAACCACTACTGGGTTTACCTTTCCCTGCCGTATAACTCGAGGAGCACTTCCAGTCATATCAACTACAGTAGACGGATCAGCCACTCGAATACCCGCATCAACAACAAAATTAAGTCCCTAATATAACCAAAGAAGAAAAGAGAGAGACTCAATCCATTATATATAACATCTCAACCAAAGAGTGAGTACGACAGAACACGCCCTGACCAACCAAAACATGTAGAACACTAAATATATACATACAGATCCAAGACAAAAGAAAAACATGTTCAAGAAATGGCACTGAATTTAAAAAATTAGGCATATCCAACTTACGAGCTGCAGCATTTACAGATCCAATTGTAAGAGACATAACACACGAACAGAAATGCAAAAATTCATTTCTCTGATGAGAACAGAATGAAAGAGATCCTACTTAGCATTCAAAGTCAAGGGTTTTATGCTCCAGCCTTCAAATTACAGGAATTTCAAGTATGCTGATAGATGAAAAGTCGCAGGCAATTGGTGTTGTGATGATGGAGCATACAACTCTGAGAATATTTCTCCAGAAACAATACTTATTAGTTCCTCTTGATTTATAAATTAAAAAAAGAAGAGGGGGGGGGGGGGGGGTTGCTTGCAACCAAGAGCAGCCTAAAGTAGCTTAATCATTAGCGGAATAGTACCTCTGGACCATATACATCAGCTATAATGACAGGATCCAGTATCCACCCATTCTCCTTTGGTGACTTGACGCTGAACCATAAACCAATAGGTGATTTAAAATCAGGATAACTATTAGTATAAGGTATGTAAGCCCAAAACAAAAATGCAACTGTTTAAAAATCAGTTACTCATTTTCCCTATGTTAGGGTGCCAGCATTACCTTGTGGATATCAGAGGTCCATCCAGCTTTTCTAAGATTGCTTGACAGACAGGATCATCAGGTATACGGACACCAACATTTTTCCTTGAAACATATTTGGAAGCTGCAGTCCCGTATCTCGTGCATTGTTTTGGTAGCTGTTTGCTAGCAGTTAAGATGAAAGTATACTGCCACACCAGGTGATTAGTATTATCAGTGTCAGGACTCAGGAGATCTACAGGACTATCCAGACCAACTAGGTGCCCAAATGTCAAAGATTTATGAGTCAAACAATTATCCGGACAACCCCCCACCCTACCCACGGAAAAGATAAAGGAAAAATAATACTAGTACTTATTTGAGTATCTGAAGACTTTCAGATCTGCATGAAGTGAGTCGACGACCAACAAGGACTTTAAGTAATGAAAGAAATTCTCAGACCACATAGTAAAACCTGATGATAAAATTCAACTCTAGGATGTCAGTAGACTTCCAACACTCCTGACATACGTATACCAGATATATTAACAATTTTCAGCACATGAATTGGAAAATTTATCAACACTTTACAGCACTTGAATTGTATATAAAACATGTTATGCATACTTACAGGACCGGGTAGACAATGCTTGACTGCTCGGAAAATGTCTGTAAGACCTTGGTCATTACCACGGGGAAATCCAGTTGTATATGTATCTATGTCACGGAAGGATCGACATATGATACTAAGGGGCTGCAAAATCACAAAAGAATGTAGAGAAGACAGCATAAAGGACAGGCAAGTGACAAATATGGAGGAAACAGTAGCAGGGCAGGAATGACAAAATAAATTGAATCAGCTCCAGCATCTGATGATAACAAGTTTGGGAAAGGTGCAGTTCAGCATCATAACTGCAACTTGCCTTTGAAGGTTCTATCTCTTTTATTCTGTCCAAAGAAGACAAGAAAAAGAAATGGACATTGTCATCAAGGGACCTGAGAGAGAAATGTAAAGCATGAATATACAATTAACAGTGAGGTTTAATATCATTTACCTACGAAGACGTTCAATGGCTGAATGACTGTTCAGGTCACAAACTATTGCATACCTGTTTGAAAGATGTCAAATTTCAGAATTCAGCGTATTAAAGACTCTGATTGAGGCTTAATGTACACTTCTTAACCAAATTGATACTCCTCCCACTCATTTTTATGTAACACAGCTTCATATTGCAGGGAATTAAGATGCTATAGTTGCAGTGATGGATTGTGATGATTATCATCCAAGTGTCACTGTTTGGGGATAGCTTCCTGCAGTGTGTCCATTTTACTGACCATGTTATAGAAAAAATGATGATCACATTTTTCTTCCCTAGCAGACTAAAGTCAACCTCGCTCTATCTAATCTCACAACAACTTGCATTATTGGACGTAGATGTTTCAAAACTATCAGTGAAGCCTCAATCCAATTAAGTCAAGTAGACTTGAAGCTAAGAAAGTCTATAATATTTTAAACCATAAAACTCAGGCTTTATTGTTGAGGAAAAGAATAAAAGGGTAAAATACGATGACTTAGTTTGACGAATGAAAGTAGGAAAAAAAGAGAGGAGGAAATCCTAATACCAGATATTGTTATGCATTTCCTGGTATCTAGTATACCAAAATGATTGAATAACTCCAATAAAAGCTAGAACGGAAAAGAAACTTGGAGACATATTTAACAGTTATATTAGCATTTTCTTTTTTACATAGCCCGACTAGAAATCCCAAAATTTCCATATGCAGAGAGTAATAAGAATGAGAGTAGCGTCTCGTCCATCAAAAGAAACCATTCAGGTATAAAAACAATCTAATACTAGTAAGTATAATTGATAAAAGCAAAAGGAAGAGAAAAATAATATACAGAGTGTCCGTGGGAATGACTCCAACAGCTCCTCCTTTAAGAAGTTCAACCACTGGATCCAACTTCCACGAGTCCGAGCCTAATTGATCAACTTGAACATAGAGCAATCCATCTTCCTACCACGTTCCAAATAGTAGTACATAAGAAACAAAACAGTAACTCATCCATAAAATGTGCTCAAAATTTTTTAGATTCCAAAATATAGCTCGTTCAAATAATCAATAATTATACAGAATTGCAGTTTGCAATATAATTTTCATGTGCTTGATCAAGTAGTCGGAAAACTTGCTAACTATAAGTGAAGAACTAGGCGTATTAAAATTGTTAAGGATGAGAGATGCAAACCTTAGTTAAACGAGGAGCGGAGTATTTGAGGCGTTTAGGACTTCTTTTAACAACCGCCAACGGTTGGAACCGGCGCGTTTGCGGAGGAACGGCAGTGTGGAACGACACGCGAGTGGGGAATAAAGAGAGAGGCACTGCTCCGCCAACTGCACAGTATCGTCCTAGTGCTTTAGGTTCCAATGACATCTCTTCCGCTCCCGGAGAAAAACGACGCCGTTGACACTTCCCACCAAAACAAGGGATAGAGATACTTTCATGATAAGTCTTTGACATACAGCTTTTGACAAACATTTCTTTAGTTTGAACTTTGAACACAGGTATACATTTGGATTTTAGAATTGGTTTTATATTCTTTAGTTTGACCTATAACTACTAATGTTAAGTAACAACCACTAATGTTAGATTAGGTTATCTATATCACACCTCTTGAAATGTGATATTTTTTTTATATTTGCTAACGTGAAATGCTTTATCCACTGGACTACCCTTTATTCTTAAGCTTGACATCGGTCAAAGAAATGTGAACGTTCTATCTGATTTTAGAATACTTTCTCCCTCTCAATTAAGAATAAAAGGACTCTTAAAAAATTATAATATAAAATAAGTCATAAATATTAATGTGACTATAAATTATTTCACTATGAAAAAATTAAAGTTAAACTAATACTAAATATAGAAGGGTGAAGCTCTTATGGATTTTGGTTGAGAAATTAGCCAAATATGTAACTAAAGTGTGGAAAACATCACAATCCCCTTCACATGAATAAATAAACTATTAGAAAAATCAACCACACATATTGCTATACGAGATTTAATTCAATAACGGAGAAAAAGAATATTCTTTAGGTGGAAAGAAATATCCACTTAAAATGTCTAAACGGATGAAGAAAGAAATGTCAGTTGAAGAACGTGGGAACCTCAACTGAAAACGGGCTTTTGGGCTGATTTCCTTAACCAAACTTGGGCAAATTTCAAGTTTTTGATACCAATTCAATCCGGCCTAATCCTGAATCTACTAAATGGAAGATCAATCATATCCTACCTAATCTTGCTTAGAAAATATCCACAAGTTAACTGCAACATTATTTACAAATCTCCTAAGCTAAATAAAACATTGATCTCAAACTGCAAGACCGGTGAAATCAGAGAGGCAAATCAGGGAGCGCAAAATGGTACTATAGCTAATATGATGGAAGGACAAAAGACATTCTTCATATTACAACGAAGAGAATCCATAACTAAAAAGACTTCTATTACACCAGTAAATCCTAGCTATATGGCAAACATGAATCGCCAAAAGCACTGTTTATGTAAGAAAACACTCCATGTATTTTACCCTGTAAGAATGTATTGTGGCCTTATCTTGGAGGAGGAGGCGCATTAGATTTCGCAAAACCAACCCACGCAACAAGTCCAACAGCAAGTATTACCCATCCACAAATGTCATACTTCAGATCACTGCTCTTCTTCTTCTTCGAACCCTGAAATGCATGACAGACAAGTAATGAAAGGTTAAGAAAGTCCTCTGACACTGTGAAACTCAATCAGATGAAACCAGCAGACTTCTTTTTGGAATTTCAATACTTCAAAGAAACAGAAACAGAACCGGGAAAAAATGCTTACGACTTCTATAAGGAACTAAAAAGCAGAGCAAAACCACCAAACCATAGATGAAGACAAATTTCCATATAAAGTTACCAAATTCTGTAGCCATAGAAGGGACTGCCCACTCAGTCTGCACCTTGAAAAACAACCCCCACCACGTACAAAATGAACGAGAAGAGATGGACTCATATAGGAATGATATCATGATTTATACAATAAGAATAAAGAAAAAAAATGAAGTAGCTTGAATCAATGGAAATATACTTGATGGATGAGAATTTCTTGCATCAGGTGGAGGAAAGACTGAAAGTGGATACCTTTGTACTCGTTGATGTAGAAGGACCTGGTCCCATAGCCTGTTGCATGGCACCTTGTTTGTGAATCTCGGCATGCAACTCTGGAGCCTAAAAGAAGGGTACGAGAGCATAAATAAAAACAGAAAGGACATTCACACAATAAAATGGTTTTACAGGACAACTGGTTCTCATAATATGATAAACAAGAGCAATTCCATCAGCAGTATGAATCACCTAGCACGTTTACAAATATATTAAGCTTTATATCAATAAACAGAATCCAGTACAACCATCCATTCCACAAAATAAGATGCAGTGAAAGGTTCTTTCAATCCTTTGCCACCTTAGAAATATGAGCCTATAAACTATCCGGAGAATCTATCAATATGTTTGTTTAACAGAGAGGAACAGACCAAACATTCTGACACCCAAACTCATCGTTTATAAAGTGTACAGATCATAACTCTTAATGGACGCATTTGTAGAACTAAACATGCACAAGGAGTGGGTATATATATGCAAGTGAAAATCAAAGTCTCTATTGAATGCAAAGCCACCGCATAGTTGCTAAATCATACTTAGAGCGGAGAACTTCGTGTGTCTAATCTAATAACTGCTCAACGTACCAAAGTTAAATGACTTGGTTAACTAACGTGTTAGTAACGTACCAAAGTTAAATGACTTGGTTAACTAATGTGTTAGTGGATGGGCCAAGATGGGCTAATCCTGACTAACCTTGGGACTTTTTGAATATTAATTTGTACAACACATTGAAAGATAGATTCTATATGTTTTTCTCCTCCACATGCAACAATTAGTTTGATGGCTTCTTCTACTCCTACAAACATATTATGTGAAAATACCTAACATTTTAAATTAGGATATGCTTGCATCAAGCCATCAACTACAAGAATACAGTACTTTACTCTGAACAAAATGAATCATGTGCTCGTGTTAGGTGATTGGAAAAGAAAAGGCTGCTTCATACCACTATTTTTGTGCAACCATGCGGTGAATCACATACATATAGAACTTCCTTTGATAGGTGAAACTATTTATTGTGAAGGAAAGGGATAAAAAATTTGAGAGCACACTGCACCAGTCAATCAATAAGTCGAAAGCTCCTCGAAGTACACATGAACTACTTGCTCAGGGACTTATGGGAATACTTAAACGTGACATAACAATTCAGCACATTAAACATATCAAAACCAAGTTAAAAAAACAGCACAAACTTTACCTTAGAAGAAACTTCATAAGATTTCCGATAAAGCTCATTCTCTGGATCCTACAATTCACAGGAACAAAGGCTATAACAATAAACAATAAGCCTAAGCACTAAAAATATCAGAATCTAAATTTGAGAAAAAATGTACCACGTCAACAGCTTGCTGGAAGCACTGAGCTGCTTTGTCAAAGTAAACCTTAGCCTCATCTTCATCAGGGGTTAGAAATGCATTGGATGTATGGGCATTCCCCAAACACCAAATAGCATCATGCTTCTGTGGATTAACCTCCAAAGCCTCCTCTAACTTTGAGATAGCATCTGGACAGTATAATGCCCAATTAGAAGACAAGAACAGAAAATACTATATATTCATTTCCATAACAAGAGGTCCATATATTCAACCCACCCGACAAACATTTCCTTCTGCAGAGTAAATGTCTCATAATAGTTTGTCTTTGAGAGATGTAACAACATTGTTTGATTAATTATCTATGAAAAGCAGCATTCTTACTTTGATATAAAAAATGTCTTTGGTGAGCTAAATAAATGAACCAATGGCCTATAAGGGCATTTGAGGAGTTTAAAATGTCTTAGCCACTCTACTTGTTTCCTTATGTTTGGCGTTGGATGCTCAAAACTCAAATTCCTTCATATGAACTCGGAGCCAAGTCAAGTCTCAGTTTCTCACACTCGCAAGTCCATATGAAAGTTCACACAAGAAACCCAATTCGTTCACATGAGTGGATAATGTTGAAGAAAATAGCATCACAGCTGATTTAAAAGGACAATCAAGCTGTTTAAAAAGGATACACCCAGGGAGTCACCTATTGATTGATGAAGCTGAAGTGAAGATCATGGGAGACCAAGGTTGGCAAAAGCAGAAGAAGTTAACTTGCCATCTATCTATTTACTCAAATACCTATACTAGTGGATAGATAGTGGTAACCGTGGAAGACTAGAAGAGCGCACAAACTATGGTGCTTAAAAGGCCTTAGGATACTTCGCATTCGTTAATTTTGGTTTTGGAGTGATTCTTTAACAAGAATTAATTAAATTAACAGCCCAATGACTCTGAGAACATCAATTCTAGGAAAACCTTTTAACAGAGAATACAATACTAGTACTAAGCACAATACTATAAAGCAATACCAGAAATCATCTTCTTTGATTCACTGACGGACTGGAACTGTGATAATTCCAACAATGCACCGCCCCATCTAGTCAAGTTCTGCATGAATTAGTCAGAAACAATAGTCCCAATTCCTTAGCCAATACAAATCTAATATATAAAAGTAAGACTATAAGCATAAGAATAGCAAATGTTGTCCGCCAGAAACAGGGAAAAGGTGATACATAAAAGGTGTGTTTGGTACGGAGGAAAACGTTTTTCAATTTCCCTTTGTTGGCCAAAATGTTTTGAAAAATATTATCGCTAGAAAAACTTCAAAATGACTTTCCTAATGGAAGTAGGGAAAACAAGTTCCTACATTCCAAGTTCATCCCCTCCACCGCCCCCAACCCCTCCCCTTGACCATCACACCCCGCCAGTCGCCACCCCGAAACTCCCACTCCCCCTAGTGTTGTGCTAGATTACATATAAAACAAACACTAGAAAATAAGAGGAAAAAAATATTTTCCTTCATACCAAACACACCCTACAGAGAGAAGAAATAGTACGTACTTCAGCATCAAAAGGATCTTTAGTATAAGTGGTTTCGGCAGCCTTTCGAGCGTGCTCGAAGAAGAGGAGGCGATCGAAATCGTTTTGCATTTCCATGACCTAAAGGTACTGAAACTGTCGATCCTCGTGCGATAATTTGATTTGTTAGGGTTCTAAGGTTTAACCTGTTAACTCGTTAGTTCTCGTCCACTTGGCTTGTGCTTTTTTTTCTTTTGTAATAGGAAAACACTAGCGGACGTGCCGGTGAAGTTAGCAATTACCCATTCGGACTGGACTTTGTAAATGGTCTATGGGCCTATTCCACACCGTATAAAGGTGGGCCTCTTCCTGATTGGATATGCTGGACAAAATTCACAAATAGTCACAATTTACAAGAGTGGCCTTGGAGGTGACTGATCTTTAATTTTTTAGCCTCCCTTGTTGATGGTCAAAACGTTGTTCAATAAGTTTTAACTTTTTGACTTTAAAGGTTTTTTCCATGGGTAAAATGGGGATCAAAAATTAAAGATTATCAATTTTCAAGGTCATTGAATGTAATTTTCTTATACTTTTTTAGCTCTTCTAATTGAAAAATAACCATGTCATGATGTTTGAAATTCTACCATTAAAATTTCATGATAGTGGTTATTCTTCCATTATAAGAGAAAGTGGTTAACTCGCACTATTATTGCTTGATAGGTTGGTTGTTTGAAATTACTAACCTTTGACTAATTATTTAATCAAACAAAGGTCATATTTCACCATATATATATATATATATAATAAATTTTCTAGTACAAATATAGAAATGAACCTCGGCATGACCTATACTTTGAGTTGTGGCTCCACCACGGTATATAACCTACTCTAACAAGCTAAGGGATCGTTTGGTAGAGTGTATTAGAAAAAATAATGCATGTATTAGCTTTGTGTATTAACAATACTTTGTTTGGTACATTTTTTCATCATATGTGTTGTATTATGCTATGCATAACTAATACCTAGCAAACTATGGTATTAGAAATTCAATGACTTTTAATGCATGCTAGCATGGTTAAAGACACAATTATCACAAAGTCCCTCGCATAGAAATAATGCAATGCATGTTATTTCTAATTACACAAAACCAAACGGTGGATAAAAAAAATCTATGCATAACTAATGTCACCATTACTAATATCAACATTACTAGTACACCTTATTCAGTGCTATTCTTATACACTCTACCAAACGACCCCTAAGTTAACAAACTAATTTTGTATAAGCGTTCTGCATAGTCGTAGTTATTGAGCAAGTATTATTGAGATAATGTGCTAACATGAAAATAAGGATCACACTTTCATGCTAAAAAAGTACCACACTTCAATAAATTTCAATGCTATAATAGAGAGGAGACGGGGGATTGGGGTATTCAAAAGGTTAGAAGTTTTTAAGGTTGATAATTTTCAAATGTTGATGGAATGCTTTACAATTATAAGACAACACTCACTAATCGGGACTCATTGAGGTGGGGTGAGAAGTGATTGTGTATTTTTAGTAAAGTCATACTGCTGTAAGTTTTTTGGCAACAATGAGTTAGGTTTTTTAGATGTGTTCGTCTAGAAGCACCACAAATGTGTGCCCACTCGCTTGGTTGGCAACTAAGGGGTTATTATAATTCTAACAACAAAGAACATGAGAAAACGAGGTTATATATAAAGGTAACTAAATGTTTATATTCATGAGAAGATGTGGACCACTTCTTGTTACGTGTTAAGTGGCTTAACGCATGTACTGATTTATCATGAATTAGTTAACATCACAATAAGCAATTTTGAGCATAGTTAAGAACATGTTTAATAACTGAATCTTTTGAAGAAGATGATAAGACTTATAAAATAAAACATTGCCTCGTTAACTAATGCATATAGTAAAAAATGGCACGTCACGTGACAGGGTTTAGGTATAAAAGTCGAGGGAGACGGTAGAGTTCTGTATTGGATGAAGTTGTGTCGAGGTAAGTTCGGGTAGTGACCGAACTAGATGACATCGGGTGAAGAACTAGAGGAGCCTAGCGCGTACCCATTCCGGATATGACGTCAGCCGTCACTCCTTGTTCATTAAGAGACCATTATTATCATTTAATTGCATTTAATTGGAGAATGATTCTCAGGCATTAATCTCATGTGCTCACTGCTATAAAAAGGAATCCAACTTTCATGTTGGAAAGACATTCCATTTTCACTATACACTTGTACGCTTTTGTTCATTACAATTGTAATCATAAAGTTCACATTGTTGGCTCGCAACCGAAGCAGTTAAGCTAAGGCCCGAACCAATCTGGCCGAAGGAATTCACTTTGGTTACGACGTTAAAGGCTATTTTTTCTTACTTATTGTTTTCAGTTGCTTTCTTATTGTTAATTGCTTGTTATTCTTTACTTCGAATCGATCCACGTATAAAATCACTTACAAAATCAAATGTACATTTTTTAGTAAACATTTTGGCGCCCACCGTGGGGCTAAGAATAATAGTGGTGATTTGTTCAAACTCAAATTTCACTTGTTTCTTCTGAGGTTTTGTGAAAATAGGTCAATACCAAGTACTTGCAGAATGACCAATGATATCCAAGTTGAGGTTATCAACCACCATGACAACAACAACGGTGTCAGCGGAGCTAACAATATCAATAACAACAACGATGATCCACCCGTTGATCCAATAACTGGCGAGCATATAAATAACCCTATAATTTCACACCAGTGGTCTAGAAGGTCACGTGAAAAGATACTGGACGATGATGAGGATGGCGAAATAAATTTGGCTCGAATCTTTAACATGCTGAAGAATAACATATGAGGTTATAACTCAGCTATAGGAGAAAAACAGGGGAGAAAGTGCGGCAGATGAGGCTCAACCCGTTTGCAATAAAGATTCGGGCTGAGAGGAGGAGTGGGTTGATGAAAATGGCAATGGATCGGGGATTAAAGAGTCTTCAGAAGTTTTGAGGATGCTCCAAGCTTTGACCAAGCAGGTGGATAATAATGAGAAGAAGGTTGATGTCACACCTCAATCTTGGGAGGTACGGCTGGCACCCGACGCCTGAACGGCCCGAGCGTACCACTTAAACCTTATTTTGAGAACACACAATTGTCTCGGCCAACGAGACCTCAGTAATAACATGACTTAAAAAAATATTGCAAACAGAAGATCCCAACCTAACAGATATATATATGCTAAGGCCGACAATGTCGTACTGAACAATTGTACAACATATGACTCATCTACAGAGCCTCTAAGAATAGGTCAACATAATATATAAGTCGGGACAGGGACCTCGACATACCTAAAGTACAAATAGGATATAAATATACTTCTGACTCAGCAATACTTCAAAAATAGATGGAGCTCACCAACCAAAGCTGATATCTGCACACGAACTACCGAGGCGGATCCTCTCCTCGCCTACATGAACTTGCGTGACATGAAATACAATGTCCCCAGACAAAGAGACATCAATACGAATAATGTACTGAATATGTAAGGCGAAAATCAAACACAATAATCTGTAACCATAAAAAAAATACGAATCAACATGCACCCCTGAAATGACAACGAGGTTAAAACTGCTTATAATTATGAAGTATCGGCCCTTCATGCTGTGACCACAACCTACATGATGGTCGTTTTAATCTTCTAACCATATTATATGCCGCTATAATAATGTCGTAATTCTAACTGCCTGATTGTCTGGCTGATAAGTGGTAATTACCCAACCAGTTATAGCTTGGTGGTAAATAATGTATCTGCTCAACCAGTGGTAAATACTGATATATATAACTGCCCAACCGGTGGTAAATAATGTGTCTGCCCAACCAACGATAAATAACGATACATAACTGCCAACTGGTGGTAATTGCCCAACCGGTTGTAGCCTGATTGTAAATAACTTATCTGCCCAATCAGCGGTAAATAACGATAAATAACTGCCCAACTAGTTGTAGCATGGTGGTAAATAACGTGTTTACCAACCATCGGTAAATAACTATACATAACTGCCTAACTGGTGGTAAATAGAAATACATAGTCAACGTAAATATTCCCTTTTTAGATTATTTACTATTCTTTGAGAGGTTGCTTGCGACGGTAGTCTTAGAGTTTGTTTCTATTGTTAAAAGTTATACAAATATAATCCTTAAAAAATATATATTTCTAAATAATGTTAAACTTACATTTAATATTTGCTCATTTTTATAAATAAAATATTAAATTTTCATCCAATATTTAATATTTTACACCGTAGTCTAACATTTCTCTCATAAATTTTTTGGTTTGTAGATAAAAAAAAAACTGTTATCTAAAAAATCCAGAAATTACAAAATAAACTATAAGAGAAATTCATAAATGAAAAGACTCGCAAGATTCAAAATCAAAACAAATCAAATTCCTCTTCTAGTCCAACACGGGGGACCCAAGTTTAATTTTCCCGTCATTCGACCGACAACACTAAATTTCACCGCACGTCACGCGTGACTAAATAAACCGAACCGACTGGTCACATCAGGAATTTGAACGGACATCTTGGTCACACTTTTATTATTTTATATCGAGCTAGCTCCATATTATCTTTTGAAAATATCATGGCAGTAACGTCATTAAGTTAAAAAGTGAGGCCATTTTAGCTGAAATTGGAGCTATAAATATCCAAAAATCTGTACTACCTTCTCCTCCGTCGCATCTTCCGGGTCTTCGCAGCCAAAGTGATATAGGTGATTTTTATTTACTTTATTCACTCTCACTCTTTCTATAGTTCTATATCTTTAGCTTTAAAATCCCAAAATATAGTGTTTCTATGATCTGCTTGTTGAGCCCTCGAATTTTTGTAGTAAGCTCCTATTTAGGCTTTGTATATTACTGCATTTTCACTTAATTTCTGATATATCAATATTAAATGTCTTTGAAGTTCTTTTGTATGTTTATATCCATTCTGTTTCCTTGATCTCTTTTATTTTGTGAAATTAGTAACTTTATGGGAAATAACCAATTTACCTCCCAAGTTAGTCTAAATGTCTGGTACACTCTACACTTCCCAGACGCCACTTTCTCTTTTGAGTGTACAGATTATTAACACCGCATACTTATAGTTTTCCTAGTTTTTTCTTTATGCCAACAAACTATATTCTTCTCTAGGTTTTCTATAGAGTTAGGTGATTACCTTGATGTTGATTGGCTATTAGCTGATCTCTATCAAGTTCAAATATTGCTACTTGTTGAGTTAGAAAGTTATTTGCTTTGTTTCGTTTTCTATTATATGTTTGTATAGATTAAATTGCTATGGTTGACTCACTTATCATGTTTCTTTATCACATAAATTGATTTCAAGTGGTAACTTAGGAACTTTATTGGTTCTTGATCATTCAAGAACACATTTTTTTTTATTAAAAGTAGTTCTTTTCCACACCCATAAATTCTGACTTTCTTTTCATCGTTTCATCCTCAATATTTACTTGTGTAAAACGAGTAAATACTGAGGACGTCTGACCTTATTTATGCTTCTTTGAAAAAATGCGTTTTACGGCAATTCTCAAGGCATATACGGTTGGAAATTTACTAAATGTGGAATTAAGTATATCTCATTAATTTATGACTCGAACAATTGGGCCCGCACGTCGGAAATGTTGTTTCCACACACGTGCACACGTAGTGCCAAATATCGCAAATTTTGAAAGAAATATTGGTACGTATGTAATACGTTTGAGACATAAAATTATGGACGGTTATTGGTCAAATGACAAAGTATTCCACGTTGGTAAATGAAGGAAGAAGTGTAAGATGAAACAAGTCGGAAATCGCCGCGGAGCCGTGAAGGGCCGCGGTGCCACAACCGTCAGAGCCGCGGCGCAAAATGGCTGGTCAACTACTGGAGCCGCGGCGCTTTGGAGGCAGATTGCTGCGACGGGAAGTTGGAAAAATCTGACGTTTGGGCTGGTTTTGGAGCATTGATTCTCCATTACTTGCCACATGAATTCAACCATTATTTGGCTGAATGTAACCCCTCATTCAAGTGCAATTACATGGCTATTAAATTGAGGCTTTTGACTCAATTGAAAACAACACTCAACACTTAGAAAATATTCTACAGATTTTCAGAGTTCATATTCTTCCTCTCTAGCAAAGTCACTATACTCAAAGTTCTTCAAGAGTAACACTTGAGTTTCCTTTGCTCACTTGTTAAAGTTGCTGTTGTATCTTGGGAGACTATTGCTCAATACCGTAAAAGGAGATATACGGGGCAATCTTGTCTTAAAGACAGAGTGACATCACTCGACTCAGCAAATCACACAAGCGGTTTGTAAGATTTTGATTTCCAGTTTTATTGTAATAGTTTGTTTATCCTTTCTACTATTGTAATAGTTAATTACTTTCCGTTCCCTACAACAATTGTATCCCAACATATACTTCTGTCATCAGATACTGCAACATGGAGAATATGAACAGCTACTGGCAATTTGGGGATGAGCTTCGAGGACAATCAAAAGTCTCAGAGGATCATAAATGGTCAACAGCTGCTCTAAAATTGGCTGAGCAGATGAAGTACAAGGGTGAACGGAGGAATAACCTTGACTTTTCAAAGAGCTCAGCTGAAATTAGGCCCAAGCGTAATCCTATGTTTCAGGAAGATAACAAGTGGGAAAGCCTTAACTTCCACATGTTAAATTTGGATAACAAAATGATTGAAAATGTGAGCAAGAATCGCGTTATGGATAGCATTTACAATGCAAATCCAGTTTATCTTAAGCCCAATTTTAACAGCTTGGGAAATACATCTTTAAACAAGTTCAACTCTAGCAACTATACCAAGGAACATGGCAAGAATAACAATAACAACATTGAGAGCACCAACGGAAATAACTTTGTTGACAAAAGGTTTAAGACTCTGCCTGCTGCTGAGACACTGCCGAAGAATGAGGTTCTCGGTGGATATATTTTTGTTTGTAACAATGACACAATGCAGGAAGACTTAAAGCGCCTGCTGTTCGGTAATCACCTTTTTCCTGTCATGTTAAGCATTGTCTACCCAAGCTTATCATTGCATTTTGGTATTTGATAGCAAGGGATTTTTTTGTCTTGTTACTAGTTGGATAAACCGCATGTTGAACCTGCTTAGTTAACAACCAGTGATTTTACACCATTTTATTCTAGAAGCTAAAAGTGCAACTAGCCAACAATGGAAAAAATGAATTCCAATTTTATTACTAGCTCTAAGTAGACTCTTCTTCAGAATTGTTATCACCTATCCTCAACTCCAATCACAACATAGCCTAATACAGACAAAAGTTAAAATCATTGATAAATAGATAATGACTAGGAAGTAATTTCTTCCCATTTTTATCACCTATTCTCAATCCAATCATTTCTTTGCAGGCCTTCCTCCTAGATACAGAGATTCTGTGAGGGCAATAACACCAGGGTTACCCTTGTTCCTGTATAATTACACTACTCACCAGTTGCATGGTATCTTTGAGGTTAGTTGCAGTAACTTTTGGTTATGCTGGTGTGAGCTCAAAACAGTGATAAATCAACTGTTCTATGTGTCTTTAACTAAAGAATAATTAAGATCAAATATCATGTTGGATGCTGAATGGCATACATATTTACATCCTTGTATATGCATACTTGCAGTGTGAAGCATAAGATTTATAGTCATACAAAGAATAGCTGTTTCTTCTCCTATCACTTTTTCTAAATTTTGTTGCTCGAAAATTTCTCACCTAGTGTCAAGTAGGGCTGGTCAGTGGGCCGGGCTCGGGTCTGGCGGGGTCGGGGCCGGACGGGAGAAGGGGTCGGGGTCGGGTCTGGCGGGACTTGCTCGATCCAGTCGATCGATCCCGATCCCGTCGATATCGATCGATATCGGCGGGTCGGGTCGGGGTCGGGCTCGGGGCGGGGTCCGGCGGGTTTTCCTTTTTTTTTTTTTAAATAACATATGTATAAAAAAACTCAATAAACAAAACAAGATAGTGGAATAAAAACATCCCAAAGCTGTTTTTGTGCCTCTTATATTATTTAATAGACATATTATTTTTTTGTAATACAAAATTACAAATACAATTGTCTAAAATCTAAATTGCAACTTTGTGGTGTTGTCTAAAAGTTGCAAATTACATAATAAAATTGCAATTAAAAAAATTACATTCTCAAAAAAATCTGTTTTAATTGTTTGATGATTTTCTGTGGTTCTTCGGTTGGAATTGGTATTTGTTGGTCAAATTGATCCACGTCGCTTCCACTACCTTCGGTTAAGATTTCGTTGTAGTTTTCATCTTCTTCTTCGTTGATCTCCGGTTGACCGCACCTTCTCCGCTCCGCTCGTATCCAATCTCTGAATAATACTGCAATTTTCAAGCTGTCTCCGGCTAATGAGTGTCTGTGGTCTCCCATTTGATATCTGCCGGCAGAAAAAGCGCTTTCAGACGCAGTTGATGACGCTTGAATGTTCAAAACATCTCGGGCCATCAATGAAAGTGTCGGAAAGGTTTTCTCATTCCCTCCGATTTGACAAGTCTTCATGTCCATCTTCATTGATAACTATTTGATACTGATGCAGAACCCTCGCAAAATAAAAATATTCAACTCGCTAATTTGGTTAGTAGTAGAGTGCGGCCACACATTCTATTTACGAGGCTTTCAATACTAGCCGCGAGAAACAACATGTCTTTGTGAGGTTGTGTTGAAGATGAAGAAGAAGATGGTATGGAAGCCAGGTAAGTTACTAGCATTTTCTTGTTGATAAAATCTATATCTTTTTGCATTGGTGTTCTACGCTAGACAACACTTCTTCTTTAGTTTGACTTTGTTCAATAGGTGGTGGGTGATTTAGATTTTTGGGACTTGGAGGTGGTAGTACTTCTATACAATCGTAAATAGTTTCAATTACTGATTTAGTACCGTCTATTTTAATAGTAGGATTTATCTGAGAACCAATAATATAAATAGTGAGAATAGGAATAAAATATTTTTATTTTGACAAACATTTTTTAATAAGCTGCCTTATATTGATTTTTTCATATATTCACTAAGTAATAAAAATATTAGAGTTATATAAAACAACATAGTTGAAATAGTAGGATAATATATCTTAGGAAAATTCTTTTGTTGCTTGAAAATTTTACAGTAAAAATACAATAAGTTGGAAAATTTTCAACCAATCACTATCTAAAATCATATCAGTTTAATTTTTATTATGAGAGTTAAAAAATAAAGTTATAGGTATTCTATAGTCATAAGCAACAAGTAGTTGCTCGTATAAAGAATTCCACCTAGTGGATACTTCTTGTGGAATTTTTCTATAAGGTAGTCCACAATCGTGACAAATTTTTTTATATTCTTTTCTACGTTGTACTTTATTACTTTTAAAAATAAAGTTTATAGCAAATTGTATTTTACTAAGAATGTCTTCAAAAAGTGATAGACCATCCTTTACAATTAAGTTATATATATGACACGCGCATTTTATATGAAAATGATCTGGAAAAGATGGAGTTAAACTATTTTTTAAAATTGTAATTGCGTAATTGTTAGAAGAAGCGTTATCTAATGTAATAGTCATAATTTTATCGGTTTTTCCGTAATAATGATACACTTGATAAATATTATCTGCAATAAAAGTACCAGTGTGCCTATCATTTATATATCTATACGCTAAAATACGTTTTTGCATAGACCTTTTATAATCTATCCAATGACAAGTTACAGTTAAATAATCATGACCGTTAGTACTACGACCTATATCAGACGTGATGGATACTTTGCCATTAAAATGATATAATGAAAAACGTAAATATTGTTGATATTCATGCGCGAATTTAAATACATCTCTCTTAACAGTTGATCTAGGAAAATCGTTAAAAGCAGGATTATATATATCTCTAATGTAATGAATAAAATCGGGAGATGAAGGAAATGAAAAGGCAAACCCTCCACAAAGAACTAATTTTGATATTGCTTCCCTATCTCTATGTTTATTGTATTTAGAGCTTACAATTCCCCGTCATAGGGTTAATTTGACCTTGTACTTGGTCAAGACGATGTCGGTATGTGAACCTTGTCCAGATGGAGCGGGCGTTTGCGCACCCGGTTTTGAAGCCTGGTATTGGGCATACCTAGCTGGATGAGCACTTACTACGTGTCTAATTAAACCCCCCGTCCCACCGTGACCTTTTCCAGTTTTAAATTTTAAAATATTTTTACAAATTTTACATATAGGTACTTGATTCTCTACGTCCCTATCAAAAAATGTCCATGCATCTGATTTTAATGGTCGTTTTGCTGGACCTCGTCTCATACTAGGGGGAATAGGAGGTATTTCAGTTGAAGGTGCACTAGTGGGTGTGTTGTCATCAACATTAGTGGGTGTATCATCTAGATCATCGTCTAAATTAAAGTCTTCTTGAGTTCCAGAAAATAGCTCCTGGTCTAAATCTAATGGTATTGTAGGAAAATGTTGAGTATCAACAAAATCATCATGTGTAGGAATAAGATGACTAAAAGAAGTACCTTTGCCATGGTTGCCCCTACTAGAAGAAGCACCCTTACTCTTACCCTTACCCTTACCCTTACCCTTAAACATACCTTTTAATCCTTCCATTTTAATTATGATAATAAATAATTAAAGACAATAAAATTAAGTGCGCTAAATAAAACAAACAGACAATAATAATTTAATGAAGGAACGAATGTACCAAACGCCGACGTGTAATCGAGAGGTTGAAAATTGAAACTTTGCTCGATGGAAGATCCTCAAGCTAGTTGCCAACTTCACTCCCAATTCCCAAATGAATAAATAAAATTGAATATTTAGTAAACAATGTAGACTTGTAGAGAGATATATTGAGAGATTAGAGAGATTGTAGGAAGATTTGTGAGAAAGATGAAGAGAAAATGAGTTATTTATAGTTGAAAAATTGAGTTAAAGTATAAATATAATAACTTATGGGTTAAAAATAAATATTAAGGGGTTGGGGGAGGGGGCAGGCCTAAAATGGCCGTTAAAAATCTAAAATGGTCGTTGGTGCAACGGTCATATTTGCAAATGGGGGACAAAGGGCGGGGTCGGGCTCGGGCGGGCCTGGGGCGGGCTCGGGTCTCGCGGGACGAGACATTGTCCCGTCCCGAGTTCGAGGCCCGCCAACGTTTTTTTTTAAGCGGAGTCGGGGCTGGACCGGGGCTGGGTCGGGCCGGCCCGGCCCACTGGCCACCCTTAGTGTCAAGTCTGAAGCCTTGATGTGCTTTGTACTTCATCAGGAACCTTATGACTTTGCTGCTTTTGCCATGAGCATTAACCTGTTGGCCTCTTATTTCTAGCCAAAAATGAGTTCTGATTACTATATGTTGTTAAACATGAGCACCACGAGCTTCACTTTTAAAATAGCTTCAGTGGAAGGCCTATCACATTACTTCTCAACTGTGTTTCATGCAATGCGCATGGATATTAGAGAAAAAATGGATTCAATCCAATAAAATTTCCAGCATGCACTGTGACGTGACTTTTCCTTTGAACTATCTGGGCAGGCAATGAGTTTTGGAGGTTCCAACATTGATCCAACTGCCTGGGAGGATAAAAAGTGCAAAGGAGAGTCAAGATTCCCTGCTCAGGTAAGGTTATGAATTGCAGCTCATTTTGTTTTGAGGCTTTTAAGGATCTGTATAGATTTTTTAAGTTTCTCGTACTTAATTCTTAGGTGAGGATCCGTGTCCGGAAAGTCTGTAAGCCTTTGGAGGAAGATGCTTTTAGACCAGCTTTACATCATTATGATGGCCCCAAGTTCCGCCTGGAGCTCTCTGTGCCTGAGGTAAGATGAGATTCTATTCACATATAAGTTCCATGCACCTATTATGGGCGGACCACAGAGTGTTAACCCCTAAACCTTATTGGTTTTACAGACTTTGGACTTGATGGATCTCTGTGAAAAAGCTGGTGTTTAGGTGCTATGTGCATGTGCATGTGCTGGCGTCCTGTACTAATAAGCATAAAGGAATTGTAGCCTATGTGAATGTTATAGGTTTGTGGTGCATGCCACCAGTGTGCTGTCCGTATATTTTTCATAGCGCAAGCTTTGGAGGGCAATACTGGTTAAGAGATCGTAAATTTAGGATTGTCTCGTGTAAGTAGAATAAGTGCAATGCTTATCTCTGAAGATATTTGTCGAGTAGCTTCACAAATTTAGCTATGCAATCTTACAGTAAACTTGAGACAAGTAAGATGATTATGTGATGGGTCAAGATCGAATGTGTTCCTGTATCTGCAGAGGAACTCTGCTTCATCTGATTTGTACCACGCGAATTCTTAACAATTATTTGCTTAATCCGCCGCCAAGGAATTTGGTGTGGCTTTGTCATAAAAATATTTGGCTGGACAATTTTTTTGTAGAAACTATGTATTTTTCGCTCATTAGGGAACAGTGATGAAGTTGTGTGTCCCCAACGTTGGCTGGGACTGATAATGGTCCTTCCTCTGCTCATATACAGGTGAAAACAGTTTGGGACCATCAACTGTCCAAGCGATGTTCCTCATATATATACTCCATCCGTTTCAATTTATATGATATAGTTTAATCGGACACGAAGTTTAAGAAATAAATAAGAATTTTGAATCTTGTGGTCTAAAACAAATCAAAGATATTTGTGTGGATATAGATCATCTCGTTAAGCATAAATGTAAAGTTTAAAGTAAAATTGTTGTCAGATAAGGAAATACTCCCTCCGTCCAGTTTTACTTGTCACGTATTGACTTTACATGCTTATTAAGGAATAAAACATACAATGGAAAGTTTTATCATATTACCCTTAATTATTGCTAATTACCTAATGATTGAAATCAATTATAACTTACCAAAAAAATGTGAAACCAATCCTAATTAAGTAATGAGTTCCAACAATTCACATATTCCCCATAAAAAAGTGGTATTGAAAAAAGGAATTTAAAATTTTGACTTATTAATTACTAAGGGTAAAATATGAAAAATTGATAAATTATCTCTTGATTTTTTAAAGTGGATAACTAAACTTGGACAACTATTTTTAGTGTGTGGACAAGTAAAACTAGCCGGATGGAATATGTCTTTCTATTTAAAATTGACTAAAAAGGAAAGTGTATTATATAAATTGGGACATAGAAAGTACTATTTACCAGATAACAATCTAGATACATGTAGCAAAATAATTACGTTTACAGACTTCACAATCCGCAATCTGGTTTTCCATGTATATGGCATAGTCGCGAGTACAAATATCAGTCATTGACCGATTTTACAGGGTAACATTTCCTCGCTGAGTCAAGTGTTCTCCAATATAAAACATATATTGTAGACTTCTATGCGACATCAATAAAATGTTAGTAGTACTCAACCAAAACATATAATTGAAATACAGAATGCCAGAAAGCTTCTTGAATGAAATACAATATGTCCAGGTATTGACCCAGCGTATACTTATGCATGGAGCTAGGCAGCAAGACATACATGCCTGAAGCGAAATTAGAAGGCATATAATTAGAGCAGTGCGGATATATCAGGTTATTCCCATCACAAGTAATAAGCAACATCATTCATCTGGTGATGAAAAAATACAGCATATTTATTGCCTGGCTTCCTTTTATTCTTCAGCTCCAAACTTCTTAGGAATTAAAGCTAGGAAGGTAGCATTAAAGGATTTCTCAAAGATCTCATTTTGATGAAAGTGGTTGATGGTTTGCATTATGTCACCTTTCAAAATTTCCGAGCAACTCTTGTAAAAACCCATGGAAAAATCATCAGGACGTGGTGCTTTATAAACTGCACACTGGGTCACTACTTGCAACACTTCATACTCTGAAAATGGTCTTTGAATCCACTCTTGTTCTTCCTGTTTTATCTTTGGACCGTCAATATATTCAAAAGATGGCCTCCATGCTTCAGATTCTGAGTATAGCTTCTCATAAAAATCAACCATAGCCTCTTTGATCTCCTCAGGATCTTTTGTTTCTTCTCCTCTGATCATCAACCTGTCAATAGTGTTATACCTCTTATGAGCAGTTACTATCCTTTGAAAAAATCTTGTGTTTCTGTCTCCTTGTTGATGTTTACCAACATAGCTTACAACTACTTAAAAATTGTTAATTGTTGACGGTTAATTTATACCTTTTTCTGGTTGCAGTCCGCAATATGTTCCCTGGAGGATGTGAGTGTTGTAAAGCATGGAAAGGTCAGTTTTAATATGGATATACTTTGTGCTTAAGCATTTCTTGACATTTATCTTATTCTTTCATGGACTCTTTTACATATACTCGTGCAAATGAGTTTGCACGGTCCAGTGCCTGAAAAAAAAACAAGAGTTTGCACGGTCCAGTGCCTGAAAAAAAAACACGAGTTTGCATGTTCCAGTTATGCAGTCTTGTTTTGTACTGATGTACATAGACAATAATAGTACTTCATTAGGTTATTCTAGCTTCTAGTATTTGTTTTCAGATAACCATCAAGGGGTACGCAGTATCAGGAGGTGGGCGTGGCATTGAAAGGGTAGACGTGTCCATTGATGGTGGTAAAACTTGGGTGGAAGCCACCAGATACCAGAGATCTGGCATTCCATATATTGCTGATGATTCTAGTAGTGACAGATGGGCGTGGGTCAGGCAAATATCCCCCAGAGTGCGGAAATAGTTGCTAAAGCGGTAAGTAGCTAGTTATCTGTAAATTTTGCCTCTCTTCCCATTCTAATAGAATATAGGCTCAAATGTTAACTGCAACAATTTCTGATGCGTCTAATTTTAGAGATGTGTTTTGAAGGATCAGTTTTAGACTTTAGTTAAGTATTCTTTCTAGTATTCTATTGGCTGCAGCTATGACGTGAGAACATACAATGTCACGTCTCGCAACCCCCATAATTTGCTATATGCATTAGGAAGTCGCTTTCTCATGTTATTCACTCTGCTGGATTTCTTGCTCCTGTTCTCAGTTGATATTCTATGCTTAATAGGTGGATATAGCTGCAAATGTCCAACCTGAAAGTATAAGCTCTATTTGGAACCTGAGAGGAATCCTGAACACCTCATGTTATCGGGTTCAAGTTCGAGTTGGTCAAGCAAATCTTTAGGCTGTGTTTCATCTGTTGGGCAGATGACAGTATTCAACATAGCATGCAATGGTTGTTTGCATCTCTTCCTAGCTTAAAATGAAAATAGCATGTTTTCTTGATAAATAATAATAATAATCTGGAAGTGAGTGCAGCTTGACAATCGATTGTGTTAGTTTCTTTCCCCAATATCTATTTCTCTATATTTTTTCCTTTGTAGTTTGATCTGGACAACTTCCTTATTATTTGTTGAGTTTTGGGATAACAGCTACTGAAGTGAAAGGAAGACAGGATCCATTCACAGCTGTTAGAATATTAGGAAACTGGTTATTAGGATCTTTTTTTACTTTGTAAGTGGCTATTTTTCATTATCTTTTGGTTTCTTATTATGTCAGCACTCCTCAACTTGTTTGGGACAGAGGCATAGTACTATGTCCTCGCCAGCTGCTGATGGTATCTTCTAGCTGTGTCGACCATCACGTTCTTCCCATGGGTAGCTTGTATTTCTTGAATTCGTGTTTGTGTTATTTCGTTAGTGCTTGTTTTTTTTCATATTTATGAATAAGTTGTGCAATAGAAACATAGAATGAGGTTCTAGATTCGTGTTTGTGTTATTTCGTTAGAATGAGGTTCTAGGTTCGTGTTTATGGTATTTGATGAAATTAGTGAGTCAACCAAAAGTTAAACCTATGAAGGCTACGGAGAGTAAATGTTTTAGGACAAGAAGTGAGACAAAGTAGACGTACTGCCCTCCAAAAGAGAACGAAAGTGAGATGAGATGAGTTTGAGGTGCTTAAATTAAAGGGAAAATGACATAGGTACCTATTTAAACCTCTTTTTTTATTTACAAAACATAACGATATATTACTATACATGACGATCTTCATATTTTTTTCGTTGTATTTTATTTTATTTTTTAATTAATATTTTAAATTCTTTAAAAAATAATTTTTAATTTTTTAAAAAATATATTTTTAAATTTTTAAAAAAATAGATTAATAATTTATTAAAAAAATTAAAAGTTCTTTTTGCTCCGGGCTTACAAAATTAACTCAAATTTTTGTATATGAAAATATATGAAATGTGTATATGTGAGTGTAATTTTAAGCGTTGAATATTGTATGGAAATTGTATACAATGTTGTATTTTAAACACGAAAAATGTGTGAAATTTTAAGTCTTGAGCAAGATATACATTTTTCATACATACACTTTTGAGCGTAATTTTTAAGCCTTGAACGAAATATACACATCTCATACATTTTTCATATATAAAATTTGAGCGAACTTTTTAAGCCTCTGGCAAGATATACACATCATACATTTTTCATACATAAAATTTGAGCAAACTTTTTAAGTCTTGAATGTTGTATGAAAGTTTTATATAATGTTGATGTAGTATTAATTTTACAGAAATCTAACATGAACTTTATACACGAAAATGTGAGCAAAATTTTAAGCCTTGAGCGAGATACTTCATAGCATCTTCATACTCAAATTCTTGAGCGAATTGAACGAGATACACATATTTCATACACTAAATTTTGAGCGAACGTTTTAAGTCTTGAGCGAGATATACATATTTCATAAATAAAAATTTGACCGAATTTTTAAGCCTTTAAGCAGAAAAAAATTATTTTTTATTTTATAAATATACATATTTTATAAAACTAAAAAATAGTTTTTAAATATTTTAAAATAAATTTATATAGGATTTGTAATGTTATGTTTTGTTAATAGAAAACTATCGTCACATTTCGTAAATATTTTCTCTTAATATATATATATACTTTGCCCTAAATAAACATGCAGATGTTTAGATTGAGTCTTTCAGGAGAATGAAAAAGATAAAAAATTAAGGGGAAATAAGTACACTTCACTGACTTGCATTGTAAAAAAATATCCCAAAATTTATATTGTAAAAATATGTCCCAAAAATACTTTTATACAATGTTATACACTTGTATACGAAAGACAGGTACATCATGTATATAGGTGTATGAAAGTGTATAATACGTTGGTATATACATAAAAATATAATTATATAATATTATACATAAAAATACACACTTATACATATTTTTACACAATTATACAATATTGTATAAGTAGGTATAAAATATAGGTTTGGACTGATTTTGAATAAGAATTGCATTTTTATACAAGACAGATACATTATGCATATGGGAGTATAAAAATGTATAATAGTGTACAAAAGGTGTGTATACACACTTGTACATTATCATACAATATTATACACTCACTACCCCTGCACCTACCGATTTCTCCGCCATCTGTAACTTCATCTCTGCCACATGTGCTCTACCACCAGCTAGATCTTCAATGATAGATCTAGATACAGCAAATTAGGTTTCAATTTTTTTTCTCTATTTATCAGCGAGGATATACAATGAAATCGGTCTACAAACGCCGCGAGGCACCGACACCAATGCTTCATTGTGATCCACGACGCTTCGCCAGTTTTGCAGCTAGGGCTCTCTACGATCTCAAGTTAAATGTGGGATCCCTTTTTAGTAACTTTGAAATTCTAGGTCTAATTGAAATTTACTATTTTTTGATAAACTAAGCTTGTTAATCTGGACCTTCAGTTAAATGGAGGTTTTCGATGGCAACGGATGTGCAGTGGTGAGGGAGCGGCGCGACATAGAGCAAGAGCGAAGAGGCAGAGAGATAGAGGAGGAGGATGGGTCATTTTTTGTAAGATTTAAAAAGGTGCGTCAATTTTGGTAACATTATTATCCTGATTAACATACATTGTAATTAAATAAAAAATTATTGTAAAATTTAAATTGGTATAGGAAGATACTCCCTCCATCCTAAAATATTGTCGTCCTTACTATAAATATTTGTCTTAACATACTTGTTGTCTTATTTAATTAAGATAAAATTAAGTAATTTTTTTCTCATTTTATCCTTGTATTAATTATATCAATGAGTTGTTTTTGTGAAACAACCGTCTACCTACCTAGGTAGAAGTAAGGTCTGTGTACATTCTACCCTCCCCAGACCCCACGTTGTGGGACTGCACTGGGTATGTTGTTGTTGTTGTTGGTTGTTTTTGTGAGGTCACATAGCAATATTTAAGAGATTCTCATTATTGATAGAGAAAATATTTATTGAGCAGAGATTATATGATGAAATTTGTTAAAAGGGTAGAATAGTCAAAATGCTACTCTTATAGATATTTTCTTAAGAGTTATTTAAATGAAAAAGGGAAATCAACACAAACGCTCATTGAAGTTAAAGAATTTACTCGCCCATACCTCTTTCTAAATAAATAACCTAAGCCATCCATACAATTAAACTTAAACTCTAATTGTTGTATATTTTTTTCTTTTAAGTGAATGAACTTGTCCTCTATTCCCCAGACCATACGTTGTGGGATTTTACATGGTATGTTGTTTTTGTTGAACATGTCCACTATGATACCTTATCGGTATATGATATATATCATGTGAGTATCATAAAAGACTGATAGTTTTTTTTGAAGTAATGAATAGGTTTTATGATACTCTATCAGTATATGATATATACCATGTGGGTATCATCAACCCTCTATTCAAAGAGAGTCCTTTATGATATCATCATGGTATATAAATCTATGCAAATGGTATCATGGAGGATTGAGAAATGTCATTGAAGGAATGAAGCAGTCCTCTATTATACCATTTGCATATATTTATATACAGTGATGTTATCATGAAGGAATCTTTTTGAATGACTGAAGTAGTCATTTGTGATACCATCATGATATATGCAGTCCTTCATGATACCATGATGGTATCATCAATCCTCTATTCAAAGAGAGTCATTCATGATACCATGATGGTATCATCAGTCCTCTATTCAAAGAGAGTCCTTCATGATACCATCATGGTATATAAATATATGCAGATGATATCATGGAGGATTGAGAAATATCAAGGAATTAAGCAGTCCTCCATGATACCATCTGTGTATATTTATGTATCATGATGCTACCATGAAGATCTCTCCTTTGAATGACTGAAGTCGTCTTTCATTATACCATCATGGTATATACCAAAGCAAGACTGTTGACACATTTGAAGGATTCAAGAAGTCCTCCATGATGTCATCTCATTATATTTTTATATTATGATGGTATTATGAAGGATCTGGGGACTGTTGCATTCAAGGACTTCAACAATCCTTCATAATAACATCCGAGTATAATGATATACCATGTAGGTATCACACAAGATTGAGTAGTATTTTTAAAAGGAATGAATCAACATTTTATAATACCTTGTCATTATATGATATTTACCATGTGGGTATCGTAATATATTGCAAAAGTATAGTTCAACTGCTACTGATTTGATATACTTTATGCTAGAATAAATTTATTTTTTGATAATTGATATAGAAAAATAAAAACAAAATGTACTATATCAGTTGCCTTTTTATTAATATAGAAAGAAAAAAATACAAACATATTTTAGATATAAATTTGTTTTATTTGTAAAAAAATTACAAAAATATTTATTTATTAATTAGGTACTTAATAAATAAGATTAGTGATTTTAGTATTTTTAATTACTTCTTGTTGTAGTTTTTTTTTGTAGTTCATTAATTAAATAATAATTAGCTACTATATTTATTTTGATATTTTTTTATTTTTTAAAAAGAAAAGTAAAGAGATCGAAAAAGAAAAAGAACAAGAAACGAAAAAAAATAAAGAAAGGAGGTGAAAGAAAGCATCTGAGCATTTCCAAAATAAAATAAAAAAGGACAAGACAATAGAGGACAAAATAGTTGAAGCGTGCGTTATGCTTTTTCGGGATATTTCGGGTCATTTGTTTGGGGTATCAAAGTAAAGGGTATACATGGGTAAATAATTTGATTTATGGAATATAAGTGATGTTTCCCCAATGAAAAATGGAAGTTGTAGGCCCTAAACAAGTCAGTTTTTATACAAAAATTAGGACTCCACCCTAATTAATAAGACAAGGACTAACTCAAACTAACAGATAAGATCCTATATCCAACTAAAAGATAAGATTCTTATAAATAATGTGTTACTTTATTGTCAACTTGACAGATTAAAGAAATATTATTGTTAATCAAAAGATAAAATAAAATTCAAACTTAAATGCCAGAACTATAACAATCTATTTTCTCATACTATACTTTTTTCATACGTTTTTTAAGATGCATCGGATGGTTTGACCACTTCTTACATGGAAGTCTATGCACGAATTTGTGAGAGATGATTAAACTTTAAAAAAACTATAAGACAAAGTTGAAAGTATTTTAATCTCTAAAACTATAAGACAAAGTTGAAAGTATTTTAATCTCTTTTAGAATCAACGCAAATTTAGTAAACGCAATGCTGGTAAATGATAAAATGATGCATACATGTGACACGAACTTACTAGGAATTAAATTTAGTTGTTACTCACATAAGGTTCGGTGCTTGTTAGCAATATTTTATTCTGGTTAAGTGTTACCTATGTCCGATTGGACAAGAGCCTGCTCGGTAAAGTTTGCGGGAAGTTAAAAAGCTCTATATTATTTTAAAAGCATGAATATAAATGTTGGTTGATCAAAATATTATTCAAATATTGAATGACTTTTATATCATTTACTTATTAAAGTTAACTTCACTAGGAAAGGATACAATTGTCATTACGAACAAGATCAGTTCTATTATAATAAGGAGTTACCGGGGAAAAAAATAAAAATGTGAATAAAACGTGTTAAAACTTAAAAGAGAAGACCAAGGACGAGAAAGACGATGTACTAATTAAAATAGGAGAAGAAAATTAAAGAACAAGCTAAGGCTGACACGGAAAAGGAAGCCATACAGCCAAATATTTACGTAATGCAGAGTAACCAAGGAAATATTACTTATACATTGTTATTTCATCATTGGCAGGCGGCAACTATTATAGTCACCTTAAATTTCGCACAAGGATTTCCTCTTTATTGATATATTTTATTTGGCCAAATTTTAGGAAGCTAAAAATACCTTTATTATTAAAAAAATTATTTAGTGAGCTAAAATATTTGGTCAAGTTTTTAAAAATAAAATAAGCATTTTGAATAGTAGTAAAAGTTAATTTTTCATACACTATGAAAACAGTACTTTTTTTTCTTCCTAAAATCACTTTTAGAATCTTGACCAAACACAAATTATTGCTTTAGTTTACTTTTCAAAAGTATTTGTTTGAAAAACACTTTTGATAAAAAATATTTTTTTTAAATAAGTAGATTTTAAAAATTTGGTCAAATAGACTATTATTTTGATAGTGTACTACTTAATTAATCAGAATTAGAATTATTTATAAACACTCGTGAATCATGATGATGATTTCGAGCCAAAACAAGCTTACAGAAATTAGTTGCTTCTTTAGTTTCACTCTTATCGATCACAAATTTCAGGTTCTCTCTTATTAACACTTATGTATTTGTTTATATTCCTAAGAATATACCAAAAACAACATCATAATGGTAAGTATTAAGTGGATACGATCAAATAATAATTTTACCTCATAAAATAAATAATATATCATTTCAAATAATATTACTTACTATTTGTTGGTTCTAGAGGACCAAGAAGCGATTCTTTGGGATGCTTCCTTTCTTCAAATATGATTAACAGGGGGTAACGTGTCACGTTCATAGAGACTAGTTTTTTAAATAAGCGCTATGTTATAAAGTTAAAGTATTTGATCAAGAAAAACGATAGTTTTGAGTACTAAAATAATTTCTTCCCTGCAACACTTTTGTCAAATTAATTATTCAAAAATAAATTGCTACTTTATAAAAATATTAATTTTGAAAGTGAGTAAGTAGTAAGTATATTACTATTTAGGTAGAACATTAGTAAGTAGTAGAGCGCGATCTTGCTTATCCTTTCATCCTAGCAAGTCTAGCGTTACTCTTTTAGTTTCTTGCCTTCGATCCCTGTTACTATCTATTGTTTCTTTTATTTCGATTATAGCATTATTTTGTTGTAGTTGTTGTTAAGAATATTTTGTCATGCATTATATAATATTTTGCTTTGGCTTCTTAATTTTTGTTATTTTTTTTTTCGAATTACTTTGAACTATTTGTTTTTTAGCCGCTATCGGAAATAACTTCTCTACCCCAAGGTAGGGGTAAGGTCTGCGTACGTTTTACCTTCCCCAAATCTTATTTTATAGAATTACACTAGGTATATTGTTGTTGAAAGTTTGACTAAACAGGTACAACCGTACAAGTGCGTGTTCAAGGGAGAATCACTAATCTATTTTAAAATAAATATGTGAAATTTTGAAACAAAATGAGCCTGATAGAAATTTTCACCTAATTTTCTCTTGGATACGGATGGCAACGGGGCGGGTGCGAGTTTAAGGCTACGCGAGGTGAAAAAATTTATGACCGTATTATTGGTAAAAATTTAAATCGCACATGAAAAGATTATCGCAACTAATTGCCAAATAATTTATTTTATAATTGCGTATGAAAATAATATCTCATTTAATCATCATTTTTTAGGTGCCCTCTTCACCTTGTTGCTGAACAACCTTCCACAGCTAGTATCTAAATATGAGCTCAACCTTGTGTAGCCTGCAATTAAAAGCATCTGCTTGTGTAGGAAATCTGAAATATTTGCCTAATGCATATATACAATATGCTTTAACATTTCACATTCTAAATTGGCTTAAATACCAACTGGATTTAGGCACCAGAAATGAAGAAGTAAGAGAGAATATTAAAATTTCAGAAAAATTGATATGAAAATATCCATTATTATAACATTAATCAAAAGAACAGTTATGAGAATTCCATATTTATTGCTCTTCATTTGTTTGGGTATCATATATATATATTTTTACAAAATATTATGCAGACGAGGCAGGTTTAAAACATAAACATTTGCTATGCGGGGGCGGGGCGGATTAACGTCGTCGCGTGTGTCCCGCAACCGTTCCCCACCTTTTGCCATTGAACGGACAGCAAGCTATGGACTTGCTGTAGACAGCAACCGAATGAGTCATCCCGTGTCGAAAACCGACATCACCGTTGCCCTCGTTTTGTCTTTCCCCCAAAATCATGCTAAGTTATGGCCTCAAAATTAGTTTTGTCTATCTCCCTAATCATTGGTTTTATCCCTCGCGATTGAATGTGAATCTTATCTCTTTTGCATGCTTTTAATGCTTCGTCGGTATATACTACTTTTGGCTAAAATATGAGTGGGTGTGTCAAATGTTATTGCCTTAAAAGGCCATAAACGTGCCATCTGTGTGGCTGTGTCAAATAATGTAGCCTCTATAATGACAAATGCCAAAATTGGAGCTCATTATCACTGACACTTTGTCTCTATCTATCAAGTACCAACTGAGAGAATTTTGAGGTCAAAAGCCCTTCTTCTTTTTTTTTAGGAAAAGTATTTATTTTAATTATTTAAAATGTTTGGTCAATTAATAAAATTGTTATGTTATGTTACATTTTTGTGTTGAATTTTAATTTGTGGAATGATTCTAAATTTTATTTTGATTGATGTCTTTTAGTATATTTAAATCACCATGTAGATAATATATCAATATTTAATATTTTTTTGATTTTTCTATGTATTATATAAAGGTAAAAAATTAATTAAAATCATTTATATAGATATTTAAAATAATTTCTCTCGATAAGATGATCTTAATAACAAATGTTCATTGATACTTGTCATTTTTGATAATTTAACACTCAAACACATTTTTTAAGAAGATTGGTCAAACACAATCTACTTATCAAGAGCATTTTTCAAATGAATTAATCAAACATAAACTGTTTCTCACCAAAAATATTTTTTTAAAATACTTTTAAAAAACATTTTTCAAAATAAACCGTTTTTATTCGGTTGACCACACAACCTCTAAATAACCAAAAGTGGGAACGGTTATATTGTGCTTTGAATGAGATTGAGAATACCAACCAAACCACGTAATTGTGAATCCGGTGGATTTCTTGTTGCATGTGTTGTTTTTAGTTAAGACATGATAGAGTATAACATTAATTGTTTTCTTGGTTGTTGAGAAATCGTCGAAGGTCGTAGTTGAGAAATCACCCAATGTGAGATTACAGTTCTAAATTTGGTGGATAATAAATTTGTCAATTTACTTTGGTGACCTTCGACATCCACAAGGATGACTAATGAACTCATTTTTCTATTTTCTCTACTTATATGCCAGATTTTTGTTGATGATAAATATGATGTATGTCTAATTCGCACATTACTTGATACACTTTTACCCCTCGACCAAAATCCTGAGGAATAAATGTAATATTATAAGTTACTCCTTTTGTTTGAAAGTAACATTTACTTTAGCTCAAAAAATAGTTTCTTAATAATTATCATCAACACTAAAGTTGACATTTATTTTCAATTATATTTTAAATTTTAAAGAAAAATGCAGAATATTTAAGAAGAATAAATTAGTCCTTTTATTAAAGAGATGTAACTTGGTAAACATATTTATATTTATTATGTTTTTAACGAGGCATGAAAAGTGTTAAAGTAACAGCTAAAAAAGGACGGAGGGAGTATTATGCTGGAGTTTGCGGGATACTTGGGATTACTTAGTGCTAAGGATTTGAATTTGAGGACCAAATTATCGTTTTATGCAAAGGATCGAGTTGGTAACATTGTAATAATCTCCATTGGAAGTCTTCTCATTATTACAAAATATATATAGTGTGTACAAGAGAGGAATCATAATATAGTAAGTATCCTAATATATCATAAATATACATTATTCATAATTATACAATATATGGAGAATATTCATTAATACATCCCCTCAGTCGGAGTGAGAGGAGGCCGGACGCTAAGACTGGATATGAAGTCGAGGAATAACTGTCTGGGAAGCCCTTTTTTTGAATATATTTGCATACTGATATGACGAAGGCACATGCAACACTTTGACATGACCGAGAGCAACCTTCTCACGAACAAAGTGTATATCTATCTCAATGTGTTTGGTTCTCTTATGTTGAACCGAATTGTGAGATAGATATATGGCAGATATGTTATCACAGTAGACGATGGACGCCTTACGTAGGGGACACTGGAGCTCCAAAAGTAGGTTTCGGAGCCAACAGATCTCAGCGACAACATTTGCAACGCCTCTGTACTCTGCTTCGGCACTCAAACGGGATAGTGTGGCTTGCCTTTTGGCAGACCATGAAATGAGATTATCCCCTAAGAATACACAATAGCCGGAGGTGGAGCGTCGCGTGTCCGGACACACTGCCCAATCTGCATCCGTATATGATAGTAACATAGTCGGTGCAGAGGGGTAGAGATGTAGCCCATATTAAAGAGACAGGTGTAAGAAATAGAAGCCCCGACTTAGGAAAATGGAGAGATTATGCACCGGAGAGGAGCCAAATCCCTCGTGGACCTTTCCCTTTCCTTCGGGTTTCTCTTCCTTTCCTTCGCTCCACAAAGAATGTGTTTGCTCCGTTTCAAAAAGATTAACCTACTTTTTTTATTAGTTTATTTTTAAAAAAATTGGCTTCTTTTTATCTTTAGAAATAATTTAACTTTATGAGATCATTTACAATCATACATATATTTAAAATTTATTTTGGATCACACATTTTAAAAGTTTTTTTTATTTTTTAAATTTTATGTCAAGTTAAACTATGTCAATCTTTTTGGGACGGGGAGGGAGTACACCACTTTGGAGATTGATCAAAATAATACATTATTTAAAACAATTAACAAGAATAATATAATAGTTTTAAAATTTACAGAAATGAAATAAACGTACGTGTGAGAAGAAACGTTTTACCTAATATTTTATTAAAATATTTTGACGAAAAAAGTTAGGATAGATGGAATAATAAAAATATAAAGTGTAACTGTAAGTAACATTTTTCAAGTATTTCATTAATGAAAGTTAATAATCTCTGATTCTATTAATTGTTTTCTACTAAAGTACAAATTGTGGGTCCAAGATGATTTTCATTTCTCTCACCTTTTTGTGTGCTCCTTTTCTTACTTTTTTTCTCCTCTTTCCCTCTCTCCCTCTCTCCCTCTCTTTTATTTATTTCTAACAAACTACACCAAAACCAATACACAACTAAATACATTTCTTATGTTTATTTAAATAGAACGGTTTTCAGTTTATCTTTTACCTTAGGAAATTATGTAGAGAAACTATAATATACATTGTAATTAGTATAAGAGATTTATCTCTTTTTTTAATGAATTTTTTGTGCAAATTATTCTTATTGTGCAAATTTAGTCCTGCACTTTAATTGTGCACAATGTATATTGTATACTATTTTTTGGTGTAGTTTGTTAGGAAGAAATAGAAGAGAGACAGATGAGAAAAAAGAAGAAAAAAGCACAGAAAAAAAGTGAGACAAATGAAAATCATTTTGGACTTACAATTTGTACTTTAAAATTAATTAATAGAATAAGAGAATCGTAACTTTCAGTAACGAATTACTTGTAAAACGTTACTCACAATTACGTTTTATATTTTTGTTATTCCGTCAACTCTAACTTTTTCTGTTTAATATTTTCTAAAATGTTACTCACACATACGTTTATTTTATTTCTGTAAATTTTAAAACTATTGTATTATTCTTGTAAATTGTTTTAAATAATGTATTATTTTGGTAAAAAATTCTGAAATATAGGTGCTCCATAACATGCAATGAAGCTATTTTGTTGTCTCATTGTTTATTAAATTCAGAAAGTACAAAAGCTTGATGTCTGATCATTTCCGTAAGAAAAATGCGGTAATAAAGAAATATTGCCCCCTCTGGATACATCTAATAAAATAACGGGAGGATCATTAATTGTTACTTCATTTATTACTTTATGCCACTTCACAATCTTATTTATTCTTTTTTGAGCAACTAACATATCCAAGTTGACCAGTTAACTATCGACGTTCATGCAGTGATAAGTACATGTTGCAAAATCCACTTTCTCCCTCTTACAAAAATGAATAAGAAAACTCAACAAAAAAAAAGGGACTAACAAGAAGACATTGTCGATCTTTCTTTCTTCTTTCGGTAGGGAAATAAAAATGCATGATCAGAATACATTAAAAGAAAATCGCAGTTTACAGCATGATTAATGAAACCGCCATCACAAATGGACAAATGATTCGCTCCGAATCTAACACAACTAAATTTGCATTTAGGTAGCAATAACAATACTTATGATGCTTCAAAGAAAAGCATACAAGCGAAGACTTGGAAGCACCTACTCGTCTTTTTTTTTATTCCAAAGGACAGATCAATCACAGCTATTATATTATTTATACATGTGCGAATAAACATATTATATATGGACCGATTAGTTTATTACCAATATATTATATATGTACATGTACGTCGACAGTTTCCTTTTTCTAAAAAATTGAAAGACATGGTCACCTTCTTCTCCATCTTCACCACATACCTCTTCCGTCCATTCTCTTGTCTAATAGTAATTCTATATCTATCATATGTCATTGTTGAACGACTCCGGCAAGGCCCTAGAGATGTTGCCGGAGCCCGAACTTACCCCATCATAGGTTGCTTGATTCCTTTTTACAAGAACCGATATCGTCTACTAGATTGGTACACTCATCTTCTCTCTAAGTCTCCAACAAAAACAATTGTGATAGACAGATTAGGAGCACGGAGGACCATAGTAACAGCTAATCCACACAACGTAGAGTATATGCTCAAAACCAACTTTGACAACTTTCCAAAAGGCAAACCTTTCAATGAAATTCTTGGTGATTTTCTTGGGAATGGTATATTCAATGTGGATGGAGAAATGTGGTACAAACAGCGCAAGATGGTCAGCCATGAGTTCACTTCAAGGTCTTTGAGAGATTACGTTGTGAATGCGCTCAAAGAAGAGGTGGAGAACAAGTTGTTGCCTATGTTGGACTTAATGGAGGCCGAAAATAGAGCTTTTGACTTGCAAGACTTATTAAGAAGACTTGGATTTGATGTAGTTTGCAAAGTTTCCTTGGGGTTTGATCCATGTTGCCTCAATGATTCCCTTCCATTTTCGCCTCTGCTCGATGCGTTTGAAAGAGCTTCACAGATATGTGCTGGTAGAGGAGCTGCTCCAATATTTGCCATATGGAAGGTGAAAAGATGGTTAAATATTGGATCTGAAAGACAGCTGAGACTTGCTATTGATCAAATCCATTCATCAGTGGCTGATATCATCTGCGAGAGAAAGATTAAGATCAGAGGAGAAAACCAGCAAGAGGCCAATAAAGATCTTCTTTCAAAACTGATATTGGCAGCAAATTTTGACGAGGAGGAACTCAGGGGTATGGTGATAAGCTTCATTATGGCAGGAAGAGATACAACATCTGCGGCAATGACTTGGTTGTTTTATCTACTTACTCTCCATCCTGAGATAGAAAATGAATTGGTTTCCAAGGAGCTGAGGTTTATAGAAGCTGAAACACTAACGAAGCATGAGATATTGAGAGAGATGAAATTCTTGAAAGCTTGCCTCTGTGAGACAATGAGACTCTATCCACCAGTTGCATGGGACTCAAAGCATGCAATTTCTGATGATATTTTGCCAGACGGTACTCGTATCAAAGCTGGCAATAGAGTGACCTACTTCCCCTATGGTATGGGAAGGATGGAAAACTTGTGGGGTAAGGACAGGTTAGAGTTTAAACCAGGGAGATGGATGCAGGAATCAGAAGAAGATCAAGGAGCAGAGCAGGTATCAAATTTGTACAAGTTTCCTGTCTTCCAAGCAGGTCCAAGAGTTTGCCTTGGAAAAGAATTGGCCTTTATTCAAATGAAGTATGTTGTAGCTTCAATATTGAAGCGTTTCCAAATCAGACCAGCTTGTTCAGATCCTCCTGTATTTTTGCCTCTCCTAACAGCTCATATGGCTGGTGGTTTTAAGATTTTTGTCCACAAGACCAAATACATATAGTTGATCCCGTTGCATGGTCTACACATGCCCCAACGAGTTCTCCTTCCAACAGCCGCCAACATTATCTCCGAGGTCTCAAAAGACTTGATTTTTATTATTTTATAACAGAGCTTTCATTTTCTACCTAGCTAGGCTTTAATTCCTGCGGTTGGATAAAAAAAAAACATTTTTTGAAGGAGGGCATCCAACTCAGGTAATGAAATGTTTATTGGTTTTACCTCCTAATTAGTATGAAGAAATCAATTACTTCGATAGGGCGGCATTGAGGATGGGTCTGAAGGATTAATTAGAGAAGAAAAATGAAGAAATTAACTAGAAAAAAAGAAAAGAAGAAATTGAAATCCTTCATTGTCTTTAGGACGTACCAAAGAAATTTGTTATAGAAGATAAATGTTTTGTGGCATATTTCCTGTTCATTTTTTCTACTCTATCAGCCCTTCTTGAGACATGTTATACGAGTAATCAAATCAATAACGTGTAACAGGATATATTTACATAAAACCGAAAGGTAAAGCCGCATGCCAAGACTACAATACCAAAAAGAAGGAAGGTACAGTTCTCTAAGCTTTGGTACCAATTGGAAAGAAAGGAAAAATATCGAATAAGAAATATAGATATACAAGTCTCTAAGGTTTAAGTACCAATTAGGTGAGTTGAAAACCAATCGGATTTCCATTCTACCTAAGTAATTAAATTAATTTGTTACTATGCTTTTGAATATACTCTTATATTCCAGCTTGCATCAGCTGAATGCTATAAATTTCCCCATTCTTTTTTTACTACTGTGTTCTTATCAAGTTGGAAGACACATGCGTTATCTTCACGCTATACAGCTATTTTCAAGGTTTACATTGGTAACTATTGGTTATTAAATTGCAACCAAGCCAGATGCCATAAACAATTTTTTTTTTGTGCAAGTGCAATGTAGACTTTAAACTCAGATCTTGTTTAATCCAACCTGCAGGCGCTGACCTTGTCAATCTCGAAGCATATTCCTGGCGGCTAGGAGCATAACTAGATATTTACTTGAGTACATACTAACAGCAGATATGTACTAAAATTTACAAATATCATTTTCCATTATAGCGTGGGGCATGATGTGTTTCAATATTCACTTTTACTGATAATACTTTTACTTACGGCCTGTATTTCAATCTCCGGTTCCTCCGCAAACCATAAAGGGGATGCTGCACAAAAACCTCAATTTCCAGTTGAAGTGATTTTCATTTTGCAACAATTGGAGGAAAACATGTCATGCAGACAATTTTTTGTTCTTTCCAAAGGTTTTCCTCCATCAATTTTCTATACGAAGTTAAAATGTTAAACCTTTCTCTTTAACAAGAACAAATCCCAATAGGCTAATAACAATTTTGAGAATGATTTAGCGATCTGGAGAAGAAAACAAATCTGACCAGTTGACATCGACTAATGCTGCAAAATAAATAGGTAGCAGACGAATTTACTTGTCCCTCGTGTAGCTGCACAGAAAAGAGAAATACATGGATCATCTGCTAGCACTCTCACCAGTTATGTAATAGTCATGTAACTTACATTATTTTCTCTGATGTAATAATTCCTCTGGCTCTTAAATTGCTAAGCTTCCGAACTGTTTGTTCCAGTCCTCATATGCACCAAGTTCATTCAAAGACACAGAAGGCCTTACCTCTTGTAACGCACTCTCAAAATCCTGTGCAAAACAACAAATTGAAAATGCTGCCATGAGAAAATTACTAACAAGTACGCAACTGTCTTAGCTCTTTTCTTTGGTTTTCCTTATAGCATCTGATATTTCTGTTTTTTTGCATGCCTGCAAATTACCTGAAGAGTTACAGGCCTCATATCCTCCTTTTTTAGCTTTCTAATTTCAATACCGTGCGTAAGAGCTTCCCTTAGTGGACCCATGGAAGCATCCTTCACTAAATTCTTCATGTCAGACCCAGAATACCCTGAAAATTCAAGGAAAACGTGATAAATAAGAAACTCGCAAAAAAAGGAAAAAAGAAAAATAGGAACGATGTAAAAAACTATGGCCTCATCAGATGGTACTATGTTTTCTAATGTTAGCAACATGAGTTGTGAATACCTTCCGTTAATTTGCAAATGGAGACAATATCCTCATCTGAAAGCTTAAACAATCCATCCTTCTCCAATAGACTCTTGACAATCCAACCTCTTGCTTCTATATTCCAAGACATATGGTCAACTATACTGGTCATAGTAGATTCCTGATCACAACAAAAAAGGAGGCTCTAGCTTGAACCTGAGGAAGGAAGTGGAACATAAAGTCTTTTAGTAAGCCGTCTCCTTGCAGCCTCATCAAGTTCCTGGGGCCTATTTGTTGCACCTGTTTCCATGAAGGATACCATCAAATTTTCTTCTGCAGGCAACTAAATTAAGGATTTTTCTGTAGTAAAAAGGAATCTGCAAATTGAAATTCCTCATTGAATTGCTCGGTGTACAAACTACAACTCATCGATTCATCCACAGTACACTCTTGGGCAAACAAAGGAACTTTTGAGTGACATAAGGATTGTGATTGAAACTGGTTACTTGGTTTTTAAATGGGAATCTGTTTGTTTCTTAACATGCTAAAGTGTTGAGGGATCCAGAAATCACCTATAAGAAGAATTTGTTCGTTCACAGTCTCAAAGCCTTCCATCTCTATCAGAAATTGTGTCTTCAGGCGCCTACTAGATTCGTGTTCGCCTTCTGACTTGCGCTGCAACCATGTAAAATCTTTTAGAAAGGTCTCTACATCCCTGCTTAGTAATCAGCTTATGGAGAAGGAAAGTCCAGCCAAAAACTAAAAATATATTCTTCAATATGCATACCTGTATTGATGCTTACATTCTAACTTGTGCTGCAGCCTTCTCAAGTTTACAACCACAATTTCACTCCAAAAATTCACAAGTAGAGAACAGTGAATTCTCTAGCTATGAGTCATTTCTCTTTATGTTTTAGGTCGCCCTTTTGTTTCCTTTTTCCCTAATGATTCTAAAGTATTTTTTCCAGAATGCCAAAAGTCCCAAATCACTAGGGGTCAAAAGTAGGTATAATACCAATTCCTTGTCAGTACATGACTCAACCACAATTCTGAGTAAATACAACATTTCCATTTGTCAGAGAAGGAAGCAATTTATTTGCAAGATATGCTCTCTTTTTCAAATTTTGCATCCCATTCAGTATACAGATATATGCACTAAGGAAAAGATTTCTCTTCAAGTATCGGAGAGTTACATACCTGAGACAACAGAGAATCTATTTCATCAACGAAAATAACAGCTGGCTGACGACAACTGGCAACTCCAAAAAGTGCTCTCACCAACTTCTCCCCCTCTCCAATCTACAATCATGAATTCAAATCATTTGCCAAGACAGTTCCATTCACCTTTAAATAGATATCTAGTACAAGAAAGCTGGAAAGGAAGTCTCACGCACTAGATTTTAGTAATCCAGCCCAAGCAAACTATTAAACTCGCTTAGATTACCTATAATAACTGCAAATAAGACCTAATCAAAACTCCAGCTATCGTGCACCCTTGCCCAATCCCTTCCATTTCCTTGTCATTTCTTATCAAATTCCCAGGTGTAAATTACATGAAATTTACAGCTATACCAGTTAAGACTCCAAATGACTTGGGAGGTCTCCTGTCTAATATTTATTCACTTGGTGTTTTCATATCATAAACCTATCAAGGACCTGCTGACTATAAAATCATATGCATGGTAAAATGTTTATGCTCCTACAAAGAGATAGTTCCTGTAAGATTTGAGATCAAAGAGATGAATTAATAGCTTAAAAACAGTGGCGTCTCCATCGCCTTATTTATGGCGGTTCGAATCAATAGTTAAATATCTTGCAAGAAATTGGGGGTTTCATTGTTCTTTTCTTTTGAGAAAAGGGATCAAGTACATTTCAGTTTTCATAGAATAACATACATAAGCACAAAATACGACATACCCACTTGCTTGTCAAAGAGCTGGCAGATATGTAAAAGAAGGTTGCTTTTGCCTCGCCAGCAATAGCTTTCCCTATCATTGTTTTGCCAGTTCCCTAAAGCATGAGAGAGTTAAAAGTGCACAGAAACTGCTTCTTTTAAACCTGTCTTGACCAGGTAGACTAAGAACTTACTGGTGGACCAAATAGAAGAAGACCTCGCCCTGGAGATCGGCAGCCTTTGAATATGTCTGGACGTAATAATGGCCAAATGACCATTTCAGTCACACATCTTTTAGCATGTTCCAGGCCAGCAATGTCATTCCACCGCACATTGGGGTCCCGGTTCATAATCTCATTGCTGATATGCTCAATAAGTCGAGGCTCTATATTCCTCAATTTCTCAGGAAGCTCACCGTCAGGACCAACTAGCATTTCCAAACTGAATGGTACAGAATATGAAGAGTTAAGATGAGCGTCTCACATTATGAGGCACCTTATCAGATCTTCTTGTGATCGTCTTTTGTAAAATGGACCAAGCAAATATAACTTGAATTAAAGAGCATAACGAGCTCAAAGTAGATCACTACTGAAACAAAACAAGCAAAGTCAACTAACCATCTCCTTGTTGAATCATCTAATGTATCTTCTCCTTTCCCAGCATTGCGTGAAGTAACATTGCCTACATTATTGCCACTACCTCTGATAGGAGGAACGAAATTTCCACGTATGCCACGGCGTGGAAAACCATAGGACCTGACTCCAGAGCCTTTGTTCATCAAGGTGCTATCATTTTGTGGGGAGATTGAAGCACTTGGTGATCTACTCAACCCTCGGCTCTGTCTTGTGTCCATTTCCTACAGCATGAAATTATCAGAAAGGACATACAACAATAACAACATACCTAGTGAAATTCCACAAAGTGAGGTCTGGGGAGGGTAGAGTGTACGCAGACCTTACCCCTACCTTGGGAGGTAGAGAGATTTTTGGTGGACCCTCAGCACAAGGACAAGCAGTTAAAAGCAGTATATAAAGCCATGAGAAAATACTATAAAAAACACGATAAAGGCGTCTAAAAAAAGGCGTCGTAACTACACAAATCAATACGATAATCGAAAGACAAGAAACAACAAATAATAGCATAAATAAAAGGACAAGAAACTACATGAGTAACACTATGACTACTAGTATGAAATGATAAGAGAATACTCAACTACCTACTAGCCTTCTACCCTAATAAACAAAGCAAATTGATTGCTACAGCTCAGATTTGTTGCTCAAATTAAAAAACACATGTATCAGATTATATAGCTTTCTGAAAATCAATCAGCTCTTTTTACATAACCAGTGCTTCTGTCTGGATGATAAATGGTATGACATCATTCGCCCATGCCAGTTACGAGAAAACATATAGATGTTTACAGCAATAGATACACTTGCTAGCAGCTACGACCATCATGTTTGGAATCATGGTTGCATGCACATTACACTACCATTTAAACTAGCAATAGGTTGGAAATACTGCATTGATTGAAAAGCGTTTTAACTTGCCAATTAGGAGTCTTCACAGTAAGTTTGATTATACAATGACTCGAAAGAACTCTAAGAGTCATGCATCAAGAACAAATAGAAACCACGGAAACATAGGAGCACTTCCAGTAATCAGTACAGAAATCACCTGAAAACAATCAGTTGAGTGAAGGCTGTATACGGTTCTTTCTTATTTTTATGGACAGAAGCTTTTCTGAAAAAGAAAAGGCAGTAAAAAAAATAACAAGCGCTGTAGCATTCCCTCGGGTTTAAGGAGTTGATCAGCCATGTTTCTTCTATAGAAATCTAAGCCCATAAAATTCTCTCTGTTACACCAATCTGCTTAATCGTTATTAAGATATACTTTTCTTCCTCTTTATATAAAATTTGACCTTATATAGCATACAAGTTTCTGATAAACAGGAAAAGCTTTTATCGCATTGCATTTACTCATTTCCTCCTCCTGGGGGAAGGGCCGACCTGAAATACTTATCAGTTTTAAATTAGGGAATAAATAACTGTGAATCAGACCCTTATGTTTGTTGATTAAACTTTCACATCACATTTTTGAATTAAGAATAAGGGGGAAATAAAGAATAATATGAACAAAAATTATTTGGTTGTTAGCCAATGAACTTTTTCTGTGCATTTAAGCAAACAAGTTAGACAGACTTGATTAGACAAAATAAAAACCTAAAACATATTGTTTCAGAAAGTTGTAGCTATGATAAACATACGTAACTCAACATTCAAGAAGCTTCCACGAAAAATGTAAGAGGTACCAGTTTTGTTTTAGCAGTGACAAATCCATTTGGAGAAGCATCAACATCAGCTTCTTCAGTGCACAAGGGGCATGAAATGTTTTCATCTCTAGAGCCACTGCTTTCCCTGTGCAACCGTCTTGTTTTGGGACCATTGATACAGGTTCTTTCTTCCTCTTCATCTTTAATGTCCACAGTTTGATGCTTTGTGTAGCTATGCTTTGAGTGAAACCTTTCAACAGGTAAAACCTCTGGGCTACCAACATTTGCAAAGCGTCTATTCTTCATCAAGGAGAAATCTCTCGGACTAGTGTGTGCAGGTGTTTTCAACGTCCTGCTGCCCACATTGGCATGCCTATTTGATTGATTTCCCTGCAAGATAATATGCTTTAAATGACTTAACGTATTCCAAAAACGATCACTCTTTATTCACGAGAAATAGAAAGCAACTTGAATAAACTTCTTATAGATATAGAAAATTCAAGAGAGAGTGAAAACCAAAGAACAATCAACAAGCATGTAGATAGGATTCTCGGTGCTGGTCACAGAAAAGAAAAAGGAAATAAATAAATAAATTATTTAATCCACACACCTGTTCGCCTATAGTTGTGCCATCATGTTGCTGAAAAAGAGAAAGAAAGTACTTCGACTGCTTACTCTTCTCAATATCAATATCTTTTCCTTTGGTGAATATGCAGCCTGAATCTCTGCCTGCTTGTTCAAAGGCATGGCTGAAGATATATAGTGAAGATCAGCAACTTCAACATGTAAGAACGTATAATATAAGTGAATCATGAATAGTACAAGTATTCCCTTGGTTTGTTATTCTTTTTTTTTTCTACGTTGCTAATATAAGTGAATCATGAAATAATGAACAAAATAATTCTTATCAGGTTCTAAACTGTAAAAAAAGGAGAATAACAAACCAAGGAAATACTTGTACCATTCTGTTTATCTTCAAGTTGTGAGAAAAGAATGAATGATTCAATAGAAGTAAGGAATCCTTCTCATAGGATCAATAGTTCACTGAAGTAAATCACGATTACCTCAATTGACTCTTTATTTAGAATGAACTAATTTACTGTTTGTTCATTTGACAAATAATAGCTTTTAAAATGGAAGAGAACACAGGAAAAATAGAATCACATCGTTCTTCATGTTATCTCCTCAACTTAACTAAAGAGCGCTGATATTTCAAAATCTTTGTAAGGATAACAGAAAATTCGATTAAAAGGAAAAATAGAATCACATACATTCTTCATGTTTTCTCCTCAGATTTACTAAACCGCGCTGATATTTCAAATATGTTTGAAAGGCTAACACAAATTCGATATAAGTTTGCTCAAAACAAAAGGATCTGCTGTAGAAATCAACACAGAGCAACATACTTTTTAAAATCAGAAATTAACTTCCAAATTGACGCGTTCATTTTAATCTATATTCTCAAAGTAGCTTAGGATGAAGGAAAACATCTAGTCTGTATAATACAAATACTACAGTCCGTCCAAACACACAACGGAGGTTCGAATCAGCGCATATAATCTATGGTTGAAATTCGAACATCAATTACATAAACATAAACCGTATTTAGCATAATTAAAATTGAAAAAAAAAGTGTTACCGATCGGATTCAGTAATGAGCGAGCGCCTAGCAGAATCAAACTTTGAGAGAGCTTCACAACGAATCGGACGAATAAATGCATCGTCGACATCTGAAAGAGAATGTGAATCGAGGAAGCCGATAAGTCCTAGTCCAAGTACTGTCGCGGAACTGAAATCCTTCCTATCGAGAGCTACTTCTGCTCCAAATAGCATAGACTGGAGTCTCTTGAGATTCCTATCAACTTCTTTCCTCCATGAGACCTCCGATTTTTCGTCCTCCATTTTGCTACTCTCCTCCTTTCCCGCCATTTTCCCCTCGCCGAGAATTAAGTATTTTAAAGATATGGTTAGTTGCGGAAACGACCCTGATGTTTCTGTACGTTATACACGAGTCTCTTATCTTCTCAGAATTATAAAAAGATCCTACTCTCTTGTATTTTTTTGCTTTCATCAAAACATAATTTTCATTTATAACTCTGGTGCAAAAACTATCTCTTATGTTTTAATTTTATTATGCCTAATAAATCGTTATTTTACGTTTTAAATTATGATACTTGTTAGTTACTAGTGGAATGTATTGTAATGGTGAAAGTGTAGCCATTTTTGGGAGCTACAAATCACTATGGAATGATGACACTCTTCTTTTGGTGGATATTTTCCCTTGGGAATGTGGGGAATCAATATTTTAAAAAGAAAGGTGATGCTTGTTTCCAAATTGCTACTTTCTTTTTGAGTGTTTCAAATCCTTGTAGTATGCTTGTTTGTGTCATTGAACTTAATAGAAATGCTACATGTGAGGACACCATGGATGAAGTCATCTTGAGTGACACCTTTCTTTACTATTTGTTTGCTTATGATGAGTTTCATTTTGAGAGTGCATGTCTTGATGAGTTTTCCAATGTTAAGGTGAGCAATGATTTTGCCTTATCTTGTAGATATGTTGTAGTGAAACTACTAGATTCTATGACCTACGTGTTTTTTAGTGTTTCTAAAGGTTATGCCTACCCCTTTGACCCCGGAGAGGTATTAAACTTGTGTGATTGGTCTTGTTTGTGAAGTGAGGATCAAGCGTGCTTTGTGTTTTCTAGATCCAGTGTAGTATCACATGTTTGCCATTTTGAATCCATTAGTCTCTTTACGTTATCATCGCTTCATGATATTTGGAGGAATCAACTTCTTAATACCTCGTGTGTGAAAAAATTATTCTTGGTGCTCATTGATACATGGGTGTACCACAAGTTTATACATCCTTGGCATGAGAATAAGTTTATTGCTATTTGTGCTAACCCTGTTGTCATGAGGACCGTGATTGTGTATTTATTCTCTTGGTTTCTGCAAGGTTCGGATTCGAGGACGAATCCTTTTCAAGAAAGGGAGGATGATATGATCCTGGGAGGCTTATGGGCACTTATGAGGGCTAAGATTCGTGGTAAAGCTTTGGGCAAGTATTTCCATGCCATATGCTCGTTGATGATGGAGATAGGGCCTTTGAAGGCCATTGCAGAGCAAGCCCCAAGGGTATACATTATATGGATGATTGCTTGGAAGAAAGTTGAACATGATGGCACAAAGGTGGAAGCCACTAAAAGTGGCTACGAGTGCAAGACATATGAAGGTCCTATATTGGGTTATTTGTACTAAGGTTGCTTTTGGACCTTTGTTGAAATAGGCAAAGACTATAAATACATGTCTTAGCTTCATTCCATTTTTAAGCTTGTTTTGATTGTGAAAACTCTTACGAGAGATTAGTATTGTAGTTTATATGTTATTCATAGATTTTTAGTTTAATTGTATTGTTATTGTGATGTTATTTTTGACCTTGTTCATGATTCACACTTGAGCTTTGCTCGCTAGTGGAATCATTCCAAAACTCTTATAGTTTAGATGGTTTTATAGTTCAATTCCATTGAGGTTTTGATTTCATATATCATTGGTTGTCTTGGATTACTATTCTTGTGTATGTGTCCTTTATTTTTTTGCTTTTTTATTCGATTTCTTATAGTTTCGTTTAGGGAATCTTATCAATGTATGCCAACGTATGATAAGGGTCACTCCACCCATATAACGATATATTCAAATTATTGATTGGATATATTCATGTCATGTTCATGTCTCATACCCCGACAAGGTATGAGAGCGCTCTACTGATCGGGCTAGGTACCATACTCCACGTACTCATGTGGTAATTTCATATTGTCGGTTATACTACTGCTCTCCCCACTGGTATACATATTTATAATTTTACAAGTTCCATACATGTTGCTTTATTCATGTCAGATCATGTTCATGTTCAGTTTCAGTTTTCTATTATATGATGTGCATGCTTATTCTTTCAGTTGCTTTATATACAATACAATTCAAATATACTAACGTCCATTCGCATGGGGCCTGCACTTCACGGTGTAGATGTTGTATTTCAGGACAATAGAGCTACACAGTAGGACTTCATTCTTACCAGCTATTGGTGAGCCACATTTCATTCGGGTGTCAGTCTATTTCTTTCATGATTATGGTTTATAGCAGAGGTATGTCAGAGCCTTGTCCTGGTAAACAGTTTTGTAGACCCATGTTTTAGAGGTTTCATACACTAAACTAGTTTAGCATGTCAGTCATGTCAATATTATTATTTTCAGACTTCTCATAATTTCAGATATTTCCGCAATATGTTTCCTGACTACATTTCAGTACTATGTTTTACACGTTTTATTATTATCATTATTGCGTGTTTTGATGCCCATATTGACAAGCAAGCCATGTGATTCGTTCGGTCACATGAAGTCATGCACCGAGTGTCGTGTTTCACACAGACCATAGTTCGGGGTGTTACAATACTTTACCTTCGAAACTGAATACTCACACATAAATAACTTTCTTATTTATGTTACGAAATTGTTAGAAAGCGTTTTATATCCCAATGTGGGACTTTCGGCATGCATTCGAATTTAATCGGGCTTTAATATAGATATCGAAAATTGAATGGAAAAAAATAATTATTATAAAATAATATTATATTCACCTTAAATTATATATTTGAGTGAGTTAATTGTCGATTGGTGATCACATATCATCCTCACCCGATCTAAAATGGTACCAATTGTTCAACAACTCGTACTATTCAAGCTATAGAAGACACAATTACTTTTCAAATAGTCTTAATTATCTATTGTTTTCGTTTTAGAAGTTTTGCAAATATAACCTACGTGTTTTGCAGCTAGAGGAATGAAAAAATCACGCTATTAATTTGTGACAACTTTAGTCAAATGGTCTAAAATTTTGTCGTCATTTTATTGACCATCCCTCTTCAACACGTGGTATTTGGTCACAGAAATTTTATGAATTATGTTCAATAAAATGGAATTTTGTCCTTTTTAGCACGAGTTTATGAAAAAATTCGACGTGTACCCTAAGCTAAATATATTAAACAGAATAAATAAATAAATAAATAAATATTATAAATAGGAAGTTCATATGTATTTAACTTTATGAAATTCAAGAAAATGAATATAAGATCTGCGTACACTTTATCCTCTCTAAATCTTATTTAATGAGATTATATCAAGTATGTTATTGTTATATATAAATTTTTGCTGATTATTTTTTAATTCATGCTTGTGATAAAAAATGTATATATATAACATTTTATGACATATATTTTTAGAGCTCTTGAAAATATGTCATTATATAAACAGTTAAACACTAGTAACTTTTTTGCATTTTAAATATGTAAGGTACTTATATTATTTCAAAAAAGTTAATATTAACTTTTTTTTGTATTTTCTTTTAGTTTACTTTTTATTTTTCCTCTTCAAATTTACTTAATTAAATAATTTTTTGGATTTTTAAGTTTAGGTATTTGATTTTTTAAAATTTTGGATAACACAATTATATTCATCCTTGATACTACTATTTATATTATATAGGGAGTGTTAGTGAAGTAAAATAGTGTATATGAAACTATTACATATTTATTTGGAGTAATTTAGTCTAAATAAAAGATGCTTCTTAATAGTTAGATTTTCATTACGGTAAGTTCCATGAGTAATTTAGTATGGCAAGACAAGAGGAGTTGATAAGCTTCACTTTCAACCGAATGTTGCGTGTTCGAGTCTTAGATTTTCATTTATCTCCATTTTTTTTTACCTAAATAAATCACAACCTTTTTTCCTATTCATTGGCAAAAGAAATCCCAAACTCGAGAAATACTCCTAAATCTCAATTTCAAAATTTCATATCTCTCTTGGGCTCTTCACCGCTATCAAGCAGCTTTCTTCTTCTACCTTTATTTTTGGATGATTTATGTGTAGCGTACTGATTTCTACAATAGCGTATGTGGTTTTGTAGTTGTTTTATAATGTGGATTGATTATGATTTGTTTGTTTTGAAATGCATTTGTTCGATATTATCTGTAACCAAACATTTGTTTGTTCTTCGCCTATTTTTTATGTCAAAAAAGTTTATTTCTTATGTTAAACGGATTACCCTTGTTCGGATTAAAGGCGGTACTCTAAAATGTCCAATTTTCAAGAGAGGTAACGTTGAGGGAAAATTATGTACAATTGTTCGTTTTATGTTAGGGCACAAACAACGTGTAACACATTAAGTAAAGTAATTGAAATGACAAACAACATAGACAAGTAAATAAGATAGAGAACTAGCATATGGTTTTATTACTCGTATCCACAAACGTACAATCCTTCATTTGAATATCTTAAGATCAAACTAATTATAATAGGCTTAGGTATAAAGACAATGATAGAAAATACAAAAGTATAATGATGAAGTATGATTGTCTTGTGAAAGTGGGTAGTTCTTAACTAAATGCCCCCCGTTCCTTTATTTGTTTGAGAGAAGGCGGTCTCTTGCATTCCAACTCCAATTGAAATCTCCATTGAGAAGAAGCGGGTTGCTAATTGACAGTTGTTGTGCGTATCAGCAACCCAACTATTGTGGAGGTGGTTGAGGAGGCCACGAGACTATCATCTTTGTCCCATGAATCAATTGGTGGATTAAATGAGCATTAATGTGGGTTGGATGAGTGGAAGTCATGACCTACGTCGTGGAAAATTATTTGTGCCCACACTTAGATTATAGGAGGTCCGAGAACGGTTGTGTGATCATGGAGTTCAATTGTCCACGACACTCGTATTAGGTCGAATGTTCTAGGAGTTAGTCGTTTGGAGATGAACTGTATAAGAGTCATGTGTCGAGCCTATTGACGGACATGTATTGTCTAGGGCAGTGAGTGTAGCATGTATGACACATATGCTATTTTTGCCCACTACTAGTGCTTTCTTAATGCATTGTATAATTACTCCATGATCATGTCATTCCTGGTGAAACTAGGGCAAGCGTCTCGGAGTTATTGGCCTTAAGCAGTTACTAACCGTGGCCGTAGTGCTTTCTAGAATGATAAATCTTGAGGAATTGTAAAAGATAGTGGTGCATTTACTTAAAAATAATAAAGATTTTATTTTAATATAGCTTAATTTGTAGCTTCTTTCCCACATAAAAAAAATTGCTTATGATGCTACTAAAAAATGCTTTTCCTTTTTTGCCAAACACTCTACTATTTTCAGACTCCATTTGTGGGTATACACTAGATATTTTTTTTGAAACTGAAACTGAAACTGATACACTGAATATGTTGTTGCTATACTTCAAATTTCAAAAAATGAGGTATGAGAAGGGTGAGATATACGTAGACGTTAACCCTACCTTGGTCTGCATATACTTATTTAATGATTTTGGTGATTTTGTAAAGCATTACTTATTGGAATCACCTAACTAGCAACTCGTCGACATCTCCCTCTCCTTGATATTTACAACTTTATTCATAACATGTGTACTAATTTTCTATTTAAATCAGTAATATTTAATCCCATAAGATTAAAAAAATAATATTTTACACATAAGATAATTTTGTTACTTAGCACCAAATAACCAAATAATCTTTCGCTGCATAGTTCCATACTCAAGTTGCTGTATGTTTTCAATTAAAAATATATTAACCAACCATTCTAAGTCGCTTAGTTATTTTGGATAAGTTGAATGTACGTGTACATTTTGGTACAAGCCAGTATTTACATAATTAAATAAGTGATGACAATAACAAAAATAATAGTAATAAAAATTAGCCTAAATTGATCAACTGGCTGTTGTTGACAAAATAAATGTATTTGTACCGCTTGTGCCCTTTCCTAGCCATAGAGAAGTTATTGAACTCTGAAGACCTTCCTTAGGCAGCATCACAAAGCGGGTTTCTTAGATAGCTGTACTCTGTAAGATCAGTAGAAAAGTTGGTGCTATGGCGGAGGTGGCTGACGACGCATTGGTAAACACTTGTCTTTCTCGTTTTCCCAGAAAGTTTCATGCTTTAGTTAGTGCACATTTTCATATCCTTGTGTTTCCTTACATCTGGCTGATAATGGGCAGAAATCCTTCCTGGATTTGGGATCGTTCGTTGGCGATTTGAATGTTGATGATGAAACTGCCAGGTTTAGTTTCATTTCCTGGACGCATTTTGCTAATTTTTCTGTAATGCTTGTGAGTCTTTCATTCTCGATCCCATATTTATGAAGTAATTTAGGACATTCCAGCGATGATATATCCCTTGAGGGACTTGAGGAAGAGTTACAGGAATGTCAAACTGATGATGTAAGAGTGTCATACATTTATGTCACTTCCTTCATAGTAACAGCTGAATATGTTTCCAATCAATATTTGTACAATTTAGTCCAGTTTTTATCCCCTTTGAGGGGATAGGTTTGGGCATACTAATATTGGCCTATTGGGTCTGAATTTGCCTTATTTGTATGCAAAGGTCGTTGCAAACATACTTTCTAAAGGTACAACGTTGCGGGAACACACTAAAGGCGTTGAAAATAATTTGCGGCAAGTTGAATTGGATTCTATCCAGGTTTGATGTACTAACTGTATTCATAACTTGGGCTTTCAAGTTGTTCCAGTTTGGACGTTCAGGCTTATCATGCATTTTGCTTTCTGGATCTTTATTTGTTATTTTTTAATTCTTGAAAGAAAGGTAAGGTATTTTCCTTCAATTTAGTACCCACTACCCAGTGATTGCTAATAAGTATTTACAATTCAAAGGCTTCCTTGTTTAACTGTGTAGTGAATCAATAAATCTGCATCTTTAACATTACCAGTTTCAAAAGAATAAAAAACAAGTCTGCATCTTCTAGCATGTTCCCTTCTACCATCGTTTATCAACAGTAATTACATTTTTTATGCCTTGACCATTTTCTAATAGAACATTGCTCTTGTCTCCATATTGAACCCATAAGCATTTGGACCTTCGTCTCCAATTAATCTCTTTAGCTTGCCAGTGTGCAATTGACTTCTTTGTTATTTTCTTCTTTTGAAATACTACCTTCCTCAATTTCTTTGTGATTAGGTAAATAATTTTATTAATAATAGAAAATCTCCTGTATACAAGCAGTACACCAAATAGTAGAGAATTTACAACACAATGTGATTCTCCGCGAAAGACACCCAGTCTTCTATATGAATTGGAGCCTCATGGAGTGCATAAAGGAAACTAGAAAAGAAAGTCTATTCTTTGAATGTACGTAGTCATTCTCTATCTTCTCGAACTCTCTGTTTTTTCTTTCAATGCTTCTAGTTTTGAGAGTCATATTGTCTTATTTCTTCTTTACTCTCCTGTAATGGTTTTCTCCACTTAGTGCCTTCATTTCCCTTGCTAGAATATGATCAACTTTTCTCTTGATTTTTACTAAAATGCCCGAATTGAATGTATAATTCAACTTGGGACACACAAGGGACACTTCTCTTTACTCATTTCCCATGTGCCTCAGAAATTTACAAATGTTTCTTTCTTTGATGATGGTCTGTGATCAGCGTCGAACCACTGCCAATTTCGGCGAGCCTCTGAAAATCCTCGCACTGTAGTTTAGAGTTTTCTATTTATCCTTGGTCAAGCGTCATATTTCTTTTTTGAGTCAAACATCATATTTCTTTTCAGAAATAGACACAATAAATCTTGTTGTCACAACACAAATTAATGTGAAGCCTATTGAACTTGAGTATAATGACTATGCGATACAATTGTTACATACTTATTTGTTAGTTTCTTGGCGAGTGCCTTGTAAAATTGGTTATAATGACATTATAATGATATGTGCTCTTTTATCAAATCAATAGGATTACATAAAGGAAAGTGATAATCTCGTCTCACTTCATGATCAAATTCGTGATTGCGACATGATTCTATCCCAAATGGAAACTCTTCTCAGTGGATTTCAGGTACTTTCCACTAATATCATGTTAAACTGGGTAACATATTTTTTCTTGCTTAAGCAAATCAGCTGATTAAGGATTTAAAGTTTGTTTGTTCTGGACATGATATGATTGATAAGTTGTACATGTAGGTCACCTTGTAACTGTTAGTAATATTGTTTATAGTATCATTCATGTTCACATGCTGGGATGGCTTTGATTTTATTCTGGGGCAAAATCACTATCAGGATTTCTTTGCCTCTGCCTTCACTCACCATACAAAGAATAAAATGGAAGAAATTAAAGAAAAACTACATAACATCTTCAAATTCAAATTGGCTGTATCTTTTGTCATTAAACTTGATTCACTGTTTTATTTGCCAGGAAGAGATAGGTTCTATAAGTTCAGATATTAAAATTCTCCAAGAGCAGTCTCTGGATATGGGACTGAGGCTGAAGAATCGCAAGGTATTGTTGTTAAAGGATGTGCCTTCCTTTGCTCTAGTTTTTTTTTTAATCAGGATTCCCTTTATCAAAAATGTAAAAAAGTAGTCCCATTTAACCTCTTAGACGGTTCACTTCTTCCTTATGTTTTCTCATGATGTACCTCTTCTTAGACTTATTATATGGATGCTAGTGCAAATTAGTCACGCTGTGGTGTCCAACTATGTTGCTCGGACCTCCAAAAATATTGCCGCACCCGGGTCGGATCCTCCAAAAATGCATTACTTTTGGAGGATTCGACACGCACACGTTGACATTTCAAAGAGTCTGAGCAATATATGTGCCCATTATACTTGATATGACAACCATATTTGAGTCTTGTGTTTGAGCTGGGAAGATACTTTCTGATGTCTGTAGTGTACTTGCTAAATGGTTATGTTACTTTGCAGGTGGCAGAGTCAAAGTTGGCAAAGTTTGTCGAAGATATTATTGTTCCTCCAAGGATGATAGACATAATTGTTGACGGAGAGGTACCTTTGGCTCCTTGATTTGTTTGTTCCTCATATTTATTCTAACATTGTATCCTATAGTGAGTCAAAGAAGAATAACGAGGGAAAATGGCGAGTTTGAAGTTTAAGTATGTGTTGCTATAGTCTTTCATTTAGTTTTAAGGACAACGATGTGACATGTCGGGGCGACAGACTGTTGTAGCTTGGTTTATTCTTTTCTTTAAAGAGGATATTGTTTTAACTTTTTAAGGTTTACATGGGCTGCCAAAGAATTAATCAAATTGCAATAGAAAATTCTTCTTCTTGGTTGTAGACTGTTAACGCTAAATTTTCTCACTTGTCCCTTCTTTCCATCATTTCAGTCTCCTGGCATACAAGTTTTATAATAAAACGCTGTTCTTTTTGGTGGTTGACTGTTAACGCTGGACAGACTTTCTCACTTCTTCTTTTGCTATTTCCCCCTCCTTTTTTGGTCCTGCCTTTGCTGGTATTACATTGCTATATTTGATAATGGGGCTTTGTTTGGAAAGTTTCTTCTAGATAATCACCATCTCTTCTGAGCCAGGGAAAATATAATGCATTATATCTTTTTCTTTCTCTGTATTACATCATTCTGTCAGATGTTTAATTTTCAAAATTGCATATTTGAAAGCCTTGTTCACTCCTGGCTTCTAATCTGCCATGAAACACGGAATGTTTATAGGTTAATGAGGAATACATGAGGACCCTTGAGATTTTGAGTAAAAAGCTGAAGTGTGCAGATGCAGATCCCACAGTTAAAACATCAAAAGCTCTGAAAGATGTTCAGCCTGAGCTAGAAAGACTTCGGCAGAAAGCAGTCTCCAAGGTATGTATATGCTGAGTAGTATAGTGTATGCCGAGTGCCCAGGGTATGTATATGCCTAGTGTCCAGGGCTAGTCCCTTCGGTGACATTAAATAATATTGGAGTGAGAAGATTAGCATGTCCCCTGGGCAAGGATGATACACAAATCGAGAAATGGTCCAATTCTTGTTTTACATTAAAAGAAAGGGCGTGCAAGGCTACAGTGAAGCCAAGAACACAAGCTGTACAAAAAGTGAAACTCTATCATCACTTAGAAAAAGGGTATTATCTCAGTATCCAAAAGATTGTACTAAAGGAGAAATGTGAACCAAAAAATACATCCAAGTAAGCAGCCAAACCAATCTGAGGCTCACACTGTAGCAATAACATCCTTAATTCTCATCTATTTGCTGCACATCCTGTTCTTGCTCGAGGTCTGTGTCTTTGTCAGACGCGCTATAAACATTTTTAACCTTCTAACTATTGCAAGACCTTTAGAAATCGCCCAATTTTTTCCATGTTTCCTGGATTGTTTCCAGTCTGCATCTTATCTCTCGTTCAATCTGTTCTGTAACACTTAGTCACTTATTCTTATCTGAATATTGCTATCGACTAATGTCTGTGCTTTCAGTTTCTTGTTGACTTCTTTTCTGAGGATCCTTCTTTTACTGTTCAATGAGTATCCCCCCAGTTTAACTACAAACTTCTTAACTGTATATATCAAGAGTTGAAACATTTTACCATCAGATTACGAGGATCCTTCTTTCACTGTTCAATGGGTTACCCCCAGTTTAATTTTGCAGACATCTTACTTGCATAAAAAAATTGTAACATTTTTGCATCATATTCTGAATTTGCATCAGCTTTAGTTGCGTGTAATTTTCATTGCTGCCTTCTGTCTATGTGGACCTCCTTGACTGGATCTACCTCTAAAGCACTTTGTCCACATTTCTTAACTGGAAAAAAGGAAATAAGCTTTTATCTTCTAGGATTTTGATGCATCAAATTCACAAACTTTTTTCTAATGAGCTCGCTACCTCACAACTTTTTTTAATTCACATAATTGTTATTTTTGCTTAATGCATATGCTTGTTTTTTTGGAGGTTGTGCTTTTTGACTCATAATTGGTTCACCAATAAGAAGAGTCTTAGATAAGTAAGAAGAGTTTTTGTTCTAATTTGGTTGCTTATCTGATTGGATTGTTCATAACTTCTAGATCTATGTTGCTTTTAGTCTTGTCACATCTAATCCACTTTCCTGTTCCTTTTCTAGGTGTTTGATTTCATGGTTCAGAAGCTATACGCTTTAAGGAAACCCAAAACTAATATCCAGATCCTTCAGCAGAGTGTCCTCCTAAAATATAAGTGAGTTGCGTCTTCTTCTGATTTCGATCAAATATTTTATTTCTCATTCCTTTCTTCCTGACTACTGAAGAGTAGCTAATTTGTTTGTTCACAACACATTTCCTTCTCTACATTTTACCTGAATGACAGCATCCAAGGACTGTTGATATAAATTTTCCCGTTAAACCTATCATAGATAGCAGCATTTTTTGTTTGTTTGTTAGCAGTGGCATACACAAGATTTTTCGTAAGCGGTGTCAACATTTGAAGAAGTGAACAAATTAATAAATCACTATAATAACAAGCGGTGTCATTTTTTATTTTTATACCCAATATTTTTATTTTGCTCATCTATATATACGTATATCTGGTAAAAAATTTCGACCAAGCGGGGGTTTCGTGACACTGCTTGGGGCAAGGTATATTACACCCCTGGTTTATAGTGCTCCTAACTGCAGTACTGTTTTGTTTAGCTACTATTTTCCTGTCAGCTCTCAGGACGTTAGAGAATCTCTGAACAAATTTACCTTTTTACATAACAATGATGACAAAATTGTGGCACTTTAGAAACTTCTTTCGTTTTTTCCTTAGCAGTCGTTTTGAAAAAAAAAATTGTTAAAAAAAGCTATGTGCAAAAAGAAGATGTGGTTGAAGAGTTGCAGTTTTTTGAGTACTGAAAATTAATGAGTGTTTGTGTGTGGAAGAAGAACAAAGGTGCTTCATTGTTATTCTCCACAGGAATTTCTTTGAAGAACTTAAAAAAGCTGTGTGGAAAGAAACTTAAAGCAAACAGATTCTTCCTTCTCAAAACAAACAGGTTCTGAAAAACTTAGAAAAAATACAAAAAAATATGTACAGGAAAGCCAAATTTATGTGCTATCCCAGTGTTTTTGGGGTAATGCCTTTTATTGCTATTGTGGTCCACTTAAATGATATCAAGCAGGATGAGTTCTTAAGAGGTCCGTAACCTAAAATTATGATTATCATCAGGCTCAATGCTTCCTTCCAATTTTCTTTTCACCTTTCAATTTCTTGGATTTGTCCAAACATGCAATTGAAGGTTACTTGTGCAATTATTTTCGCAGGTATATCCTTTCCTTTCTCAAGGAGAATGGCAAAGAGGTGTATCTTGAGGTTCGAGCAGCATATATTGACACAATGAACAAGGTCAAATTTTACATTATTAATTCATTTTAGATAATTTTGCTACCTAGTTGGTTGATGAATCGGTAGTTAAAGATTTTGAGTTCTTAGATGTCTAACTCATTGAAATCAATGTGGTAGCTCTTGACGTGCATGTTCAAAAGAGAATTTAATATTTTTAAGGTCCATGAGCAACTTGACCCATCCTTGCAAAATTAATTTTTGTTAATGAGTTGTAAATGTTTCTCCATGGTGTATGGAAGCGGGTACAACACCTTATGTCTCGAGAAAAGGCATGCCTACATGCCTTAATTTGCTGCTTCGCCTAATGTTTGGTATGCCTTTAGTCTAATCAGTCTTAAGCTATTGTCATAGGTCTGGGTTACCTTTATTTATTGTTATATTCAATATTGGAACTTCTCTTTCAACTTTAAGCTCTAGAGAATGTTATCAATCACATTTATCACATGTACGGGTGATAAAGAGTTAGGGTGTGTTCGGTATGAAGGAAATGTTTTCTTGAACATTGTTTTCCAGGAAAATAAGTGGGTTTCTTACTTTCTTGTGTACGGTACATAAGCAAAAAATATTATCTTAAAAGTATTTGTATATAATCTAGACAATTACTATGGAAGGTGGGGGGTAGGGTTGTGGGGCGGTGGGGATGGGGGCTACATGGGTGGGGGTGAAGATGAGGTGTATTGGAGGATGGGGAGGACCCAATAAATGTGGAATGCCACTTGTGGAACTTGGTCTCCCTACTTCCACTAGGGAAGTCATTTTCCTCATTTTTAAGGAACTTATTTTCCTAGAGAAAATATTTTCCAAAAATTTTGGCCAACCGACATGGGAAAATTGGCGAAAATGTTTTCCTCCATACTGAACACACTCTTAATATGCTTTTTGGCTAACAAGAGATTGTACTCTTTCATGAATACTAAAGCAAAAAGTTGTGTCACAGGTTCTGAGTGCACAGTTCCGCGCTTATATTCAATCTTTAGAAAAGCTTCAGTTGGATATAGCAACATCTAATGATCTGATAGGTGTTGAGACCAGAAGCACAAGTCTTTTTTTGAGAGGAAGAGAACCTTTGAAGAACAGGTCTGCAGTTTTTGCTCTTGGAGAAAGGATAAACATTCTCAAGGTGTCATCTTCTTTCTCTGAGCCTCGATCTTACGACCAAAAATATTGTCACTCTGTATAATCTTGCAGAGTGCAGAGATTATGAATTTTGTGCATCATTGGATGTTAGTGTGCTATAGCTTGTTCAAGTATAAAGGTATCTGTAAATTTCACTCTGGTGGAATTATTTTTTAATTTGACGATAACTTTGATTTAGTGTGTTTGGAGGATGCATTGCCTGATAAATGGAATGAATATCTATGAATACTGACTAATCATCAGTACTAGCTTCAGATGTGTATGGTCTTAGCATCTTTTATATAGAAGATACTTAATGGAGATAATGTGAAGTCTCTTATCTATAAATCGTAATTATTTAAGGATGACGTGTAAGTGAAGGAACCTATCTAATGACTGCTGAAAATCATATATTCTGTGCTACTTTGGTTCTTGGGCTTTTTTAATCTGCCGAGTGTCATGTTTTTTATATGTTGCTTATAAAAAAAATGTCATATACTTTTAAGTATTAGTTTTTCTTCTTAGGGAGGAAGTTGTCTTTGAAATGTTCTATGAAAATAAAAAATGTAGCTCCAAGAACCATCTGAGTTGCATCTAAGTTCATTCCTTGGTACATTTCTGTAAAAAGTTTAGCCTGGGTTAAACTTGTATAGAGTAGATCATTCAACACCTGCATAGCTGACCGATTTTGAATCTATTGGTCCAAGTATCGAGGCGATTGAACATATGCAACATATTACTGGAAGAACTTGCTATATAATTCCATAAACACCACCTGGTGATATGTGGAAAAAATAAAGCATCCTTCAGTACCATAGGGAGATAGGAAAATGTTGTAGCAATGTTCATGATGATTAGATGAAGTATTTATGGCTTATACTTTCCACTAACACAGGAGATTGATGAGCCTCCATTAATTCCACATATTGCTGAAGCCAGCTCAAAAAAATATCCGTATGAGGTCCTTTTCAGGAGTTTGCACAAGCTGCTCATGGATACTGCTTCTTCTGAGTACTTTACGATTTTCCCTGTTTGAATACCAAGCTTCTGATTTGTAACTCACTTTCAAACAGTATAGCTTTCCTACTGATGATAGAGTGGTAACTTTTCTTGTTAAATATGAACTAACTTGCCTTTTCCTTTTATTTGATTAGGTACCTTTTCTGTGATGATTTCTATGGAGAAAATACCATGTTTTATGATATTTTTGCTGGTATGGGAAGTAGTGAGTTAGAGTAAACATTTCCTTGTCATGTACCTTGCTGCAAATAAATATCATACTGTGCTTCTTAGAGTATTTGTCTGTAATAAAAACCAAATTTCAAAAGTATTTTGTCAACTCCAGATCGAGATGTTTAACAGAAGTTCTATATGCAGTTCTTTGGACTATCAACCATATCTCATGTCGCTTTTAATCTGTTAAATTAAGTTGAGATCTCCTTCTCCCGATCGGATTTATGATAATTTTCAGACACCTTCAGCACATGCTGAAATCTGCAATTGCTAATTTTGATAGGAATAATGCAAATTCTTAGATTTTCAATGAGATTAATGATAAACATATGTGTAATATCAGGCCCGCTTTCTGTAATTGATGAGCATTTCGGTACAATCCTTCCCAATAGTTTTGATGCAATTGGCTTAATGCTCATGATTCGCATCATACACCAGCACCAGGTATACCCCTAAGCTTCTATTCTGGTATTACGTTTCAGGATAAACACAGCTAGTATTAAAATCCTATAATGCGTCAAGAGGTATTGAAATCTTCTTCTAAAGGGGAAATTTGTGTCCGGTAAAGCTCCAAGATTCACTTGATCATTGTATTTTGAAGTTCTTTGGAAGACATATCAAATAACAGCTGTCTCATTGTGTGTAGCCAATTGGATATTGCAATGTTCACAAGCTTAAAATAACCAGGTGTTCTTCAATGGCACCAGAATCTTAACACCTCCCGCCTTTTTACTGTGAATTAATTCTTACTACAAACAAGTAACATTATTGAATAATCATTTAAAAGCTTACGCTTTCACCTATGGAAAATGTGGGCATAAGTTCAAAATTGGTTTTGTCATATGCTAATCAAACAATGACTGTTGCTCACGAAATCGATTTAATCAAAGATACTAATTGCATACAGTGAAATAATCCAAACTATACAGGCCCATGCTTTTTAAACTTTCTTTCTTTCTTTCCTACGTTTTTAATGTATTTCATGATAGCAGAAACCATACTTATGTGCTTTTAATCCTTTAATTTATAGTAGAAAGCATTCTAAGCATGTATATTCCTCTTTCCAAAAATTCTTATATGTTTAAAGAGACAGTGGAAGCAGTGATATCTATTTCTGAATCGTACATGTAAATTCTCCAAAATCCTTGATTGTGTATTTCATATATAATTCAAGATGGGCTATACATTGGACTTTTTGGTGTCCGATCTTTCACACTTCAGCACTAAGCACCTATTTTGTCAGAAAGATCTTAAAACAAATTTTAGGCTTGACGCTGGAAAATTATGTAACCTGTAATTGGTTGGAAAATTGACTCCGTAGGGTCGTTCTGGTAAATTTCTGAATGTAGATTATTTCAGATATTATGGGAATGCAGTTTGAGCTTATGAAGAAAGAGAAGGAGAACCAAAAGGGAAGAATAGAAGAAACTGGAGAAAAAAAGGGGTGGGGGATAAGAACAGAAGAAGTCTGACTAGATTTTATAACATTTTCTTGATTTGCGTCTGAAACAACAGAAACATATGCCTTTATTTTGCAAAACCTTGCAGAAAATATAGTAGGGAAACTAGATCTTTCTAATAACTCACAGGCTGCTGGTAAAAGTTTGGAAGCAACTATGGATAGCAAGGATTACTGGTCGATTTTTCTAGTTGTTTAACAGCTTTTTTAAGTCAAACTTGCTATAGAATACCCTAGCGGAATGCAAAAATGACTATACTAATAAATTAAATTCTTCGAACTGTTTCAAGGTAAAACAATTTTTATTCATTTGAGCTTTGATTTCATATCACGTTGCACTTATAATCTTCTTCATACTACTTTGTCATACTCATACATATTGCTAAAGAAATTTGATTTTTGGAATTCAAAGAATTTCAATGAAGTTTTAGTCTTTAGCTCAAAAGAAAAAGAAAAATAATAATAGAAGCGGATTGAGGTAAAAATGCTTCACGACTTGGGAATATATCAAATATAACAATCAAATGAAATGTCATATATTCTTTTTTACATTTTTCCTTTTAATCTTATAAAGCTTATAAAAATATTTGATTATTAGTAAATCTATTGAGGAATCATGTGCTTAATTACACGTGTGATGGTCCAATAGCATGCCAAATTCTGTTTATGAACTTGACATCAAATGTGTGGTTAAGGCTATTAATTATTGCTGGAATTTTTCTTATCAAATGACTGCTTTTATTTTCCAGCTTGTAATGTCCAGGCGCCGAATTCCATGCCTGGATTCATACTTAGACAAGGTACGTATCATCTAATTCACTTTACCACCTAAGTCACCAGCGTCAATGGCAAATATCCGTGTTCCCGCCTTTTGCACATGCATGTGCGCTATTTGTGTATAAATGAACTTAAATGACTTGGCAGCTGTTAATTCACCAGATACTTATTTTCACATGTTACCTTATGTATGTCCTTGTTTTATTTCCCCATTTGTTGCTACTGTGATGTGGAAAAAGGAAACTGCACAAGCATAGCTGGGGCATGCAGGGTTGCCTTTGCTGGAAGTATATAATATTATTAATTTGGGGTATAAATTTTCATCTTGGGATTCATGATGTTTGGCAGGACTACATAGCATCAGTAAAAAAAGAAGAAGAGAAAATCAGACAGCGAGCTAATAGAATATGGTCAGGTGGACCATTTTAAAATGAGGAATTGCAGAAGGGTTGCCCGTAGTTCCCAGATGCTTTCTGTGTATGGAGGCCATAGAAACAAACAATCATCTTTTTTTTGCATTGTAGATTCACTGCCCAAATCTGGGCAATTTTTTTAAGTTTCACCAAAGTGAACTGGAGGATAATTCCGGCTTGTGTTTGGTGGACAATTTGGAAAGAAAGAAATGAGAGATGTTTCGAAGATAAGTCCAATTCCATTCAGAAAGTGAAGTGGAATTGTATTGTATCTTTCTACTTTTGGTGTAAAGAACTTTGTATAGAAGATGTAGAGGAGATTTTTCAGTTCTTAGGATCCTTGTAATCTACTGTTTTCTGTTTTCTTCCTTTCTTTTGTTCCCTTTTGGTGGTCGCCATCATTCCCCTAAATGCTGAGGAATACAACAGTACCATTTTCAAAAATAAATAAATTAGGATTCATAATTATAGAAGGTTCAGAAAAGGTGAATATAAATGTACGACAACTCCTTAAGGTCTTTTAGAAAGTTAAACATGATGACATTGGAACCTAAAGAAAATAAAAAAGAAAATGTTTTTTTTTATAGTTATCTTCCTTTATGATGGACTGTTCTCCACTTGTTTGCTAATGAATCTTTGGCAGGTCAATATTGCTTTATGGCCACGTTTCAAGATGGTCTTTGACTTGCACCTCCACAGCTTGCGAAATGCCAATATCAGGACTCTCTGGGAAGATGATGTTCGCCCACATTATGTCATTAGGCGCTATGCTGAGTTTACTGCCTCCCTTATTCACCTTAATGTAGAATATGGAGATGGCCAGGTTGGAGAACATGAAGGTCCACTTTTTACTTTGTGGTTTACTTGCACCAAACTGGCTTTCATACTTGCTGCTAATATTTGTAGCTTGACCTGAATCTGGAGAGACTCAGAATGGCTGTTGATGACTTGCTTGTCAAGCTAGCACAAATGTTCGCTAAAAAAAAGCTGCAAACAGTATTCCTTATAAACAACTATGACATGATAATATCGGTTCTGAAGGTAAGAAGTTACTATATTTTTCTTTTCTTTGATCAACAATAAATGAATCATGAAAAGTATTACATTGTCGTGATTTATATCGGTAAATGCTCATATGCTAGTTGGATAATTGTCCAACGAAAGAAAGATGAATTGTAAAGGAAAATTGGGGTCTATCGAGCAATTTCCCTGGCCTCCTTGTCTGTTAAATGAAAAGAGATAGTGAAGTCATGGTGCCTGTTCTTATTACATCACAAATCTGGATAGTGGCACTGATTACTTTACTCTGTAATTTAGCAAACCATCAAACTGTAAGCGTAACATACTGACTATTTCCTATATAAACATTTGATGCCATTGTTAGCAGATTTTATATAAGTTGAAAGTCTAAATTGTACTAACATTTAATTCTAAAGAGCTTAAAACACCAAATAATCTTTCATTTGCTTTCAGGAAGCTGGTCCAGATGGTGGGAAAATCCAGCAGCACTTTGAAGAGCTTCTAAAGAATTACACAGCCATATTCGTGGTGAGTACACAGTTCAATTCTTGCATTCCAAGAATGTTGAATTGATTATAGTTGTGTTTCTCTGACAAACACCAAGACAACTTCTATTATTGCTCGACTGTCGGTGTAAGTTAGGTGCTGAAGTAGACTTAGGTGATCTATTGAAAATAAAATCCATTATGTTCTTCCAGAAAACATCAGCTTTGAAATAGAACAGAGTTCATCTATATTTGTTGTAGTGCTTGATTTCAAGAGAATTTTGGTGTTGATTGCAATCCCAAATAGTGATACCTTTCCCTAGACGAGTTCCCTTAATGCGGATGGAAATAAGTAGGATTTATAATCAACATTTCTTGAACAATTTTCATGTCAGCCTCTTCTTATTGATTGCACAATTATAAACTTCAGTTGAAGGATTTGTTCTTATATTGATTTTATTGCAGGAAGAATTGCTATTGGAGCATTTTAGCGATCTTATCAAGTTTGTAAAGACGAGAGGGTGTAAGTGTTAATGCTATGCATATCAATTTATCTCAAACCTTCTCAGATACCCTGATTATTATCTTATTGCAGCTGAGGATCCGAGTACTGGCACTGAAAGACCTATAACTATCGCTGAAGTCGAACTGATTGTAAAGGACTTTGCAAGCAGATGGAAAGCTGCCATTGAACTTATGCACAATGATGTGATTACTTCTTTCAGCAATTTCCTGTGTGGTATGGACATCCTAAGAGCTGCATTAACTCAACTTCTTCTTTACTATACGAGGCTTTCAGATTGTATCAAGAGGATAAATGGTGGGTCTAACTTGAACAAGGATCTTGTTTCAATTTCATCCATAATGTATGAGATCAGAAAATTTTCGAGGACATTCTAGGATATATTTCTCTTTTCGTGTCCGTTTTACAGTCTCTCTCGTGTTTGTTTTTCCTCCTTTTATAGTCTCTCAAATATTTGTATTTACGGGTAAAGGCATTTCAATTGACCATCACATTATTATTCTACTGACGTTTTGTAAGATCGTATGTGTTTCAATGACATCTTCTGCAACTTCTTAATATGTGTTGATATTCTTCTGCGTTCCATTCAATTTTTTCAAATGGCGTTAAAAGCGTAATATTATTTAATTTGGTATTTGAGTTTCAGCCCAATCAAATCTTGGTTGGCGATCACTTTTACTTCTCTTCGAGGAGGAGAATTAGCAAAAGCCACTAAAGACTTGGTATACACGCGGGCGGCGTTGTACCAAGGATTATAATGACGATTGAAGGGATTAAATAATAATGTGATTATTTAATAAAATATATTGTTATTAGTATATTTTGGTTTAATGGATCCAAAATGAGTATAATATAGAACACGGGTCTGAATTTACACTAGATAAGTTGAGATAAATTCTTATTTTTTTTTAATCTTAAATTGTTTTGATGTGTTTTGGGAGAAGAGTCTCAAAGAAGGATATCTTAATTATTTTGACGTTTAATCTTGGAATTATTTTCCCATATTAAAGGTGGTATAAAAAATAATACCATAATCATAATATAACTAATTACAAAGTAAAAAAATTAACCAAGCACGCAATTAAATAATCTAAGCCAATCATGAAATCAAAAAAAAGAGTTACTGTTTTGGAGTTTGGACCCATTCTGAAGCAAAATAATTTAAATAACACAGATTTGAAGGGCAAAAATTAAAGACCACTCCAATTTTGGAGATTTGTGAGTAATTTTTTCTATAATAATAATAATAATCTCATCATTATAATCCTTGATACAATCATACAATACCTATTGAATTGCTAATTCTAAAACAAAAAAAGAGGCAATCAAGCACAAAATAAAATAATCAACATTTAGTAGGATCTCGATTGATCAACTCCCTAAACTTTGGTTGGTTTGTTGGTGATACTGATGGTTCCCACATAATCCCCTAAAATATTATCCATTCTCACCCGCAAGGGGTCGAAACAGAGTTTTAACTTTGGACCATTTTGAAGCAAACTAATTTCTGGTTTCCCCTTGTATCCAAAAGGGTAACTCTCGCTGTGAGCCAATGGCAGTGTCCTCCATAGCTAATCTCTTCTCCTTCTTCACACCTTCTAAACTACCTTCCCTCCAATTCTCCCTTTCTTCTTCAAGACCCAACCAAAAAGGTTTTCCTCCTATATCAGTATCAACTTCAGATTCTGATGTTACGTCCGTAGTTTGCCCATCTCTTGCCTATGCAAACACACTTTACTTCAGATCGGCTTACAATGTTCAAGTCATTGTGGATGATAATGAGCACGAAGAGAGACTTATCGGACGCTTTCGAAGGGAGGTGATGAGAGCTGGGATCATCCAGGAATGCAAACGTAGGAGATATTTCGAGAACTCACAAGATGAGAAGAAGCGCAGGACACGTGATGCTGCGAAACGCAACCGTAAAAGGTACTCCCTCAACAGTCAAACTACGTGAAATTTGACCAACATTTTGATCTATATTTTTTTATCATATTAATATGAGATAAATTGCAACTTATATTACTTTTCGTATAGTTTCCGAATAGCTAAATTTTAATTTTAAAATATTGAATTAATATAATCTAATTTAACTTTGAAATTTAGTCAAATTACAACAACATACCCCGTGAAATCACACAATGTGGTGTCTGGGGAGTGTGTAGTATACGCAGACCTTAACTCTACGAGCGGCTGTTTCCAAGAGATCTCGGCTCAAGACAAAGCATAAGCACAAGCAAAAGCAAAGCAAGACCAAAGTAAGAAAAACGGCCAGACCCGGTCAAAAAAATGTAAAGCAATATGAAAATGCTGATATCAAAAGCGAATAAGTCATGATAGCGCATTCTGAAAAAGTAAGCAGTGACTAGCGCATGTAAATAAGCTAAACAAAGTACACTAAAGGACACACATCAACAAAAATCAAACTACAGGGGACTATAAAACAATACTGCGCCTATTAGTATGATAGGCTAAGCGGGCCTACAATAATAACACTACAACTATCAGTTTGCAAGCGTAAGTAGGACTACACTCGACTACCTACTACCTTAATTCGTGTCCTCCACATCCCTCTATCTAAGGCCATATCCTCAGTAAGTTGCATCTGTGCCATATCCCGTCTAATCACCTCTCCCAATACTTCTTCGGCCTACCTCTACCCCACCTGAACCCGTCCATAGCCAATCGCTCACACCTCTACACTGGGGCATTTGTCTCTCCTCTGCACATGCCCAAACCATCTCAAACTCGCTTCACGCATCTTATTCTCCACCGAGGCCACTCACACTCTGTCCCGGATATCATCATTTCTAATCCTATCCCTCCTTGTATGCTCACACATCCATCTCAGCATCCCCATCTCCACAACTTATCATCTTTTGGGTGTGCGAAATCTTAACTGACCAACACTCCGCCCCATACAACATAGTCGGTCTAACCACCGCTCTATAGAACTTGCCTTTAAGTTTTGGTGGCACCTTTTTGTCGCATAAGACTCCAGATGCGAGCCTCTATTTCATCCACCCTGCCCCAATACGATGTGTGACATCATCATCAATCTCTCCATCCCCTTGAATAATAGACCCGAGTTACTTGAAACTCCCTTTCTTTGGAATGACCTGAGTACCAAGCCTCACCTCCACGCATGTCTCAAGGTCGCTCCCGTTACTAAACTTGCACTCTAATTATTCTGTCTTGGTCCTACTCAGCAGAAACCCTTTAGACTCCAGAGTCTGTCTGCAAACCTCCAACTTGGTGTTCACTCGGTTGCGAGTCTCATCAATCAGGACTATGTCGTCTGCGAATAACATACACTACGGCACCTCTCCTTGGATTTGCCGCGTCAGTACATCCATCACCAATGCAAATAGGAATGGACTAAGAGCTAATCCCTGGTGCAGCCCCATCATCACTGGAAAGAACTCCGAGTCTCCTCCTACTATCCGTACCTGGTCTTGGCTTCATCATACATATCCTTGATTGCCCTAGTGTATGCCATATGTACACCTCTAACGTCCAAACATCTCCATAGAACCTCCCTAGGGACTTTGTCGTATGCCTTCTCGAGGTCGATGAAAACCATATGTAGGTGTCTTTTCCTCTCCATATACTGCTCCACCAACCTCCTAATAAGATGAATGACATCTTTAGTCGAACCCCTCGGCATGAATCCAAACTGATTCTCGGAGATAGACACGCCTCTTCTCACCCTCATCTCTACAATCCTTTTCCAAACTTTTATAATGTGACTTAGCAGTTTGATACCCCTATAGTTGTTGCAACTCTGGATATCACCTTTGTTCTTGTACAAAGGGATTATTGTACTCCACCTCCATTCTTCGGGCATTCTCGCCGTCTTAAAAATGACATTAAACAACTCAGTCAGCCATTCCAAACTTGCCATGCATGCCCTCATCCAAAATTCAACTAGAATCTCATCAGATCCGGTCGCTCGTCCCCTGCGCATCCTGCGAACAACACCCTTAACCTCCTCAACCTTAATGCTTCTACAATAACCAAAATTCCGGTACCTACCAGATTGCTCCAGATCTTCCAGCACAAAGTCTCTATCTCCTTGTTCATTCAAGAGTCTATGAAAGTAAGATTGCCACCTCCGCCTAATATGCGCGTCCTCCCCTAGTACTTTGCCATCCTCGTCCTTGATGCACCTCACGTGATCCAAGTCACGAGCTCTCTCTCCCTCACCTTGACTAGTTTGTACAACTTCTTGTCCTCGCCCTTTTCCTCTAATTCCACATACATGCGTTCAAAAGCCTCGTTTTTCGCCGCCGTAATCGCAAGCTTTGCCTCCTTCCTCGCCATCTTATACAATTCCCTATTCGTCCACTTCTCAACTTCATCCTTGCTTTCTACCAATTTCGCATACGCCGGTTTATTCGCTTTCACCTTCTTTTGAACTTTACCATTCCACCACCAGTCCCATCGATGCCCACCACGGCTACCCCACGAGACCCCAAGCACTTCTCTAGCTACCTCTCGAATGCGACTGACCGTCCTATCCCACCTACCAGTCGCATCCCCACTACTCCCCCAAGCCCTATTGACCATCAACCTCTCCCCCATCAACTTTGCACTAGCCATGGTCAAACTCCCCCATTTGATTCTTAACCTGTCATCCCCAACCCTCATCTTCTTCTCCATCTTGATCTTCAAATCCATCACCAAAAACTTATGTCGGGTTGTAAGATACTCCATCGGGATAACCTTGCAGTCTTTACAAAGACCGTTGTCAACCTTCCTAAGGAGCGAAAAGTCTATCTGAGTCTTAGCCACCGAACTACGGAAAGTCACCAAGTGCTCTTCCTTCTTCCGGAACCTTGAGTTGACTATCACCATCCCAAAAGCTCTAGCGAACTCCAAAAGTGAGACGCCTCCCCATTCCTGTCCCCAAGGCCAAAGCCTCCATGTACGTTGTCATAACCCCCCCGGAAGTGATCGATATGTCCATTGAAATCCCCTCCTACAAATAACTTCTCAGTGGGTGGTATGACAAGTGTTTTGGGACAGAGGGAGTAGTTGTCTTAGACCCTCATATATCCCTCTTTTGGCTTCTTTATGTTTTTATTTTTCCTTAAAAAATCGTTGAACTAGATAGTAGAGTGGTGGAGTTTTGCTAAATTGAAATCGTTTGGGGCTCCTTTGTACTCCATGAGTCCACGCGACCCTCTTTTCCGCTTTATATTTAGAACAATTTAGCTTTAAACTTCTCATTTGGTTGCTGGTTAGAGTTACACAACTATTAGTAATGTAGGGACTAATTATGTAGAGTTTAGTAATGCAGGATTTAGTTATTCATGTATTGCTAATTCATGTCTTAGCTATTCAATCTTCTACCATGCATTAAATAATAATAGATAAATTGACTCATAACTTATGGAGTACATGTTTAAGTGATGCGGGACTGTAAATTGGTAACCAAACACCATACTTGGTGTGCTAAATTTTATATATAGCAACTAAAATTCTATCCAACATGGTACTCCTAGTTATGCTAATTTTAATTTATGAATAATTCACTTCCTAACCAGACGACTCCCACATAAATGTCTGTCTTATTTTGGATCACAAATTTCAGAAGTGTTTCTTTTTCTTAAACTTCGTGTCCAGTCAAACTCCACTCACATCTAGGATGTATTATTTCAATACGTAGATAGGTGCAATATAACTGTCTATGTGTTGGTAAATCATAGTCAGTCCATGTCTGGATAAAAGATGTTGATTGCGTAGGTTGATCGCCATTGCAAAAATAATCTTAGTATGATGAATCTTCTGATACTGAAATAGAGCAGAATGGATATGGAGAATTTCATTTTGCTTCAGTTAATTTGACAATAATAGTTGATTGATTGACTGTAGATGGATGCAATTCCAGTTAAGCTACATTGTGATCTATCTAATTCTAGTGTCGCTAACTCGAAAGAGGTAACTGATTTGCCCCACAAGTGATTATGAATGCTTCAAGTTCAAATCTTTGCGAAACTAAAGACAAACTCTAAATGATGTGCTCTATGTTTTTCGGAAAAAGTTATGTTGCATGATTTCTTTATGTGTTCTTAAAGTCAGGGATAATGCTGCCCTCTGACATTAGAGTTTAGTTCTACTGGCCTGTGGTTCTCGCCAAAGATTATGCTCATTCAGTCTTGAAAGAAAGAAGCATTATAGATAGTGGATCACATATATGCAGTGTAGTGCTTGCTTCCTTGAATTTGCTATGTGTGAGATCCAAAAAGCAACTAATTGGTTAGCTTCATTAAGTTGCTCTTTTGAATATAGAATTTGCTAATTCAATTCTTATGATCCAACTTATGCAAAGATTCAGTGCAATAGTTTGAATTTCTAATTTTATGTATATATTTATCAACCTCATGTCCTTTACTGGAACAGACGTGGCCCACCACCATCAAGAAATTTCGGACAGGATAAGGCAGAGACAACCAAGAGCAAGAGGGATGACGATGATGAAGATAACTGGGAACTTCCTGACGGAGGTATCCCCAATTAAAATTAATTTTCAGATCTTTCTTTTTGGCTCTTGGTTGGTTGTTGCTCATTTTCAATCCCGGAGAGGCTTTCAACCCATGTAATATCCTGTAGGAATTATTTCCTTACTGTATTTTACCTGTTTCTTTTTTCGCAATTTTCTAATGGAAACATAATTCTTAATCCTTGCTTCAAAGTGTTAGATTGATTAGAATGCCTTGCTGTTTCATGATTTTGATCTCTTAGCTGCTAGTGATATATCGAAGAGACATCACATATTAGTATGGCGCTTTGCTAATTTTAGAACCATGGGTGTTTTTAGTATGTTCCTGTGTAAAAAGCAGCAGGTTTAATTGATGATAAAAGTTCTTAGATGTTCACTTCAAAGTGCAAGGATAGTTGCACGGTACCTAGGCTTTTGTTCACCTGACAAAGGTGAACAAGTCTAGTATTTAAGTGGAGAAGGTACAAAAGTTGGCCCGTTGTCCACCATGTTTCGAAGGTGGAAATGACAAATTTCTCGGCTATAAAAAATGTAACGATTGGTCAGTGTTTAGTATGTAAAACTGTATTTCAAGTATGAAGGTCACCTTTAGTATCTTCAAATTATGATATACCGAAAACACTGGCACAATCGTGATGTTGAATCGGAGTAAGGTATTGTGATGATTTTTTCTTTGGTCATGAGTACCTGGTGATGGTATTTATGAAGCTTGAAAAGGATCGTAGTCTCTCCCATCTCCACAGCCAAATTATGAACCAGGTATAGCACAAAAAATGCTTTCTGATATTCATGAGATTATGAAGCTGAACAATTTCACTTCTATTTTATTTAGTATGATAATGATATGAAATGAGCTTATATGAAGAAGTGGGAATTCATATAGGTGACTGCGACTTGTTTGGACCAGAGGCATAGTAGTTGTATTATGAAGCTGAGCAACTTGAATAATGAATATAATATGTCAGATTCGCACTTAGCTTATAGAACAAATTTCTTAGATTTTGCTGGTGATTTCTGATCTTGAGATCGATGTTTGCTCTCTACTCTTTCCTTTTGGGTGTAATTTAAATTTTAATCTCGGGTAGAAAGAAATACTCAACAGTTTTGGTCGTTTGATAATTGTCAGATTTACTGTACTGAAGATGAAGAAGCGGGCAACTTCGTGTATGAAACATATAGAAAAATAATCATATTTTGTTGAACTTTTCCGAATCTAGCTTGCCTCACTCTGTAGAGTCTTCAAATAGAATAATGTAAAATAATAATTTGTCAAAAACAATGATATAAACGTTTAGCATAGGGTTGGGGGAAACTGAATTATCTGTGTTTTTAGTTATTAGGTATTCTATAAAGATAAGAATTAGGACGGTCGAATATGTATCATACATTTAAGAAAAGATGGTATGATTCACGTTTCTGTAAAAAAAAAACTCCCTTTTTGGTTGTAATGCAAAGTCTTCGTTTTGAACATGGAATGAAAGTGGAAAGAAGTGTATCTTAAAACTAAATAGAAATTGTTTGACATGTTTCATGCCCCAACAATCAGAATCTTATTTTAAGCAATAATAAAACAGAATAGAAGTATAGACACTAATGTTTACATGCCCCCGGATCCTTGGAGATTCGCTGACTAAAACATCATCTCCAATCAATAGATGACAACATTAGGAAATAGTAAAGATATATTTGCAAGTAAATGGAGGGGGCTGGACTTATTGGTCCTCCTCATATAAAAACTTGCCTACGACTTTATGGGCATATAGGATTTCTCACTTATGAATTTTTATTATAGTACTTTAAATGCGAAGTCATACTAAAAATCAGATTGTTTAACCCTCGTATCTTTTGCATTATCTTGTTACAATAAATTAAAAGAAATGCCATTAACAAAATGAGATTAGGATAATGGATTGGGTGGTTGCAAACGTGACCGTGCAAGCCATAAAGATTGTTGACAAATCTTCTATATGTATATTTTTTGTAACATGCTTCAAGGATGGGCTCTATAAATAACTAATGACTTGTGTCTTTTAAGAGCTTATAAACTTGGGCCATCCGTAAGACTATGAGGGATGTAGTTGAGTAAAACTCCAAAATGTCGTTTTCCTTTTTTTCTTTCGTGAGACACGAATTCAAATAAAATCCGTTTAAAATTATACGAATTGAGAAGAAAGGACACCGAAACGAAAGGAACAATAAAGAAAATTAAATGAAAGTAGATGTAGAAAATCTGATCCAACAGCCACTTGTCTTGGCTTGATTTTAGGTGTATTTATATGCCTAACCGTCATATTTTATCCATGTTTTACCTTATTTAGAGGACTAATCGCACTAAATACACCTAACTTATGTTAATCTTTGCGTTATGAACTAATATGTGTGTTCTTGTCGCATCTAGGCACTTAATATGAGAAATACGACGATTTGGAGCTAAAATGATAAGAAGCATCTGTGTAAGTGTAAATGGTCCCTGAACTTCGCCAAGCAAAGGCTAGAGCGAGCCAAAAGCTCGCCCTACACCTCGCTCAGCGAGATAAACTGTCCAAAATGCATACGTTCAAGAAATTTGTTTAAGTGCAAAATAGCCACAGCACAAGGCGGCGCGAAGCCTGGGGCGAGGTCATGTCTCGCCGTGGACCTCGCCCCGCGAGAAAGTGAGTTCAAATGGCAGTTGTTCAAGAATTTTACTAAGTACAAAATTGACGCAGAAGCAGGCGACGCGAGCTCTAGGGCGAGGTCATTTCTCGCCCTGCACCTCGCCCCGATAGGAAAGATGTTCAAAATGCCAAAGTTGAGAATTTTTCTAAGTGTAAAAGTGACGCTTAATCTCGCCCAACAAAGGCTATAGCGAGACAGTGTCTCGCCCTACACTTTGCCCAGCGAGCAACTATGTCTATTTGGTAGTGGACTTTAAGTCCAATTTCGTTTTGAATTAGTTTTTGAGGGTTATTTCCAAACACTATAAATAGACTCCTAGGACGTTTTTGGAGAGGGTCGAATTTATTATTTCACGGAGAGCTAGGGCTAAGGCTTTTCTCGTTTGGTACCTCTTTTACTATTATTCTTCTATATTTTCTTAGAACATGACTTTTAGTGATTGTAATCAAACTATGAGCAACTAATCTCCCTTGTTCTGTGGTTATGGCAGTATAATTGTTGTCGTATAAACTTGAGTTGACGTTATTAAATCTATATTATGAATTGCTTATTTAATCTCGTGCTAGACTATTCTATTGCTTCGCGACCAGTAGAATAAATATTTGATTCTTACGTTGAACTCGAGAGAGGAATACTGAGATAGAACGAAGATTGAATATAGTAGAATTTTAACCCTGGGCATCATGGAGCGGATTAGCTTCTAGGATAGAGATATACTTAGTTCGCCCTACTCTACTTGATTGAAATACATGATATATAAATGCATTCGTGTTAAGGTTCATGACCATAGAGATATAGTCTTGAAAGTAACCCGAATAGGCGACCAGAGGACTCGAGATATTCGTAGACGTAATATCAACTTTGACAATCAGTAATTCGATAAAGAAAATACGTTAGTGAAAATGAATGCACATCATGATTACAAAGTGTGCCGTAGCCCTGAAATGTTTAATCTCTGTGAACCACAACTAAGTTTAGAGCAACATTTGTGACAAATTGTTACTTATTTAATTTTTAGCTTTATTTTAGCAATAGTAAACAAACAAACATCATTTTCTTCTATACTTGCATAATTAGTGGTAGTAGAATATTTTGATTTAATTGTTAATCGTAAGCTTATGTGGGTACGGTATCTGACTATATTAATCACTATATTACCCGTCGATCGCGTATACTTGCGTGTGCGTTGAGAGCAACACTTGACCTCTCGAATCTCCACATGAAACCACATAAATATTTCCTTATAGAACTTTGTGTATTAATAGCCTGTTGGATGGTTGTTACATGTCACGTCACAATGTATCATATTGTATTGCATTGTATTGTTTTAAGAAATATAATATTTGAATAAATTATATTATTTCTTGTTATTCCAAATGCCATGCACCAGCAATTTGAAGAATTATAAACTTATTTCAAAGTAAAAAGTAGGGCGCATGTAGAGTTGTTATAAAAAATGTACGTAAAATATACTCCTAAAATAGAATTATTGAATAATAAGTAAAGACATATGAGAAAAAAAGGCAAGGACACAATTACAATAAATCAATCGTTATGTAAAATTGCACTTGTCATCGTTATATAATAATTACATTTTTGATAATTCAATACAATAAAATTAAGTAATAATTCAAACAAATATTATATTTAAATCAACAATACAATACAATAAAATAAATAACAACCATCCAAACAAGCTGTAATAGTACAAATTTAGGTAGCACAGTCGGAAACTTCCTATGAAACTTGGAACATTATTTGTGGGGTCCAAACGAGCAAGGTGGGGGGAGGAAAGGGTGATTTTGTTAAAAATTTGTGTTAAAATCTGAATAAATTATTTTTTGTGGAGATAAGTGGACGAAACTGTAATTTCCTTTTTCAATTTGACTTACGTAAAACGGTTATAATATTTAAGTATTTGTATGAATTCTTCTAACATATATACCTAATTTAGTAGACTTTTCCCTTATCCGATACATGTATAATGCTATACCTGCATTCTTACATTAATTTTTTAATATATGAACTAAATAAATTTATATACGCTGGAGTGTATCTAATTTATTTATCCAACAGGTTCGTAGATTGGGGGTTCTCTTATAGGATGTTTATTAATTAACTCCCTAGTTAGTTCGTCAGAAAAAACCCATGACATGCCATAACTCAACCAATAATATGCCAAATCGCATATAATGCAAAATATGCAATTCGTGATCCGAATAACGATGATGATCATCAATTATCAAAGGATTTAATTTTATATTTTTATAATCAAATGTATTTTAATTTATTGTAGCACATAAGACTACAAGTGCAGCTCAAGAAATGAAGTTCTTTGATTGAATGGTGTTTTCTATGTCGAACTCAGAGAGAACAAGGGCTAACACCAATTAGTTACACATTTTAATTGTTGAAGTATATGTCAGTGGATGAATAGACAATACATGGTTTCTATATTCTAACGTGGTGAATCATCTTAATTAGAGTTGATTTTAGAAATTTCTCAAAATAAGAAATTTCTCACACCCAATATTCACCACTATAATAACTACACTTTTGTACTATCCCATACCGTAGGATTCACGTAAAACGTTATATTGTTATAATGTTGATGGTAAGGTGGAGAAACCGATTTTTTTTTTGTGTGTGTGAGTGGATATTAACTCGAATATCATCTCAAACCTACCACCAGTGTCTCCATTGACCATCCAAGATGTGTACGTGTACATTGGAAGATAAAATATGGGATAATTCTTTGTATTTTTTTACCAAGAACGGACCATGTAATAGAAACATGTCAGATGGATAATTTCTAAGAAATCTTCCAGCCAATCATGCTGACTAGGTTTCAATTGATAGGAGTACTAAGTTACTCATATTTCCAATTTAAAAGTGACCTAAAAAATTGTTCCTATATACCATCAATCGTAGTCCCTTTTGTCCTATCTAACTATATAAGAACCTAATTATAGTCTACAATATATATCAATGATTATCAATGTTATTAAGAGATACGAGGATATGAATTAAACAACTACATCACGTTTTCCTCTCTCTGCTTTTGACTTCCAAAAAACCAGAAATAATTGCATCCATTCTTCCTCTTTTCCTCTGGTTCAGTATCTGAATTAGCAATTATATTTGATTTATGTTGTTTCTTTATTTATTTTTAATGGAAGAGCCAAATAAATTTGCAGAAGTAGCAACAATAAATGACATGGAGGGACAACATAATAATGAAGAAGAAAGAGATACAGAGAGCAGTTACTCCCTGCATCAGCCACTGCTCAAGAGAAATCGAACATTGTCCTCCACTTCACAAGCCATAGTGGGAGCTAAGGTCTCCCACATCGAAAGTTTGGATTATGAGTAACTACAATCACTCTTAGTAAACCATAATCCGTTTAACAAGAAAATTTGTTGTCTTTACATATGTGTAGATGGTCATCCGACTTTACATGTATAAAATTGTCACCTAAGTATATCTACATCAACCACTCAAAATAACAGAAAAACTCATTTTTGAAAAATGAGTTTTAGTTTTTTCAAGTGGTGTCACATGGATATTTTGTAAGATGAGTTGCCTAAATAAAAACCTGCTTGTGTTTGAATTTGGTGTTATTTAAAATTAGTTCTATAACTTTAGAGCAATAAACTGAAAGTTAGATGACCATCAGTAAAATTAACCTTACATTATCATTACCAAGTTCTTCAGAATTTTGAGTGCTATCATGTCAGTTATATATGTATGTATGTCTGATTTAGGATCAACGAGAATGATATATTCAAGCATGACTGGAGAAGAAGATCCAGAGCTCAAACATTACAGTATGTCTTCTTCAAATGGACACTAGCATTCCTGGTCGGGCTTCTAACCGGAGGTGTTGCCACCCTCATCGGTCTCTCAATCGAGAATATCTCGGGTTACAAACTTCGCGCAGTAGTGAACTATATTGACGATAAAAGGTTGATGAAATTTAATTACTTGATGATTTGAATTATTAAGATTCAAATAACTTCCCAAAAGTCTCGACTTAAAACAATGTGTAGGTACCTTACAGGATTTGCATTTTTTGCGGGTGCTAACTTTCTGCTGACATTGGTAGCTGCCTTTCTCACTGTTTATTTCGCACCTACTGCTGCCGGGCCTGGAGTTCCGGAAATCAAAGCCTATCTCAATGGCGTAGACACTCCCAATATGTTTGGAGCAACTACGCTCTTCGTCAAGGTGCTTCACACACACTTAAGACATTGTTGTTCTCTACAAAAAAAGAAACTGGATTTAGCTACGAACTTTGTCCCTAAATTGCTCGCAGAAAACATAATTTTTTGATAATCAGTCGATAATTCGTCGCTAAATAGGGTTAGCGGTGAATTTTGCTGTTTATATAGAAAATTTGTCCGTCGCTAATTCATGTTTTTTAGTAGTGGTTGTATTAATGCTGATAATTCAGGCGAGGGCATATAAAAATGTTCCAACTCTCTGATTTCTACTAAACAATGCTGAATCTTTTCAACTTCACAGATCATTGGAAGCATTGGAGCAGTTTCAGCAGGCTTAGATCTTGGGAAAGAAGGGCCATTGATTCACATTGGCACTTGCATTGCTTCTTTATTAGGTCAAGGCGGACCAGACAATTACCGATTTAGTTGGCATTGGCTCCGTTACTTCTACAATGATAGGGACAAGCGAGATCTCATCACATACGGTTCATCATCAGGTGTTTGTGCTGCTTTCCGCGCTCCAATAGGTGGCGTCTTATTTGCATTAGAGGAAGTGGCAACATGGTGGAGAAGCACCCTCCTCTGGAGAACTTTCTTTAGCACTGCTGTTGTGGTTGTAGTACTAAGGGCCTTCATAGAATACTGCAAATCTGGTAGCTGTGGACTTTTTGGAAAAGGGGGACTTATTATGTTTGATGTGAGTGATGTAATTGTTAGGTACCATGTTGTAGACATCATCCCTGTTGCAATTATTGGAGTCATTGGTGGTCTCCTTGGGAGCCTCTATAATCATGTTCTACACAAGGTCCTCAGGCTCTATAATCTCATTAACGAGTAAGCACTCTCGCAGTCTGTTTGGTCAAACTTCCAAAATCTGCTTATTTAAAAAGTGCTTTTGGAGAATAAAACTTTCTAAAATAAGCACTTTTGGCTTCCTAGAAGTTTGGCCAAATAGGCTATCAATTGAGTTAAAAATTCTCCAGATTCCCAAGTGATCATATGTTATCTCTGATCTTAAAAGCTAAAAGGCAGTGCATGTTCTCAAAAGTTAACCATTTGAACTCTAAATATGGCTGCTCTAACATTTATCCTTCTGTTATATTGCAGGAAGGGAAAATTACATAAGCTTCTTCTTGCTTTGAGTGTCTCCCTCTTCACCTCTATATGCACGTATGGTCTTCCTTTTCTTGCTAAATGCAAGCCTTGTGATTCATCCCTATCAGTGTCTTGTCCTGGTACTGGAGAGACAGGAAACTTCAAGCAATTCAACTGCCCAAATGGCTATTACAATGATCTGGCCACTCTTCTCCTTACAACAAACGAGGACGCGGTCAGAAACATTTTCTCCCTAAACACTGCCACTGAATTCCAAGTCACATCACTTCTCACCTTCTTTGTGTTGTATTGCATCTTGGGAGTTATTACTTTCGGGATTGCAGTACCATCTGGTCTCTTCCTTCCAATCATCCTCATGGGTTCAGGTTAGTTTTTTTTTCTTTTGGCCGCCGGCCGAAATTAATCATGGGCGCTAGCCAAAATATACAAAATCTATACACTGATTATGTATATACAATATGTACATTTATACTTAATATACCAAACCTATACATTTGCTGGCTATTGTTTTTTTGAGCGGCCCAAAAATGTAATTATTCCTTTCAGGTTATGGTCGGTTGCTTGGCATTGCAATGAGACCTTACACAAAAATTGATCAAGGGTTGTATGCTGTTCTTGGAGCAGCTTCCCTTATGGCTGGTTCAATGAGAATGACTGTTTCTGTTTGTGTCATATTTCTTGAACTAACAAACAATCTTCTTCTTCTGCCAATCACAATGCTAGTCCTTTTAATTTCTAAAACTGTAGGAGACTGTTTTAACCCAAGTATCTATGATATAATCTTGGAATTAAAAGGTCTACCTTTCTTGGAAGCAAATCCTGAGCCATGGATGAGGAATATTACAGTTGGTGAGCTTGCTGATGTAAAGCCACCAGTAGTTACACTTCAGGGAATTGAGAGAGTTAGACGAATCGTAGAGGTTTTAAGAAACACCACACACAATGGTTTCCCTGTTGTAGATGGAGCGATACCCGAATTGCATGGACTTGTCTTAAGAACTCACCTTCTTTTGGTGCTAAAAAAGAAGTGGTTCTTGAATGAGAGAAGGAGAACAGAGGATTGGGAAGTAGAGGAGAAATTCACATGGATTGATCTAGCAGAAAGGTGGGGTAAAATTGAAGATACTGCGGTTACAAAGGATGAAATGGAGATGTATATTGATTTGCATCCCTTGATCAACACAACCTCTCATACCGTGGTGGAAAGCATGTCAATAGCAAAGGTATTAGTGGCTTTCAGGCAAGTGGGGCTTCGACACATGATCATCGTACCCAAATACCAAGCAACAGGGGTGAGTATAAGATACTTTACAATTTCTATGCCTCAGTCCCAAACAAGTTGACACTAATAGAGTTTGCTACGTTTATTTTGCAACACAAGTAGTATAACTAAATTGTGTCATGCTTTTTTGTAGGTATTTCCGGTGGTCGGAATCTTGACCAGACAAGACCTAAGAGCCTGCAACATTTTGAATGTTTTCCCCCATCTGGCGAAGTCTAAGAGTAGCAAAAAGGGGCACTGAACTCTTATATGGAGAAAATATGTTTGTCATTCTTTTGTAGTTTTGCTTTCAATCATCCCTTCTTTTCTTCCAACATTTTAGGAAGAAATACAGAAAAAGTAAATGACAGGAAGCCTAAAGCCCACTTCACTATGTAAATAAATCAACAGAAATCTATCAATAGTCATTCATATAAAATTCAATTACATTTGACACGAATCCAAAACATTATTCAAACTCTTCATAAAATTTGAAGTAAAAGAATCATAATACATCACATGAACAACTTACAGACAAAACTAACATAGTGCTCCACTCCATATAAATACCAGCTACTCCGCCTCATCTAGTGCAAAACATTGAATCAATAAAGCAAAAATATGTCTTACAACAGGAAGACTAATGCCATTTGTATAGTCAAAATTGCAGCAATGAAAGCGAAGAACGGAGTACAAAAACGAAGAGAAGCTGCAGAAGAGGAGGTAGGCGTGGAAGAAGCTGCCTGATTAGAAGGTGCACTATCAGTAACAGTTGTGATCTTAAGCTTCATTCCCTGGTCACAGTGACCCGCTGTTCCACACGCAAAGTATCGAGTACCTGCCTTGTTTAGTTTAACAACATCGTTACCCGTGCTCATCGAGTTCACTGTACTGCTTATATCACAACTCTTGTATGAGCCTTCACCCTCGAGTTCTACAACACTGTGAAGGGTTGGACTATACCTAAATGCTGCAAATATATCGAAAATTTGGAGTTAGATGATCCATAAAATAAAAAGTTTAGTTCTCTATAGCCTATTCAAACAAGATATGCAAATTGCAATTAATCGACTGAATGAAGTCTCACAGAATCCACTTGAGTAGGTCAAATTAAAATGGGTCAAATTAATAAACAGTTTATGACTCAACTCGTCCAAAATTTGTTTGGGTCAAGATAAATAACGGGTCATAACTCAAATGATCTGCTCAACATGACCTGACCCACCCTCCTTTTTCAGTTTGCATTTTTCTTAAAAAAGAAGGTGAAAGCTAATTATTTTTCTTATATTATTAGCTTAAATTAGTTTTCATATGTTTGAGTTTATGTTGCATTTTGACCGATTGGGTTATAAATTTGACCCTTTCGACCGAACCATATTTGATGAATCATTTTTTAATCAACCCATTAGGTCAAGCCAACAAAATATCATGAACCAAGTCGTTTAAACTTGGACGAGTTAAGCATGGCTAGAAAATGAGTTGATTTTGCTACCTCTAATTCTACTAGATTTTTTGTAGAAACAAGAGAAATCAAAGAGCAATTAGCAAACCTAGTGTATCTCCAACTTTGAATGTCTGACCAGAAGACCAGGAGTTGAAATCAGTGGATTCATCCCATCCTTGGCTTCCTCCAACAACGTGTTGGGCCGCCATTGCTGTTTTCTGGATCATCACCGCTACAATAACAAAAGTTAACAAAGATTTGCGTAGAGCCTCCATATTGGTAACAAATTGATTTTGTCCACACTTGCTTAATTTCACAGATTATAATAAGTACTAATTGTAGAATTTTAAGATAAACCTGACCTTCAACGCTTAGGAAACAAGGAGACGTTTGGTATATATACAGTTCAACAGCTGTACACATATGATTGCCATCTAATTTGTTTGGTAGTTGGTGCCTACAAATCTTGGATCTCAAGAATGTTTACATTTCTTAACTTTCTTTTGTGACAAGTATAGTGGTTGGTGCACTGCATGGAATGATAACAATGGTTATAAGTATTATTTTCTGCTTGCTGTTCACATTATTTGGTGTTCATTGTCCAAAAATACGAGAATAAGCTTGTTCGACACACTTAGGCACTACGTGTTGAGTGTGACAGGGTACGCTAAGCAAATACTATTCTGGTTGGTCCACTGATTTTTGGGTGATTTGGGTTTTAATCCAAGTTACCACTTTACTATTTTTTTTCTTTTTTTTTTGGGGTAGGTTAGGTGCTATTGATTTCCAATAATAAGTGAAATAAAAGTTTGCCAACAGATAATTAGATTTTAATAGGCCGGTGATCGAAATACTTGCATTTTAGGCCAATGCAAGACCCTTTTAGCGAATTCTCTACCAAATATCCGAAACGCTCCCGAGATCCCCGGATACAAATCAAGCATGCTACATCAAGGTAAACGATGCTACAAACTCACTCACGCACTCGGATTTCTCATATGGCTGAGCTAAGACTTACTTTTCTACGAAATCACCCAAAATATTCAAATTCCACAATTTTACAAATAGAGTCACAAAATACATTAGAACTCCTTAGGAAGCCAACAAATGGCCCGACTAAGTCACAATAACCCTCCGGACCTACCGAAAGCGACGAAACTTGAATAAGAACCCATATACTCAAAAGTTAACTTTCGGTCAAACTTATCATTTCAAAACTATGCATTTTGGGGTTTTCTTCTTAAAATCATATAAAGGCACATCGGGAATCGTGCTACCCATCCACGTGCGTCACAAACCCCACACAGAGTCTATGAAAAGGGTAATTTAGTCAAATAAAGGTCTTTCGCTAAAAACGACCGGATGAATAATTACAACCCCATTTCACCCCAACCCAATTCATGATTTAAACATTAATTTAATGGAAATTTTTATTATGAATAATTAAGATAGTGATTATAAACTTACCATCCAGCTTAAACGACCCAAATGCCTTTGAAATCGTCCCATTTTGAGCTCTAAAACTTAAAATATGAAAATGAGAAAATATTTTGAAGATGGGGAATTAATTCACCGTTTGCTACAATTCCTTCTTCACGATTGCGGACCCCTGTCCGTGTTCTCAAAGAACAATCCTAACCCGGCCCTACGTGATCGCAACATGTTGCACACGGTCGCGACGGGGCTATCTCTTTGGGAATTCGGTCCAACATCAACACACTAAATATATCGAGATGGATATTCACTTTGTTCGCGAAAAGGTAGCTCGTGGACAAGTACGTGTCTTACATGTCCCTTCAAGGTACCAAATTGCCGACATCTTTACTAAGGGTCTCCCTTGATTCTTTCGAAGATTTTAGGGACAGTCTCAGCGTACGACAACCGCCCGCTATGACTGCGGGGGTGTGATAGAAGGTATACCCGACCGAAAATTAATGGTATAAATTACCATATTTGTAGAATTCTTGTACAAGTGTAATTATGATATTAGTATTATATTAGGACTAGGTATTAGTTTTGTATTAGAAAAATATAGATTTATTTTCCATATTTAGATATTGTATATCATGTATATATACCTCTTCATTAATGAAAATAATCAAGAGATTATTTGTTTCAAATATATCAATTAAAAATGACCATTCAAATACGTTAGGATGAATTGAGTCTGGTGTAACCATTTCATATATATGTTTCATTTTGTAAATATATATAGCTTAAAATTTATAAGTAATAAATTCGTTGAAACTCTTCAAATTCCTTTCTTCAAGTTCTTGGAGTAATAAATAGAATTTACAATGCCATAACTAAAGAATGTAAAATGCTAGTTGTGAATGACGTCTGGGGAACATTTAATTGCTCAATGCAACTCTTTCAATTCTCCTAATAATTTAGGCTGGCCCGTAAAGCTGATTAATGTAAATTATAAAGGGCTGCATTGAGTAAGTATTTAATTAGATCTTTAATTGGTGTCTGATTCAATGTATAGGGTCGAAAATTCATTACTGCTTTTGAAAGTGTAATTCAACCTTCATGTAATTTAAATATTACAATTTCATATTTAATTAGATATTTTTATTTATTACATTTTAATTTAGTGCAAAGGTAAAATTGTAATCTAACTTTGAAGGTATGAGCTTTCCACTTTTAATATAATATGATGTTCCATTAAGCGTAAAGTCAAGGTCATTAGTGAAGATAATTGGTCATTGTTTTTGCTCTTCTAAATACTTCAAAAAGGTCAGTCCGATGCATTAAGCTCCCGCTATGCGCGGGCTCTTCTAAATACTTGAGGAGTCAAATTATTCTAATTTCTATCTAATTTGTCTTGAAAAAACACTGGTATTACTTTAGGCCCTTACTCTTTTGCCCACATAGCTATCTCATATAATTTCACACTATCTCGATGAAATATTCTATACATCTACCTTTTCTCGAAGTATTTATTTAGATAAAGACTTGATTTTTTTCCTCTTTCCTGACAAATATTTCTTAAAAGATGGAGTGTGAATTAAACTCATGCTTCCCTTCTGAATTAGATAAATTTCATATATATATATATGAAATCAAGTGAATTTCAACAATCTTTTTTATCTATTATTTAAGGTTTTAAAACATTCGTTAAGAAAATAAAAAATCTAAGTCTTGCAATCCAGAATTCTCATCATTTCTTAACACTTGAGGCACATGCAAAATGACCTAGAACATACAAAAACTTACAATCATTACTTTAATGTTGGTTTCTAAAGAAGGTGACAATCTGGTTAAACACAATATCTTTAGCAGTAATTCCTATAATAAAATCAGCATGAGCAAAATTCTTGACATATTGAACATGTAACTTGTCCTCATCGTGGAATTTGAGGTAATCGAGTAACGTCTCCACATCTTTAGAATCAGATAGTGCATCTTGGCCTCCATAGCTGAGAAACAGGGGAAGGTCTCGAGGGATATTTGCCAAATTATAATGTGGAGGTTTAGCTTCACCATAATGTGCCAAATTATAGTTGGTGCCATAGTCGTATTTCCTTAGGACTCCATCTCTAACAGCTGCATTTAATTAATGTTGCACATAGTTAAGATAAGTAGCAACATGATTAATCAACTGGTTAAGCTCTATGATTAGGGGTTTTAATTTGACGTAAGATCCTCAAATTTTACTCGTTGTAACGATAATGTCACAAAATTATTAAAGTAGTTACACTTTTTCCAATATAACAGTAAAATCGCAAAACTATTTTTTTGTCATATTAAAGTAACTGAACTTTACCCACTTTAACCGTAAAGTGATAATTTTATCCAGTATGACAATAAAATGACTTGTATCTTTACTGTTATAACATATAATTGGTAAAGTTCAGTTAATTTAATAAGACAAAAATAGTTTTGTGACTTTACTATTATAGTGGATAAATTTTAGTGACTTTAATGTTATAGTGACAAAGTTAAATTACTTTAATATGATAAATATAGTATTATGAGTTTATTATTGTGATTGATAAAGTTTAATGACCATAAGCATATATTATTGAAGAGACTTACTTTGAGCCAAATGCACAAAATTCTTAGTCGATGTGGGTTGAGGCTCGTTCTTCAAGAAAAGTTCGACTGTGGAGGCATTTAGACAACAGTTCTTCCCTGTATATATGTGGAAAATAATTAAGCTTTGATAATAAATGCAAATGACTTCGTCAATTATTGAAGAATATGTCTAATTAATTAGATTAGTACCTGTAATTGCAGTCAGGAAGTCATAACAATCAACTCCAGGCTGAGCACACAAGGCCTTGAGAAAATTAGACACAGGCGCACTGAGAAAAAAAAAGTGTCATCAGTTGTGAAGATTGAAAAATAACAAAAATTAGTTGTAGTTAGTCATAAGTGATTTACCTTTTTGGATTAAATTCAGCAAGACCAAATATAGTAGTGATCTGTTGACATAAGCACATATATAATTATAGAGAATTAAAAAGAGATTATCTAATTTTGCACTTAATTACCTCGCCAACAAAGGACTTGGCTGCAACCACACCAAGTGCAGTGGTCATATGGCTCAAGTAAGCAATTGGGCTGAGCAAAGCTGCTGATTTTATCTTGTCTATTTGTCTTCCTTCTGAGAATGATGCCAAAGCTACCAAAGTTCCCTAAAAAAATTCATAATACATTTATTTAATTGGTTTATAAATAATGGAGTATTTAAGAATGTTGGAAGTTAACTAGTGTTGTTTTTTATTCTGAACATACCAATGAATGGCCCACGTAGTGAGTTTTCTGTCCAGTTTGCTTGTAGACAAGGTTAATGACACTGGGTAAGTCATGGACTACAAGATCATCCCATGACCAATTCCAGTAGTCCTGTGTACCACAATTTAGATAAATAAGATATTTTATATATTAAGATTTATAGAATTAATGTGTTACTAATGATTAAGGGGGATTTGAAGGATATACAGGATCACTAGAATCAAGATTGACATGGCGCTGGCTGTATCTTGTTCCTCTGGTGTTGGCAATCCAAACATCAAAACCACTGTCTGCTAAAATCATTGCTAGTGATTGTTCTGGTAAATTCATTAGCCACGTTACTCCGTCCTGCAAAACAATTTCCAAAATTTGTCTAATTCTTCACCCACAATCAACATTTTTAAGTTTGAAATGTTAACGTACGTGTCCATATTTTGTGTTCGTATTGGAGCAGTAAAATCTGTTGTATTTACTCAAAGACAAGCTTTGCCTCTTTTAAAAAAGACCTATACCCGCCCCGTCGCAATCAACATAGATATTTGCAGATTCACAAGTTTTTTTTAAATGATGATTGAGTCATTTTTTATGCACCTCGATCATTCCACTAATACTTGCTATCTTCTATCAGTATAGATATTGAGTAATTTCGCTCACTAAGAGTTAAACAGATAAAAATAAATCACAAACATATCTATATATTTCGATCTCTCATCATTCTTACATATTCTATTGATCAATAGGCCACATCTTTGGATGCAAATATACGACCTTATGTTATAGTCTATGCGGGTAAGCATATAAACGAGCGTTTCATAAGTTAATTACCTTCTCGTGAGCAGCTGCGCAAACGGCCAATAAGCCAGCCAATAGATATCTCAGTATCTGTTTTGTCTAAATTCTATGGGATTGGGACAAAATGGAGGAGTTTTACGTGCCTCAAGTATAGACGTACGGCCGACTTAACAAGAAGATCTTAATTTTAGGATAAGAATGAAGAGAGCTCCAAATCGAGCTTCCATTTCTGCAGGTTGACATCATTAATTCTGTAATCTTCCTTTATCTTAATGATGTTACTAGAAAGCTTTGTTGCTCGGACTCTAAAAAAATGTATTGTTTGGACTCTTAAAAAATATTGTCAGGTGTGTGTCTGCTCCTCCAAAAACGATGCATTTTTTAAAATCTAACACAAGTGCGACAATATTTTTGAAGAGTCCTAGCCACATCTAGAAAAGAGGGTTCATCTTCTATCTTCTAATACTATTATTATATTATCGCAATTATTTTCTACTAGACATTTGTTTAATATCGAACAAAGTTCAGTGGTTAAATTGTTTTAAAAATCATTCGCTTTATCTATTGTTAAACTTGCCACTTGTCCTAAGAAAATTATACAAGTACTAGTGAGTAAATGATAGACGACATAGGTACAAGGTCCCCCACTGATTGTAAACCTGAGCAACAGGACGAGGTAAGACGCGCGGTTTCACTGTTTTGTCCCTGTGGTTTCACACCTAAATCCTCTCTCACAGAAATTATGATAGCATCTGCTTTAAGCTATAATGAGAAAAAAATATTTATTGCAGTATTCTTATTTTCTGCCTGGGGAAGACAGGGGACACACCAGTCACGAATCTCCTATGTTCCTGCTAAGTAAATAGATGATTATATATAATATACTCCCTATGATTTTTTTTACGTATATATAATAGACTCCCTTAATTTTAAAATGTTTGTCTTACTTTTCTTTTTGATCCGTTTCAAAATATTTGTCTCTTTTCTTTTTTGACAACTCTTTATTCCAATTTTCCACCTTAATACCACAAGATTAAAAGATATTTTAGTATATTATTCATATCTTTAATTTAAAATCACTTGATTCAAAAATGTTACTTTCTTAATCTTCGTGTCAAGTCAAAACCAAAAAAATAGTTTAAAACGAAATAAGTATGTTGAATGTTTACTTCTTTATGTTTTGACCGCACTCAATGGAAATCATGGCTCCATCACTGAGCTCAGGTATGTTTTGGCGTTTAGTTTTCTTTTCGAGAAATATATGAGTTGTAGTTTTTTTCTAAAAGTTATGATCCAACATGCTTACCACCAATACTCCATGCTGCAATAAAACAGGCTGCCTGTTCTTCCCGCCACCACCTACACGGCCTTCCGGAATTCTTTGTACACTTAGTATGTATCCATCATCAGTAGTCACCTGAAAAAATTGCAAATTTAAGAAAAACATGTAAAGTCCATTGTTTAATCTGGTGGACAATGCCATTCTGATGTGGCAAAAAAACAGAGGAGCTAGAGGGACTGAAATCAAGGCAATTAGGTGTACCTCATATTCCTGGCACTTATAACCATGAATAGTCACATAGGTGTCGCACATTGCACTTTGTGCTGCAGCATTATTAACAGCAACAAAGCCTAAATGACCTCTCATGTTGGACCCAAATGTTGGATGAGTCTCAAACACTAAGATTATTAATGTCATAAAGCCTAGAATCATGAATAATCTGTGGAGCTCCATTCTGTTGTGATGTTTGTAAATTATGACGGGACGTATCAGGTATACTAAATGTGTGCACTTGAGATGCTTTAAAAATGAGGAAACTTATTTATAGATGGAAATTAGAAACATAGAGACAGCAGGTGGGAAAACGATTTCTAATCTTTTGATCTTCTCTGGACTTAATTGCAAACTGACTACTGGACAATCTTGTTTTTCTGATTTCTTGATTTTCGAAACGGTATGGACAATTTGTCACTTTGCCTTTCTGGTGCCACTTAATTCTGTTACCATTTTCTGGTGAGGAGTGAGAATTTGCATGGAATGGGTCTTGGAGCCCACTAAGTTTGATGTTTTATGCGTTGCTTTTTTCGATCAACGTAACCGATGATTAGGGATGACAACGGATCGGATCTGGACCGGATCCTACTAGATCCAGATCCAGATTCATTTTTCATACCTGAATCCAGATCCGGATTCAGATCCATCGGGTCCATAAAAATTAGATCCAAATCTGAATCCACGAATCGGATCTGGATCCACATGTAAAAAAATTTAGCAAGAAAAATTTGCCTAGCTAAATTTTTTTTTTTGAACTGACAAACGATTTTTACTTAGCTAACAGTTTACTGTGTTTCAATTTTGAAATGTTCATATGAGATATTTTGTTCGTTGTCTCGTTTTGATTGTGAGCTATTAATTGAAAATGTTGGACAATGACAATAGTTGTGGAAAATGCAGACTAGTATTTCCACAATGCAGAACTTGAATGTGCTTGAAATCTTCACAAATGAAGTGAATATAATTTTAACTACTTGTCTATGGAGATATTAGTCATTTACTAATATAACATTGATTTTATTATCGAAGTTACCTCTTTATTTTTTGGTTTTTGAGTTAACGTGGGGGATAAATTAAACTTGTTTTGAGAATTAAACTTGCAAGGATGTGCTTAGCAATTTTAAAAAAATACTTATAAAATACATTCTAGGTTATGAATATATTTAATAAAAAATGAATCCACGGGTCGGATCTGGACCAGATACGGATCATAAATACAAGATCCAGATCTAGATCCGATCCGATCCGTCAGAAACGGATCCGGGTCCGATCCGGATCTGTCGGGTCCAAATTTTGAAGATCCATATCCTATAAAATGGATCTGGATCCACCGGGTCCAGGATCCACTGCCATCTCTACTGATGATATGATATAAACATGCAAGCTAAGTGTTAAATATACACGGTATGCCCACGGTTTGGGCTAATGATTTGGTATTGTTTGTTGTAATATTTTAGTGTAAATATTACATTATTAGAATTGTATACTTACCATAATTGTATAGTTAGTGTTCAAGTAGAATAAAGTTTTACGAGTAGAATAAAAATAGAATTTTCCTATTATGAAAATTGTAAATTGTATATATACTCTTTCATTAATGAGAATAATCAAGGGATTATTTCTTTCATGGTATCAAGAGTCTATGTTTATTTTCTCTCCCAAATATTTCCGTCCAAACAGCCCGGAATCCGACCTCCCTTCCTCGGGTTCCGTGCCCGAATTTTTTTCTTCTTCTCAAATTTCTTCTTCTGAATCCCTACATCACGTCTTGTGTTGCTATTAAGGCTAAGAACACGTTTCACCCTGCCCTTGTTGTTTCTAATATCAAGAATCACATTCCTATCGTTTTTGAGATAGAAAACGTCCATTATGCGACGTGTGCCGAATTGTTCAAAGTTCATGAACGCTCGCATCAAGTTCTCCATCATATTATCTCTGCGATTCCTACGGATACGGAGGTGCCCAGACCCGAGAATGATCCTAAGTTATGGACGACACTTGATGCTACTGTTCTTCAGTGGATTTACTCCACTATTTTTACCGATCTCTTGCAGACGATTATCGAACCAGACACCACGACGATGGCGGCTTGGAATAGAGTCCGTGATATATTCCAAGATAATCAAAATTCTCGTGTTGTTACCTTGGAGCAGGAGTTCTCCCACGTCAACATGGAAGATTTCCCCAACGTTTCAGCATATTGCAAAAGGTTGAAGGAGTTGGCAGACCAACTCCGCAATGTTGGTGCGCCAGTCACCAACGACCGCCTTGTCCATCAGATGGTTGCATGCCTTTCAGAGGCATATAATGGTGTTGGCACGCTTCTTCGTCAGAGAAGCCCTCTTCCGCAATTTTATCAGGCTAGTTCTATGCTTACACTTGGAGAAGCCCGCTTGACCAAAAAGACGGCTACCGATGCTAGTCCCGTTGTCATGATGACCAAGTCCAATTTTCCTCCGTCCTGTTCCAACAACTCGAGCCAAAACCGCAACAACGGTGGCGGCAAAAAGGGTCAGAATCGGAAAAATAATGGAAAAAATCGCGGCGGCAACATAGTTGGCAGCCGGAACAGTGGCAGTGGCGGTGGTGCCCCTCGGGTCAGTCAGCAACATCAGTTTTGGGCCCCTATGCAGTGGCATTGGGCCAGCCATTTTGGGCCTAACAGTGGCGGGTTTCCAGCTTACTATCCGGGAAATTGGGGCCCAAATTTTCAACAGCCCAGGCCCAGTTTTCAGGGTCCAGTCTCGGGTTTCAGTCCAGCGTGTTTGGGCCTCGGCTCCCACAGGCCCATCATGCAGCGGGCCCCACACCAACCAACATTGAAGCCGATATGCACACACTTGGATTAAATCCACAAGACCCGAACTGGTATATGGACACCGGATCCACGACCCACATGACGTCCGACCAAGGTACTCTCTCGTCTTATTCCAATTTGAGATGCCCTCGTGGCATAATTGTTGGTAATGGTAATTCAATTCCAATTCGTGGTTATGGTCATAAAACATTGTCGCCCCCCATCCACCACTTATCTTGAAAAATACCCTTCATGCCCCCAAATTGATTAAAAATTTAGTGTCTGTCCGAAAGTTCACCATTGATAATTCAATGCCTATTGAATTTGATCCATTTGGGTTTTCTGTGAAGGATTTCAAGACAGAGAGTCATTTCATGAGGTGTGATAGTAGGAGATATCTTTATCCTATCACGCCAAGTTTCGGTTTCTCGAATCACGCATTGCCATCAACTTTTGAAGTTCTGGCTCCTTCCTTGTGGCATGCTCATCTAGGTCATCTATTTTGTCTTCCTTAGATAAAAACAATTTAGTTTTTTGTAAGAGTACGTGTAGCACTCCGAGTTGTCAATCTTGTTCTTTAGAAAAAAATATTAAGTTGTCATTTGTAGATTCTAATTCTCATACTTTAATGCCATTTTATATTATTCATAGTGATCTATGGACGTCTCATGTTCTTAGTTCTTTGAGTCATCAGCATTATGTTCTCTTTTTGGATGATTATTCTAAATTTTTGTGGACTTTTCCAATAGCGAAAAAATCTCAAGTTTTTTTCATCTTCTTAACATTTAGAGCATTCATTAGAACCCAATTCGAACGTTAAATAAAAAATATCCAAATGTGATAATGGCAAAGAATATGACAATGGGGTATTTCGGGAATTTTGTGCAAATAATGGGATCAATTTTTATTTTTTTTGCCCTCATAAGTCTTCACAAAATAGGAAAGCCGAACGCAAAATTCGTACCATTAACAACATTGTCCGCACTTTATTAATTCATACTTCCATACCCCCGTCTTTTTGACATCATGCTCTAGAAATGAGTATATATCTTCTTAACATTATTCCTTTCAAAGGTTTGACATATTCGTCCCCCTTCAAATTTTATATAATAAGACCCCCATCGTATTCACATTTTAGGGTCTTTGGGTGCTTGTTTATCCACTCTTTCCGTCCACCACAATTAACAAACTTCAGGCCCGTTCTACCCCGTGTGTGTTCTTGGGTTATCCGTCAAATCATCGTGATTACAAATGTTTTAATTTATCTTCTAATAAAATCATCATTAGTCGCCATGTAATTTTTTATGAATCCCAATTTCCATTTGCAAAGGTTAGTAATTTTGTGCCGAGTTCGTATAATTTTTTGGATGATGGTATATCTCCGTATATTATTCACCAGTTTTCGGACATATCCCGCACCCCAAATCCTCCAATGCCCATCGACCATCTGGTCCCACTGTCCCAGCCTCGTCTGGACTTGGCCAAAGATTTGGGCTACCCAGCCTAACATCGAATCTGATCCAGCCTCGTGATCCCTACCGCTTCGCTATCAGTGTTGGGCCAAGAAGCCCATCGCTGCTAGTCCGTCCCGAGTCCAGAAAATTCTCAAAATCCCCTCAATTCTTCCCCGAGTCATAGCCCAGTCACTCGTATTCAACAGAGTATTTTTAAACCAAAAAGACATTTTAATTTAAATTCTAATGTTCTTAAATCACCTTTACCCCGTAATCTTGTGTCTGCGTTAAATGACCCGAATTGGAAAATCGCTATGACCGATGAATATAATGCTCTTATTGATAATAAGACGTGGGAGTTGGTGCCCCGTCCATCTGGTATTAATATTATTCGGTCTATGTAGATTTTTGCTCATAAGGACAATTCAGACGGTTTGTTTGCAAGGCATAAGGCTCGACTTGTGGGTGATGGTAAGACTTAGTAGGTTGGTGTGGATTCTGGTGAGACGTTTAGTCCGGTGGTCAAGTCGTCTACCATTCGCACTGTGCTCAGCTTGGCTCTTTCGAAAGCATGGCCCATTCATCAGTTAGATATGAAGAATGCTTTATACATGGTGTTCTCAAGGAAATAATCTATATGCATCAGCCCTTGGGGTTTAGGGATCCCAATTATCCTCATCATGCCTGTCTGTTGAAAAAGTCCTTATATGGGCTTAAGCAGTCTCCATGTGCCTGGTATAAGAGGTTTGTCGACTATGGGGTTCACTCACAGTAGGTCGGATAATTCCTTGTTCATATATGTCGTGGTTCTTCCTTGGCTTATATACTATTATATGTGGATGTTATTATCTTGACTGCCTCTTCCGATGCCTTACGCCAGTCTATCATGGCAATGCTCAGTTCTGAGTTTGCGATGAAAGACTTGGGGCCATTGAGTTATTTTTGGAGATTGCTGTCACTCGTCATGCAACTGGATAGTTCTTATCACAGAGGAAGTATGCAGTCAAGATCATTGAGAGGGTTGTGATGTCATCCTGTAAGTCCACTTACACTCCGGTTGATACTAAACCCAAATTGGGTGCTGCAGTTGGCTCCTCTTATGAGGATCAGACCCGATATCGCATTCTTGCAGGGGCCCTTAAGTAACTTACGTTCACAAGACCAGATATTACATATGCCGTACAACATGTTTGTTTGTTTATGCATGATTCCAGGGTTAAGCACATGAATGCGCACAATCGCATTATTCGGTACATCTAGGGGACACTTGACTATGGCTTGTATTTATATCCGTCATCGACGTCTACACGTGTCTCGTATACTGATGCTGATTGGGGTGGTTGTCCGGACACCGGACGGTCTACGTCTGGCTATTGTATGTTTCTTGGTAACAACTTGGTCTGCGAAACGTCAGTCGACTTTATCCCGCTCCAGTGTAGAGGCCGAGTATCGAGGGGTAGCCAATGTGGTCTCTGAATCATGTTGGTTACATAATCTGCTTGTAGAGCTTCATTGTCCTATTTAGAAAGCGACTTTTGTTTATTGTGATAATGTTAGTGTCATCTACCTTTCTGGTAATCCGATTCAGCACCAGCGCACTAAACATATCGAGATGGACATTCACTTTGTTTGTGAAAAGGTCGCTCGTGGACAAGTACGCGTCTGTCATGTCCCTTCCAGGTATCAAATTGCAGACATCTTTACAAATGATCTTCCCTCGGTCCTTTTTGACGATTTTAGGGACAGTCTCAGCGTACGAAGACCGCCCGCTCTGACTGCGGGGGTGTTAAATATACACGGTATGCCCACGGTTTGGGCTAATGATTTGGTATTGTTTGTTGTAATATTTTAGTGATAATATTACATTATTAGAATTGTACACTTACCATAATTGTATAGTTAGTGTCCAAGTAGAATAAGGTTTTAGGAGTAGAATAGGAATATGATTTTCCTATTATGAAAATTGTAAATTGTATATATACTCTTTCATTAAGGAGAATAATGAAGGAATTATTTCTTTCACTAAGGAATGTATTAGAATGTGAATGGGGTGCTTTCTTGATGTTGAAGTTCAACGGATTACTGTTTAACAATTTTGAAGCTAATTTACTCGACTTATATAGAAATTAACTCGGATGGATTACATTTGGCAGAATTAACGAAAATATGGGGCTTTTTTTTTGTTGTACATGTTACATATCTATTTGGTTCTATGATAATGCCTTATAATGGGCAGATTATATTTGTGATATTTGGATATGCCCCCAAATCCAGCTAAATCTCAAGACTGGTATAAGTAATTGCAACTTGTAAGGTTCTCCATTTGTTTAGGAGATAGCGCCTGCATCATCTTAACTTGTGATAACCGTTTAACTTGATTTTATAACCTGCACATGTGCTTTTACTACTTCCACTTGGCTAATTTGTGATGTTATTTGTATATAACCTATTTTACCTTTTTCCTTCTTCAATTGGACTTTCTCAAAACAACTTAGCACCAATTGCTATTTAAACAACCAAACGACCAAGAAAACAACAAACTGTAGGTAAAAATTGGTTTCAGAAAGATTAAACAGAACAAAGCTGAGTCGAGAGATGACTCTTTGTCTTTAAGACAAAATTGTCTCCCAAGATAAAACAACAACGATCAACAGTACAAAACAAGTAAAGTTGATTCTAGCGAACAAAATAAATATAGAACAGACTGCTGAAGAAGGAGAGAATTTTGCTGTGTTTCTGTATATTTCGAACAGAACAGAACATAATAAAAGAGTTTTTTTTGTTGTTTTTCTTAAACTGAACAATAATGTTCAATTTATAGTTGAAGAGGAGGGTCGTTGCAACGTTTCCGAAATCTTCCGAACCGTTGTAGCGTTTTCATAATCATCAGGGATCAAAGTGTAAATAAGACACTTCAGGGACTAAAAAGAAAATTACAAAAAAGAGCCCGTGGCCTGAGCCGGACAGGCGACGGTGTGCGTGGGGCTTAGCCCCGAACCCAAGCTCACCTAGGTCCTCCCTTTTCTTAACACATGGGTTACCTCTTGGGATCCCAAACCCTTACTAAAAAATATAGCTTATATAGTGCTCAATCCTTCCATATTCTACCTATGTGGGAGATTGATTATTTGACCAAACAATCTAGCTAGTCATGTCTCAAACACCTTACTTTGTGTACCAATATCTCATTCATTTCTTAACGAACTTTGACAATACTTGGCACTAATATCATCTACTCATTTAGTAGATTAGGCATGTGCGAAGAAACGATGTTTCCGACATGCGGGGCCACATATTTAAGTTACTAAATACGGAAAAAACTCAAATCACACGTAGTTAAATTTCCAACACAAACAATTGAAATTTTGGACACTAAAGTATATTGTTATCGCTTTTGAAGTGACCAAATGGGAGAGACTGGATTTGGACGTTCCTTTGGTTTAGCGACCTACCTAACAGAAGATTGAAAACAATGTTTAAATTACTGACGGAGTAAAAAAAGTATTTAAACTGTAAATGTACTTAGAAGATAACTAAAAATAAATGTATATATGAAAAAGGCTAATTGATAATCCAGTATAAATGGTGATTAACTTGCTATCACAAAACTGATTGTGTAAAGACCTACACTATTGATGTACATAACTTAAATCCTAAAACATATTTAGTTGTTGCTTTTTTATTTATTACACAGGGGTAGGAGAAGGAGAAATGGGAAGGTAATTACAACGTGAAGATTTGAACCCTTATCAACAAGGTGAAAGTTCAGATAACCAATCAATTAAACAACTAGATCTGTACTATTGAGCTGTTGTTTAGCTTTAACTGTCGCATGTAAACGCAACCCATATAAGGGAAATACTATCAAACTCATTGAAAGGGTGACGCAATTCGAATACCAATGCTTGCTGAACTTTCGTATTAGATGGAACAAAAATATAATAACAAAAAGAAAAAGGAAAATCGGCAAAATTCCATACGTCAAAGCAATCGTACCATAATACATGTAATCCGTTGGTTATAGTTATGTATGTATTTTTTAGGACGACATACATGATTGATTGATATCATATCCCTTTTACTCAAAAGAGAATAAATTGAGAAATCTATTTCAGCAACACCCAAAAAAGAAAAACGTGTTCGAATTCAATTGAGGGCTTTAAATTATAAGGAACATGGTAATGAGATCTTATTGGGCCATAAAATGGAACCTTTTCCCTTTTGAATTTTGATGGGCATGAACTATTTTAGGCCTCAAAATCTCTAGTCTTGCGAGTTTTCACTACATTTTTTCACATGAATTGACCTTCGAACGCACTGGTCTTTAATTTTTGCACCTCATATTTATTTAATGAAATTATCCAAACCTGATTTGTACGATATAATTTCTGTAACATTTTTACCTTCGAAAACTAAATTTTTGCCTTGCTCGGCATAAGTTATGCAGGAAGTCCAGTTAAAGAGGTTAACCTTGGGCTCTTCAGCCCTTTAAGCGGCTTAGAGAAATGAAACATCTACTTTGTTACTTGTTCAAAGAAATGAGCAATCACTAGACCCATTCCTACTTTTTATAGCTAGCCCGAAATTCCAAAATGCAAGGTTTTACTAAATAACATACAATAGGTTTCTTTTGGTTCATTAAAAAAGAGAAATGTCAATCAGATCACTGAGGAATGGAGAAGAAATATATACATAAACAGAATACATCCTTGTTTATTAACAAAGCTGTTCTTTATAACTTTATACACCGTAAGTGTGTGCCAATGCACACCCGATCTCATGGCCCTCAAGCTCAGTTGGCTACTGCAGGTCAAATTGCATATCTTAAGAGGTGCACAATTTTTGGTGCACTTGCACATACATACATAGAGAACTTAGCCAGTTTCTAGTTATTAGCCAGGACTCATACTCTTCCTCCTTTCCTTAAAGCTGCCACTTGAGCGCAACCCGGGAAGACAACATTGTCCTGACCTCGGCGATGGGGGCTCACTTTTGAACTTTCCTATGGATGTTCTCTTGCCAGTAGACACCGGCAATGTGCTAGATGTGGACTTAGGTGGTAGCTGTACATCAACAGCGAGTCCATTTTGGTTGTCAGCATCTTGCTCATTGGCATTCCCGTTTCTTGATTCTTTGAAAAGCTCAAGTAAATTCTTCCTCTTATGTCTTGGAGAAGATTGCGGTAAAGTACCAGGAGGTCTTTCTACAAAAGAGGATCTATTACCGAGCAGATTACCAGCCAACATACCCCGATGCACAGGTGTATTTCCACGCGATGGAGTATTTCCAAGTGATGGTGTAAAATCTGCATTTAAGTAAGACATATAGATTATAAGAATAGATGATGATGAATAGATGATGATGAATAGATGGTGATGGTGGTGGTGGTGGTGGAGTGTAAATAGAAGGTGACTGCTCGCAACAAAAATAAGAAGTGTTCCTAACACTTTGATCCCTTAGCAATAACTATGTATCGGTCTTGCACTTTTCTTGAACAAAAAAATCAGGTACCTTCAATACCAGATTTTATTGGTTCAGTTAAATGCATAGTAGGGCATTTTCAAGTTTATGAATTAATAACACGAGAAAAAAGATGGACAGAGAATATGAAAAGAGCAGCGGTTATTGAAGGTCTGTCTCACCTCCTTTCACACTAAAGAAGTCGTCGTCGCAATCTGACTCCAACCAGGCCTGGGAATCAAAGAAGGTCTCCTCTTTGCTACCTAAGCAAAGGAATGCCTCAGGCTATTAGAAAAGATAAATGTTTCATAAGATTACAAATTATAATGATAATGGACAATAACTTCATCATAATTTATCTATAAACATCCAGGCATATAAATATATTGAAAGCTTCGCAATGTGGACTCTTTTTCATGAAATCAGTTTGAGGATACTAGAGAAACAAAAGAAAAAGCTGAAAGAAAGCATAGATTGTGTCCTTTTCATCATTATTTTTTCCACCATGATGCAAAAACATCACATTCAAACTAACCCATCCATCTCAAATAAACAAGAAGCCAGAACTAGTTAGGAACTTCTGTGAGCAAACTAAACTAGTAGGCAGTAGGCATTTACAGTGAAAAATTTCACTACATTTTGTCATTGGTGGCATAAGATACATAACAGAAACTTATTTTGAATAGAGAGCGCTATTACGTGCAAAATATTCAAGAAAACACGGCGATGCATCGGATCACTTGAAAGTAGTCAATAAAGGATCCTCAACTATCATAAAGAAACCACAAGACTAGAAGGAGAGTATTACATGTAAGGCCACTTGCAATATGAAAGTAATCTTAGAGGACTATCCTTTAGCTGCCAAACAAGAAAAAATCCCTGAATTAAACACAATTAAACATTCCAATCTCGACAGTGAGGTTAGCACTGCTTGCACAGATGATGAAATCAGACAACCAACCCGTTATACCTGTACCTGGGTTTTCTACTAAGGGATCTTTATGCAAATAGCCGGCCGGATTCACTGTTTACTTTTCTAACCAATATACATAAATTATACACGGATATACATGTATTATATATATATATATATATATATATATATATATATTATGCATCTGTGAGCTATGTTTATAATGACAAACCTTTCTGTATTGAGTATAAAGAATATTGAAAATGACTATTCAATTGAATTCTTCACATTAAGCTACAGGGTGTCACTTTTTTTCTCCTCAGAGGTCGTAATTCCACCTAATAGAAAATAGTAGTGCCACGACAACATGTGCTGCAGATGGCACCACCAATAAGAGAATTTTGGCATTACACATGATTTGACAATAGCTCGTTAGTCAATCTTTGCCTAATTGCACATAGAAATTGACAGCAGACAAAAAAGAAAAAGAAAATACTTTTTTTTTCAAAGAACATACTTAAATTATTAAAATTGTAATCTTCAACCCACAAACTTTAACTCCTTTCTTATAAAAAACAGTCAAATCTCACCTTCATTAGCAACTAATTTGAAACAGGAATTATGTTAATAATGTCATTCAGATCAAACAGAACATCTCTATAATTTAAGCAAACGAAAGAAACTAGCACACCATCAGACTAACTCAAAATTTTAACTTGAGAAACAAGTACTCCCTCCATGCCAATTAATATGAGAGTTGTAGGACTCTTTCCTTGATTATGATTTTCTAAAAAGAAAAAAAGAAGAGTTGTTCCCGAAACTTGTCAATCCTCATGGAGAGATCGAGTAGTACTTTCACATGAAAATCCCAGTTTTTTCGGCGAACAGAAATTGAATAAACGTCAAAGAACATAAAAATAAAAACCCAAAAAAGCTAATGCGACAGTAAAACGAAAAGGTAAAGCAAGAAGATCGTACGATAGTCGCTAAAACTGGTAACCGGGACGACCGGTGAACGTTGAGGTTTGAGTTGAAGATCAGTAATTTTGATTTGACCATTCTCAAGGGGTTTATCTTTGATGGGTGACGGACTAACAAGCTTATCACTTTTCGATGCAAAAACAAGACGGAACTTCATTGTTGATTTTGGGTCTTTATGAACTGAAGCACATGAACCCATACCCTCGAAGAATCTAGAAAACAGTCACCATAAAATGCAGAGAGAGTGAAGTTAGCGTTACGCTTTGACAAAGAATGGATGGACAATTATTGAAATCCCCGAGAGAGAAGAGCAAAATATCATATGAAAATTGTGGGGACTTTGAATACCAAGTTTATCGTAATTTGTAATGGAGAAAAGTGGGTCCTACTTAAAAAGGTTAGTATTATTGCTAATAAATTATTGCTAATAAATTTGGATTTTCTTACGAGTTCATAACGTGTACCAAGATGTCTTATATAAACTGAAATAAAGAGTAGAGAGTATTTTTATACAAAAAATATAAATGTCTACTTTTAATTGCCTAGTTTAGAAAATTAAAAAATAATTGAAATCAAGTTGATCGCTAGAAATATTGGTTTTAAAGCCTATTGGAAACATAAAAGTATTGTAAGCACTTTTTTTTTAAAAGACCGGGCTCCATTTCATATTTATTTTACCGTTACAATTAATTATTAGGTTAAAAACTTCAAAGAATTGTTAGTAGCTACATAATTATTAAAATATGTCTGATTTATTTCAATTATTTAAATAATTGATAATAGTTGGAAGTGATATTATAAAATTATCATTTTATTTATTAGTACTCCTTCCGTTTCAAAAAGATTATCTAGTTTTGACTTGATATAAAATTTAAGAAAGTAGAGAAGACTTTTGAATCTTATAGTCTTAAATTAAAGTCGTATTTAATGTATAAAAATGATCTTTAATTACGTGGTCTTAAGCATGCATAAAAAGTTGAAATAAAAGAGTTACCAAAAAAAAGAAAGATGCATTTTTTTAAACGGATTAGAAAGAAAAGTAAGACAAATATTTTAAAACGGACGAAGTACTTTTCAAGGGATGTGTCAAGTTAAACATGGACAAGTAAAGATGGGAGGAGAGAGTATTTTTTTTAAAAAAAACTTTAGGATCGTGGTTGGTTAAGGAAAACAAAAAATAAAGACTGTGATTTATAAGAATCAATTTTTTTTATTTTTTGGATAGAAGATATTAACAATTATTATTAGTCTAACTACTGCTCATAATTCAGTATTAAAAATAAATTAATCCAAAAAGAATAATGTAAAAAAATAGGGGAGGGGGTGGGGGTTGGAATTCCACTTTCTGTGTCTCGCTTTTAGTTGCAAGTTTGTAACGATTTCAGGTAGGCCTAAAGCTCCGTGTTTGAATTCTCTCCCTCCCATTAATTCTGCTGTGAGTTTTTCTAACAATATAAGAGCCGGGGACAAATGATTACTTAGAATCATTTTTTTTGTAAATTATACTCCTATACTTCATTTTGTGTCAAATACTACTATTCGTTTTATCAAACTGCATGTTATAAAATAATAATAATAATAAAAATAAAAAATAACAAGAAAGATAGCCAATGAAACTGAAGGAGAGATAATTTTTATTCCCCTTCAAATTGATATACAAATGAACTGAATTAACTTCCTATTTATAAAGAAAAAGAAGCAGTTACGAAACTTTTCAGGAAGCTGTTGCATGACTTTTTAGAAGCTGCTAGCAAACTATCTGCTTGAGCTACTTGCAACATGTCTGCTTGAGCTACTTGCAAGTTGTCTACTTGATTGTAAGTTTATTCAAATGATTGTAAGCTTATCCAGATGACTGTGTATTTGAATGTACATCCATAATACAATGTATTTATAACACTCCCCCTTGGATGTTCATTAATAGATAATGTGCCTCGTTAAAACCTTACTAGGAAAGACCCAGTGAAAAAAATCCCAGTGAAGGAAAAATAGTACACATCTAGTAGTGACCATTTAAACGCCAAGAAAGCCCATCGCCGGGCCCGCCACAACCCATCGCTCGGCCGCTCGCCACAACCCATCGCGCTCGCCACAACCCATCTGTCGCCGTTATTGGGCCGATCACCACCCCATCGCCGAGCCCGCCTACGCCGGCCGCTGATCCCCACCTTCGCTTTCGATTTTGGGCCAAGAGCCCACCGTCACCGGCGATCCATCACCCATTTGACTTTTCCGCAAAATCCACCCAATTCTCCCCCGACACACAGACCTGTTACTCGTAGTCAATGAGGTATTTTTAAACAAAAAAATATTTTAATCTTAATTCTAATGTTCTTAAATTCCCACTACCCTGTAACCCAATGTCTACATTAAATGACTCGAATTGAAAATGGCCTATAAACGACGAATATGATGCTCTTATTGAAAATAAGACGTGGGAGTTGGTATCACATCCTTCTGGTGTTAATATTATTCGATCTATGTGAATTTTTACTCATAAAGATAATTCTGATGGTTCTTTTGCACGACATAAGGCTCGTCTTGTAGGTGATGGTAAAACTCAATAGGTTGGCGTAGATTGTGGTGAGACATTTAGTCCGGTGGTCAAACCGGCTATCACTCGCACTGTTCTCAGTCTTGCTCTTTCAAATGCATGGCCTATTCATCAGCTAGATGTGAAGAATGCTTTCTTACATGAGGATCTTAAGGAGACAATCTACATGCATCAGCCCTTGGAGTTTCGAGACCCCAAATATCCTCATCATGTCTGTTTATTGAAGAAGTCCTTGTATGGGCTCAAACAGGCCCCACAGGCTTAGTATAAGCGATTTGTAGACTATGTATCTACTATTGGGTTTTTCATAGTAGGTCTGATAATTCTCTGTTCATCTATCGTCGTGGTACTTCCCTGGCTTATATTCTCTTATATGTGGATGATATTATCTTGACTGCTTCGTCTGATCATTTACTCAAGTCTATCATGACACTACTCAGTTCTGAGTTTGCTATGAAAGACTTGGGGCCCTTGAGTTATTTCTTGGGAATGGTTGTCACTCGTCATGCAGGTGGGTTATTCTTATCACAATGGAAGTATGCCGCTGAGATAATTGAGCGGGCTAGTATGTCCTCGTGTAAGTCTACTTCCACTCCAGTTGATACTAAACCCAAGCTGGGTGTTGCGGTTGGCTCACCTTACGAGGATCCCACACAATATGGCAGTCTTGTAGGGGCTCTTCAGTAACTTACTTTTACGAGATCGGATATTACGTATGTCGTACATCATGTGTGTTTGTTTATGTATGATCCTAGGATTGAGCAAATAAATGCGCTCAAACGCATCATACGGTACATCTAGGGAACATTTGACTATGGCTTACATCTATATCTGTCGTCGACCTCTACGCTTGTCTCGTATGCAGATGCTGATTGGGGTGGCTGTCCAGATACCAGACGCTTCACGTCTGGTTATTGTATGTTTCTTGGTAATAACTTGGTCTCATGGTCTGCCAAGCGACATTCTACATTATCACGCTCAGAGGCCGAGTATCGAGGAGTAGCCAATGTGTATCTGAATCATGTTGGTTACGTAATCTTCTCTTAGAACTTCATTGTCCCATTCAGAAAGCTACCTTGGTTTATTGTGATAATATTAGTGCAGTCTATCTTTATGGTAATCTAGTTCAACATCCGCGCACTAAACACATAGAGATGGATAACCACTTTGTTGGAAAAAAGGTAGCTCGTGGACAAGTACGCGTCTGCCATGTCCCTTCCAGGTATCAAATTGCAGACATCTTTACTAAAAGTCTTCCCTCGGTTCTATTTGAAGATTTTAGGGAGAGTCTTAGCGTACGAAGACCGCTCGCTATGACTGCGGGGGTGTGATAAATATACTCGTGATATACAAGGTATATACACCGCCCTGTGTATGCCGTGTATATCACGGAAACACAAGCCACAAAGAGACCGTGTATATCATTGATTGTTAGGAGATGTTTTTGTATATAATTAGCATTGTACACTTATCATATTTGTAGAATTCTTGTACAAATAGAATAGGGTTTTGGGAGTAGAATAGGAATATGATTTTCCATATTATGGAAATTGTAAATTATATATATACTCATTCATTAATGAAAATAATCAAGGAATTATTTCTTTCATTTATCAAAAGCTTTATATGATTTTACTGAGTTTACAGATGAACTAAACAATGCAAAGACTATGCAACAGGAACGACAAGTTGTGACTAACCCCACCTCACCCACTATTTCTTCAGAAAATGTGTTACTTTATGTTGATGCAGGTGTGGTTCAAAATGCTCGACAGATGAGTATTGCAATGGTAGCCTCGAAGGATAATGGTATTGTGCTTCATACCTATGGTAGTCCAATTCATTTTATTGAAAAACCGTGATAGCTGAAGTATTGGCGATTCGGAAAGCAATCCATTTTGCGGTAGAACAAGGATGGAAGAATATACTTATACTTCCAGACTCATCAATTATGATCCAAATGCTTAATAGGAGAATAGCTCTATCTTAGGATGTAATTACTGTGTGAGAGGATATTTGGAATCTAAAGCATTATCTAGATGACGTAGCTTTTATATATATAAGTAGACGTGCTACTACTTGTAGCCATGGATTAGCTAAGTTAGCTTTATCTTTATTTCATGAAGTCTCTTGGGTTGAAAATTTTCCAGTTTGAATTGAAAAAGAGGCTTCTAACTGTTTTGTATAACTGAATTGTTGTTGATAAATGCATCAGTTCTGGAAAAAAAAGAAAGTGTAAACGTACCTATAAACATACAACTAGACAGAGGAATCATCCTTTCTTCCCATATGCTTCTCAAGTGTTGGGAACTAAGGCGTTGGCTCCGTCAATCTTTCAGAGACGGTACTGTTATTGTGGTCCAAATTAAAAAAAATAGAGACTCGTGTGGATAATGTGTTATAAAATAATAATAAAAATATAAAATAATAAAAAATATAGTCAAAAAAACTGAGGGAGAGAAATAAATTTTTATTGCTCTTCAAATTGATATACAAATTAACTGAATTCACTTTCTATTTATAAAGGAAAAGAAGCAGCTGCAAGATTTTTCAAAAAACTGCTGCAAGGCTTTTTAGAAGCTGACAAGCTGCCTGCTTGAGCTATTTGAAACTTGTCTACTTGAACTACTTGCAAGCTGCCTGTGTAATTGTAAGATTATCCAGATGACAGTGTATTTGATTGTAAGTTTATCCAGATAACTGTGTATTTGAATCGACATTCATAATACAGTGTATGTATAACACTTCATTCGTTTTCGCATATTTGACATTTTGCAAATAAGGAATTATTTATTGCTCTTTTTTAACTTTCTTATTAGTCGTGAGCCTATTACTATTTGGGGAGTCTACGAAGTGATTCTTTGATCATGTTTTTCTTATATTTTTTAAAATTATTATTATAAATTATCATGACTTATAATACTTTTTATGCATTTTTTTAAATATACAAATTTTATTCTTAAAAATTTAAAAAATCTAAGTCCAAATTTATGATCGAAGTTATAAAATTGACCCTTATATTCCAAAAAAGTTCACAAAAATTGAAATGAAGAGAGTAAATCTTTTTTGAAAATATAATATTTTAAAAGAACAAATAATATGAATCGAATCAAGCGATACTTAGAGTTGATTTGTCAATGAAGTACTCATAATACAAAGGCATTATGTACGTGTTACATCGATTACCATTGACTATTTGTAATGATACTTCCATTTCTACCCCCAACTCATATTCAACCACCACCCTTATATATGGACACATAAAATGTTATGATTACCTTTTCGTTCTTATCAGCAGCCAAGAATATAATGGCATATCATTATTTACTGATTGAACTATATTTTTAATCAAAATACTATAGCCCTGTGAAAGTCTATGCCCCAATTTAATTTACATTACTCCATATAAAGACGTGCTTCCCGTTTCCATTTCCGAATGGCATTTACCTTTTTCTAGTATTTAAATTTATTTCGTCTAATAATATATAGAAAGAGAATTCTTTTATTTCAATTAAAGATCCTGCAAATAAAGGCCTTTACATTAGGCTCCTCAGCTGTCAATATTGCTGTTTGATTTCTTCGTTAGGTGAATATTATTTTCAATATCATGCACAACATGGTCACTTATTTATTACGTTGGTAATAGCGTGGAAGATTGACAGAGATGTCAAACAAAGAAAAAGGAATTTAGAGACAATTGTTAATTACCAACTAAATAAAAATATGAATTAGTTCGTTTAGACATTCTTTTGGAGAACTTTTTTTCTTCAAAAAAATGTGTGTGCCTGGCTGTATTTTTTTTAAAATTAGTTTTTGTTAGAACTCTTTAAAAAGTTTAAAGGTGTACATGTACATTTTCTTCAAAAATTGTTCGGGAAAACTTAAAAGAAACACAAACGAACTTTAAAGCTTACATTTTCAAAAGAAACATGTTTAAGGGAGGAGAGTCAACCAATACATACTATTAGAATGACTTTGGCATGAAATAATTGAATGGATACGTGGCAAGTCAAAAGGGTAGGTGCCAGCAAAATAAAAACCAAACTACTGATCTGAAATTTCGTGGAAGTTATCTTCTCTTTCTTGGAGTATCTTTTTCTCGTTATAAAATAATTAAGAATATGTGTTTTATTCGTAGTAAAACATGCGTAAGATTTTGTCACTGAACACACACAACTCGAACACGCAAAAAATTGAAAAGTATCTAACTACCATATCAATATTCTGATTATTTTCACATAGTGTGAATTATTAGCGAATATTCTCTGAATATTCTCTGTATATTTTGTAATTATGATAGATGTATATTTAAGGTACCTTAGGATTCTAATTGTATTAGGAATCAACCTTTGTAAGGTAAGTTAGGATTCGTACCATATTAGGAATCAACCTTTGTACAGCTATATATATTGTGAATAATGAAAGGAATCCCCAAGGGAAATTATTCTATCTTTCATGGTATCAAGAGCCTAAAACCTAAATCCTCATTCCCGAAATCGTAATTTTTACGCTTTCACAGAGAAAAAAAAAAATAAAAATTTTCTGGTTTCTTCCTCCATATTTCGGCCAAACCAGAAAATTCCCTTCCTCGACGGCAACCATGTCTTCCCCACAACTTCCGTTTCATCCACTGGCACACTTGAAACCCCCTCTCAACGTTTAGTATCTTCTTTTCATCAGGCATTCGCCGTTAACAACATCAAGAATTTTATCCCTATAATTCTTGACCAAGAAGACTGTCGATATTCCATGTGGATGGAACTATTCTACATTAAATGCATGTGCATACAACGTGCTCGATCACGTTAGCGAACCTGTTCCTCGTCCACCGATATTCTGAGACTCAATCGGCGTCGTCTTGGCGCCATCGTCAAACAATGGATCTACGGCACCATCTCCAAAGAATGTTATGCACTATCATGAAAACAGACGCGTGAACTTTAGGTCAGGCTAGAAGAAATCTTTCAGACAATAAAAATACTCGGGTTGTGTATTTGGAAGAGCAATTCAACAATACCCGCCTCGAGAATTTTAACAACATGTCCGAATATTGTAAGCAATCGAAACTCATAACCGATCAACTATCCAACGTCGGGACTTCGTTTTGAAACCAAGATGGTGCTTGAACTTGTTGCGGGTTTACGAAAGGTGAATATGACACACTCGCAACAATGATTCAACAAGCCGACCCTCTCCCAAGTTTCAACAAGGCACGTTCACAACTATTGTTGGAAGAAACTAGGCGTGCTAAACAAGAGGAACATAATCAAAAGGCGTTAGCGGATTGGCGGGATGGCAACACTGCGGCCGAAGAACCGGCCATCACAAAGATGTCCAGCGGCGGAAGACCACCTGGTTGCGATCCGCGGCGGAAGAAGAAGAAGAAGAAGAAGAAGAAGCGGCGGCGAAGAAGAAGAAGAAGAAGCTGCGGCGGAAGAAGAAGAAGCGGCTGGCGGCGGCAAGAAGAAGAAGACTGCGGCGGCGGCAGCAAGAAGCACTGCGGCGGCAAAGAAGAAGATCCACTTCTGGCAAAGAAGAAGAAGAATCGCAAGCGGCGGAATCGCGGCAACAAGCTGCAGCGGCGGCCCAGCCGGCCTGTCCCCGGCCCGATTTGGGCCAGTGCCTACACCACTGCGTGAACCTTCAACAGCGAAGCGACAATTGGTACATGGACACCGAGCCACATCTCACCTCACCCGGTCGTCAGGTAACCTATCTCAACTACGTCGGTTAAAGTGTCCTCAATTTATTATCGGCAATGGTCATCGCATTCCAATTGAAGGTTCTGAATACACACACCAAACATACACACCGCCTTTCTCCCTAAACCACGCGTCTATACACACCTAACATCATTAAAAACTTAATCTAGAAAATTCACTAGCAATAATTACGTATGTTGAATTTGACCCTTTGGTTTTTACGTGAAAGAACTCAATACGGGGAAAATTCTTACACGCCACAATAGTGTGGGAGACCTCTACCCATTCACTCAATCTTCATTTGTCCGACCGCAAGCACCTCTATCCCTTGCGGCAATCTCTCCCTCCACTGGCACACAGGACTCGGACACCAGGAGACCCGGTTTTTACTTTTCTTAGGACTTCTAAGCGTATTCAATGTAATAATGGAAAAATTGCCCAACACTTTGCTTTTCTTGTCCACTAGGCAAACATACTCGTCTTCCATTTATGTCATCAAACAGTGTTACTTTTTCTCCCTTTGATATTGTTCATGCTGATTTGTGGACATCTCCGATTGTTAGCTCTTTGGGTCATAAATTCTATCTAGTATTCTTGGATGATTTTTCACATTTTGTCCGGATTTACCCACTGAAATTCAAATCTGAAGTTTTTACAAAATTCCTCAAGTTTCACAAATTCATTAAAACACAATTTGAAAAATCTATCAAATCATTCCAATGTAATAATGGACGTGAATTTAATAACTCAGCATTTCACAATTTACATTTCTAAACAAGGCATGGTTTTCCGTTTTTCTTGTCCCTATACTTCTTCCCAAAACGGAAAGGCTGAAAGAATTATACGTACCATCAATAACATGGTTCGCACACTTTTGTTTCATGCCTGCCTACCACCGCCTTTTTGGGTCTATGCTGTCAAAATGGTAGAATCCCTTCTTAATATTTTACCAACTAGCACACTCCAAAACAAGACGAAATCTTATACCGTAGGCTACCATCATATGATCACCTACGTATTTTTGGATGCTTATGCTACTGACATGGCCTCCATCGCACTACAAACTTGCACCTCGCACTATGCCATGTGTCTTTCTTGGCCTATCTCCTAATCATCGGGGCTACTTGTGCTATGACATTGCTACTTGCAAAATCATCGTCTCCCGTCACGTCACCTTTGATGAGACAACCTTTCCTTTTTCAAATCTCCGAAAATTTCAGACCACCGATTACATCTTTCTCGATGAACCAAGTCCCCGATCATCCAAAATCTATACCAACAATGACCACTGTTCCGGCAGTCTCGCCACCGTCTCGCACCACCCCAACAGCTCCTGCTCACCCCTACAAATCGAGTCACGAAAACCAGTCCCAATTGCTGTTGCCCATCTGGTCGAACGATGGACCAAAGAACCTCCCACCCGACCCACCGCCATCGCTGCCTCATCGTATGGAGACTCGTGCACAACACGGATCTTCAAACCCAAGGTTCACTTCAATCTCTCCACACAAACCTTATCACCCATTCCAAAAAATCCAAAACTAGCAAAAGCTGGACCCAAATTGGAATGCGGCCATGTGCGAGGAATTTAACGCTTTAACCAAGCGTAACACTTGGGATTTGGTACCTAGACCGAAGGTGTGAATATTATCCGGTGTATGTGGCTATTTCGGCAAGTTCGAGACAGTGGTGACTTAGAGAGGTATAAAGCGAGACTAGTCGCCAATGGCACTAATCGGCGGGAGGGTGTTGATTGTGGTGAGACATTGATCCGGTTGTTAAACCGCCACTATTAATCGTTTCTCAGTATTGCTATGGGCTTGCATTGGCCGATTCATCAGCTTGATGTCAAGAATGCGTTTCTTCATGGGGATTTGAAAGAGACTGTGTACATGCATCAGCCTCCTGGCTTTGTTCATCCGGCAGCTCCGCAATTTGTGTGTCGTCTCAGAAAGTCATTGTATGGACTGAAACAAGCACCCCGCGCTTGGTATGATCGTTTTGCCAGGTATCTTTTGCAGATTGGTTTTGTATGTAGTAGGTGTGATAACTCTCTCTTCACTTTTCACCGAGGTAGCAACACTGCATATTTGCTATTATATGTCGATGACATTGTTCTTACTGCCTCATCTGATGGTTTGAAGAATGAAATCATTGCTCTACTCAAAGCCCGAATTTGCTATGGTGACTTGGGCAAGCTAAGTTATTTTTGGGTATATCGGTAACGGATCTGCGACCACTATGTTCTTATGTCGGCGTAAGTATGCAGAAGAGATAGTGTCTGAGGCCAAGATGGCAAATTGTAAAATTATGCCAACTCAGGTGGACTCCAAATCCAAGCTTAGTGCCAATGACGGTGAGCCGTTCGATCCCACTCTATATCTGAGTCTAGCGGTGCTCTTGAAGATCTTACATTCACTAGGCCCGATATTACATATGCCGATTCGGCCAGTGTGTGTTGCTCATGCACGACCCCGAGAGTCCCATTTTGCCGCCCTCAAACGTATTATCGCGATCGTTAAGGGCACACTAGACTTTGGATTACACTTATACCCCTCCGCAACCAAGTTACTTGCCTACACGGATGCAGATTGGGCGGGATGCCCAGACACACGCTCGCTCCACCTCAGTCTTGTGTATTTCTTGGGGATAATCTTATCTCATGGTCCGCCAAGAGGCGTGCCACACTATCCCGCTCGAAAGTCTTTGGCGAGAATATCGCGGTGTTGCTAATGTAGTTCTTTGAGATCAAATCTTCTTTTAGAGCTCCATGTCCACTCAAGGCGTCTATAGTCTATTGTGACAACATATCTGCCATGTATATGTCTCATAATCCGGTCCAACATCAGCGGACTAAGCATATTGAGATGGATATCCACTTTGTGCGAGAGAAGGTTGCCCGTGGTCAGGTCAAAATTTTACACGTGCCTTCCTCTTATCAGTATGCAGACATCTTCACAAAGGGACTACCGCGACAGCTCTTCACCGACTTCCGATCCAGCCTTAGCGTTCGGCCTCCTCCCGCTCCGTCTGAGGGGGAGTATTAGAGAATATTCTCCGAATATTCTCTGTATATTTTGTAATTATGATAGATGTATATTTAAGGTACCTTAGGATTCTAATTATATTAGGAATCAGCCTTTGTAAGGTAAGTTAGGATTCGTACCATATTAGGAATCAACCTTTGTACAGCTATATATATTGTGAATAATGAAAGGAATCCCCAAGGGAAATTATTCTATCTTTCATGAATCTTTCAGGAAATATATTTCCTTTTTCGTTCTTTTACCTCAAGTTCTGGTCTATGCTAATGTTTAAACTTTTTCATTTATAAATTAAATCCATATTTAATTGCCTTTTAATATGCACTTTATCGTATTACTTAATCTTTGCACCTAACCAACTTGCTTATTGTTTTCTTTTTCAAAATAAAACCACAAAAAGTGCTTCCTTTAATAGAAAAATTTATATGGCATAACTAATTATTAATACAAAATTAATATTTAATAGCTATAACTTATATTAATTATGTCACATAGCTAAATAATGTATTTCAATTACACATGATAATTAATAACTCAATGGCTCAACCCCTTTCTCTTGTCCGTCTTTCTTGAGAGAGCCAAAGGCTCCCTTCATCCCCTTCTCCGACGAAGCCATCGGAATCCGACGAGGCCCACACTAACGCCAGCGAGAGAGTAGCAGTGTTGGAGTCGGAGCTCCCTCCGCCACCGTCGTAGATAGAAAATAATACATATTTTGAGAATTTTAAATCTCCCTCCGCAGCCGTCGGAGCAGCGTCGAAATACATTATTGTCCAATATGGATTTGCTACTGTTTGCCGGCGCCGCCTTCCTCCCTATCTGTTACTGTCTGATGGCGTCTCCTCCCCTTTAGACCGGCTACTGTACGCCGGCACCGGATCCGTCGAAATCCAGATCTGCTTTTTACTCAACTCTATCTCTCTCCGCCGGAGCCTCTTTCCACTCCCGTCGTTACCCGCCGTCGGCGCTCACGTCGTTATCTATGGAGATTTCACGAAGTCGTTACAAAGCTCACGTCGTTACCTACGTCGTGACCCACTGCTCATCAGAGACTTCAGATCTGAGCTTCCACTACTCGCCGGAGCATTTTATTTAGTGTATTTGTTATTTTGTTGTATTCATTATTTTAGTTTATTTATTAAAATTGTAGTTTGTTATTTTTTTGTATTCAGTATTTGAGTGTATTTGTTAAATTTTTAATGTATCTATTTTTTGTATTCAGTATTTTAGTGTATCTATTTTTTATATTCATTATTTTAGTGTATCTATTACAGCTGAATCTATTTTTTTTGTATTTATGTTATTTGAATACAATCGAATTTAAAATACAATAAGTTGAATACACTATTTTTTGTATTTATGTTGTTTGAATACAATCGATTTTTAAATATAATAAATTGAATATAATGTAAAAGAAGCTACAAACAAATACAATTGAGTTGAATACATCAGATGTGAATACAACTGAGCTGAATACATCTAAATTTAATACAACGAAAAGAATTTTGAATACATTTTTTACCCGCTGTATTTATGGATACAACGAGACCGTTTTATGAATACAGCGAGCAAAAGTAGCTATATTTTATAAATATTGAAATTATAGTTATGAAAAATTTAAAACTCCTAAACTATAGTCATTTGCGTAATTTTCATTTTTTTTATTAATAAAACAGAAGGGAAAAAAAAAGAAAATTTTTAGGGACCAAGAATACATTTGACGGGAGACAGAAATTCTGACAAGGGATTAAAAAAAATGAAAAATGTCGCACCTATTATTTAAACTTGTGACTTAAAATTGTTTTTGACCTTCCATTACCGCTATATTTAAAATTTTCCCTTCTATCAAGAGAATCCAAACATTAATTCTACATATATAAATATTTTTATTCTATTTATGCAGTAGAATTTTTCAATTGCACCGCTAGATACAAGTTGGAAAAGAAAATTAGAACTTTCCCTCAAATCTCCATCTGTAAAATGTATATTGAGACTTAGCTATTAAAACTTCAAACAATAATTGTATCCACGTTATAACATTAAATCCCTACTCTAGCCATTTTTATTTTATCGCATGTTTTGGCGAGGTGTTTTCAAATAGTAGTAAAAAAAGATGCTCCATCACTTTTTTTTTTTGATAATCCAGGTTTTCAGACTTGCGTCTGACTACTTCACTGGTATTACCCAGACGTCCTGGAGATGATGGGACCGGTCCTTCAACACTCCACCACCAGGTAAATCGCGGGATGTGCACACATGGTCAGTGTCTGCTTGCGTCCAACGGATCAATGCTACAAGGTTGACCCCCCACAGGCCCCATCCACAAGGCTTGGTGGAGACCGAACCCACACTGCAACATGCCCGCGCGACTTTTAGCGCCCAGACTTTACCACATGTATGTGCCCCGGAGGACGATATCCGGAGGGGAGAATCGAACTTGCGACCCTAAGGCCGCAAAGTTGACTCCCTGCCAGCAAGCTGACCCCTCTGGATTACTTACTGTTAGTAGTAATTACTTACTTCCTCCGTTTATTTTTATTTGTCCACAATGAACTTTGCACACCTCTTAAAAAATAATAAATAAAGTGTATAATTTAGCATGATACTCATATTAATTGATTTCTCTTAATATGCTAAAGTGGACAAATGAACAGAGTAAAAAGAGATTTTTTATCCGATCAAGATAATAGCTTTACTTGCTTTATTTTTTTTCCTAGGAAGAGAAATCATTTACCGTAAAGAATGAATTTTTGGTCTAACTTAACCCCAAAATCTAGTTTGTAGGGTGACGATTGTCCAAGTCCATATAAGTAGTTCATGTTCTGATTTTATTTCCGACGTGAGACTCTTAACACTCCCCCGCACGTCCGGACCTTGTTAACTGGACGAACAAAAAGTTGGAATGGGTCTAGCTTTGATACCGTGTAAAAAATGGATATTGAGCCTAACTCAACCCCAAAAGCTAATTTGTAGGGTGATGATTATCCAAATTCATATAAGGAGTATCCCATTTCATTTTCGTTGCGGGACTCTTACCATTTAAGATTGAGGACAACAAAGTTGAGCTAAGTACTACTTTTAGAATCTGTATTTACAGTTCAACATAAATTGTTAATTAACATGTGATAGGGATAGGCAACCGAGAGTGTACAATAATATTTCATTTCTCAACGTTGACGTGTATATGACATAGTAACTATTTACCATGTTTGTACCTATTGAAAATATATATTTAAATCTAAGTTCAACATTTGTTTTTTTTTATATCTAGTTTTTCGATTTATGTCAGACTATTTCTGAAGATAGTATTATCACTACTATCAGTAAATCGCGGAATATGCCTAAATTATCAGGGTTTAAGAACAGAGCAACTAATATTATCTACAAGATCCTATTTTAAAAGAGAGCAAATTGCTCTCATTAGAGTTCGAACTCACGATGCAGCCTCCAACTGAATTTTAATTTTTTCTTCTTTTTCATCCGGCTATTGCCTTTGTGACTGAATGCAGCTTTCAACTAATTTGGATAGATATGCGAACATATGGTTTTTAATCTTTTGGTCCCCACTCTGCTAAGTGCTACGCTTAATTAACTTCTCATCCCACAAGAGAATAGACAAGAGTAATATATGCATATATGGTGTCTAAATCCATAGCTCATTTTTATTACTGAATTAATAATTAATTTTTTAATACAAAAATTGTGGGTCTAAGTAAGAGCTTCTGGGTTCGTCCAAACAAGTAGCTGATATTGTAGCTCCGCTCCCATAGAAGGATGGAATCTTGTTACCTGGTCTCAGGTGTAAACACTTAGAATGGAGAACCATTATAGGAAGTGCTTCCTCTTAAATGAACCCTACGTAAAACTAATCTAGATTAGTGGATCCAGTGTATTTCTAATATCAGATGGTTATAAAAAAATTAGGTAACTTTTGATTACACAACTTCCTGCGTACAGAACTTCATCACTCCTTGACAAGGTAAATGAAAAGGTAATATTGACTATCTCGTCCAGAAACCAACAAAAAGAAACCAAGAATTGGAAAGTTAAAAGTTTTAAACTAGTTTAAGACTTAATCAATCGTAATTCTTTTGCTCAAACATGTAAGAGATTAAACTTTAATGGTGAGCTACTAACCATAACGCTAGAGTACATCTTTACCTTTATCTTTTTGTATAAATTATACAGTATAATCCTGGACAAAGGAAAAATTATAAAACGCAAGAATTGAACACTTTTTGGTATATTTCTTTTTCACATAGTACTGTTTTTCTTTGCCTTTTCCGAATCCAATTTTCCTCTCTTTTGTTTCCCCTTATTCGGTAGGGACGATGTACACCTTTCTTTCAAATATAAGTTGTGGGTCATTGCTTTCCAATTGCAACAATGTTGATTTGTTCTGGAAACTAAATGGTTAACACAGGGAGCTGTAGTATAATATTGACAACTTTTTTGTTTCACTAGTAGTAATAATATTGACATTCACTATGAGGTATGTGTTGGAAATTAGCCTTTGGCGGGAGTTGCGACCGACCAACTTTAACGGCTTAAACACTAGTGTTACGTATGTTGGAGAATCCGGTTCTTCACACATGCATGATGTACTAAGTACGTAGATAACCGTAGGGCCAAGAATCGTCAAATTTCATTGAGAAATGAAAGAGATATTGGTTCACGAAGTGAGGTGTTTGAAGCATGGAAAGTGTGGTGTTGTGTTCAATTCTCCCTCATCGGTAGAGGAAGAAAGAATTGTGGTGTATATAAGACTGAAATTGGTTTGGGGTTTGGGACCCCAAGGGGGTATCCCATGTGTTTAAAGGAGGAGGACCTAGATGTGCTTGGTTCGAGGAAAGACCACACGCCTTGGTCAGGATTCGGGTTCAGGGCTCAGCTGGGCCTTACGATATTATCTTTTGGGCGGACAACTTTGCCGAAATGCAGTTTGATCCCGAAGTTTGAAATGCAGTTTGGACGAGAATTCTTTCAGATGTCAGATTTGGTCCCTGAAGTTTCAGAAAGATAGAATTTTCGGCGGTCGAGCGAACGTCAAGCACTCAATTCACCATTTATTTTGTTTGAATTACTCCTCTATAATGGCCAAATCCGTTGGTCTTTTCACCATTTATTTTGGTGACTTTATTACCTCCATAATGGCCATTATTTGGCCAATAATGGGTTATGGAAGCGATTAAACATCCCTCCCTCACCTATATAAACACCCCTACACCATTGTTGAGAAGCACAAAAATATACTTGATATATACGAAAATACACAAGCAAAGCAGTTTTCTTCCTACATCTTCCTTGCATCATTTCTTGCTCAATATTCTTCAAGGTAGCTCTTGAGTTTCCTTTGCTCAAGTGTTCCATTCTTTGTTTATCTTGGGAGACGAATTGTCCAGCACGTATAAAGGATACATACGGGGCAATATTGTCTTAAGGACAGAGTGCCACACTCGACTCAGCAAGCAAACAAAGCAGTTTTTCAGTTTTTCAGTTTCTAGTTCATCTTTGTAATTTTCAGATTTCTAGTTGAATTGTAATTTCAATTCTTACTTTAGCAGTTACTTGTAATTCCCGTTTACTGCAACCTTTGAAATAACCAACAGTATGAGCCATTTGTAATCTCACTCCCGAGCTACTTCTATAAGACTACAATTCCAAATAAATTTTGTTTGGGATTTCTCAAGCTAGTAATTAGCAATCATGCATAACTAGAAAACTAAAGGGATAATAGTACTTTTGGTCATTAAGTTATTGGTAAATTCTGTGTTTGGTCCTTATGAAGTATAACTCAACATATTTAACATTCATTGAATTAAAATGTATTTTTTTGGTACCTTCATGTCTAAAATATGTTAATATATGTACTATTTATCGAACTACATTACCGTCAAATATCAAGCAACAATACAAATTTAACATAATACATGAGTAATTAAGTTGTGGAATGATTAACAATTCTGATAAATTTGTGAATATTCACTAGCAAAGGGACCAAAAATGCGCAATTCAATTAATTAAAGGTTTATTGTGATTAGTGAAATATCATACAAACTAATATAATAATTTATTAATAACTTGGGACCAAAACTGCTATTAACCTAAATCTAAAGAAACTATGCGAAAGACGCTATAAAACATAATTTAGAGAGAAAATGAACTCTTTGTTAGGCATGAATTGAACCTGGGAGATTTGATTGGTGACTCGTGCTGATTGGAGGTAAATAAGGGTCGGCACCTAATTAACATGGCATATGCATGTCATTAATCGTTTATTTGATTTTCATGTGTAACCAATCACTACTACTTTGACCATCGACTTATTTGATTATTTATCTATCGTTGTTATTCCTTGTTTTCTTCTGTATAATTCCATCACCACTTCATTACCAAATTGGCCAATTCCACCAATTTTCCTCGTAATAGTGATCATATGTGAATGATCAAATAAATGTAATATATCTGAACAAATAGATATAATAAGTAACTATTTGTATGATAAATAATAAATTTAAATTCATTGGAATAATTGTCACTAGATTTTACTCCGCTGTCAAATATAATCAACTATAGTTTTTTTTGGTAAACTGTGGACCGCTTGGAGAGTTTGGAAGGAGAGTCATCTAATTAGTGGAGTCATTTAATTAGTGGTAGCTGTAACTAAAACGACTGTAAGGATTTTGGATTATCAATTGAAAAACGTAATGGTTTTGTTAATGTCATTATCGTGCACTTTGAAAGGGACAAAAATTAAGACGACCAAAAGATGCAAGTGCCATGCTAATGCTAAAACTTAAACTTTGATGTTGACACCCACTTATTATATTAAATTATTTACAAAAGGAATTCAACGACTTATAATCAGAAACTGAAAATGACTTTTTTGTTTAGTCAAGTTTTTTTTTTTTTTTGTTGACGAACCGCAAATGCTACTTCTTTCGAAATACAAGACAAGGTAAACCTGACCGACGCAATACCGCAAATCACGTCAGCCGATTAACCACACTTGACAAGCCATGTGTGACAGGTTCAACCAAGAAGGTTTATGCAGGGGATCGAACTCGTGACCTTGCGGTCCCACGCTCTACTGCTACACCAACTTGACTATCCTTGCGGGTTGAGTTTCTTTAATACTACCATCTTGTTACCACTGACTTTGCAGTCACACACAAAACCCCTTAGGGGTTGTTTGATAGGATGCATAAGAATAATATTAATTATTGTGTATTAATAATATTAGTTTAAGTAATATTAATATTAATTATGATATATTATATTTTATTTACGGTTTGATTTGATATATTAATGAATTACATAATTTTTTTTTAAAATTACTTCTTTATAGAAATATCCTCCACATTTGCTTATGCTCACTGGCTTTACATCGTTATCAATGCTGTAAAACTCGAAAATAGGATTGCTCCCTATGATATCACATTGAAGTATGTGTACCATTTCATTTTAATCCTAGTTATTAGATAGGAATTAAGCACAAGTCTTCTAGTCTACACTTTTATTTACTCGTATTAGAACATTAACAACAACATCTCTTGCAGTACCTCTTTTCTCTCTCAACTGATCAAAAGTCTTCTACTGGTTTTAGACGTGACGATCTACCACGACACACGAGACCATAGAGTACTCAAAACATAAGCCAAAGTGTAGGGTATTACATTCTGAAATTACATATCTTTAAGTCAATTTTTTGTGTCCTTTAAAGTTGTTCGTTTTTTACTAGGATAACCTTACTCTGTCAAAAGAAACCACTACTATCGAAAATTGTAAAATGCAAGCTTCTCTAATTATAGAGTTACCAAATTTTTGCCATAAATTATTTCATTACTTGATCAGTTGATAGTATATTTTTTGTAAATAAATATTTAGTATTTTACAATTTGGCCTAATTATTTTAACTTTAACCTCTTTCCTGGTTAACTTAAACTTGAAGTAGAGCAAGTTATGGTGCATGATTTTTTATCCACCGTTGGTTTGGTGTATTAATAAATTGCATGATTTTAGAAAAAATATTTCTTTACAAATATAACCTCCACATTCTTTAGCTTTGTACATTATTCTAATTTCTTATCCAAAATCCAATACACTATTAAATTTACAAAATTATTTATAAGATAGAATTAAATTTCTTATCATTGGGATAATATATCAATAAAAATTGAAGTAATGAATTCAGAGAAATCCAAAAACAAAAATTACCTGGGTATAATTTTATTCATGGGAAGTTTGCAAGAACATCAATTTTGGACATTTTTTCCTTTCTATTACTGTGGAATGTTAAAAAAAATTAGATGGGGAAAGAGAAGTCCTAAAAAATAGATCTACTATGAGACTTGATAATTAATCAAAAGATTAGTTAAATCAGGGTCAATTGTGTTTTTAATTATATTTATGCACAAGATAATACCTGTTAAACAGACCAGAAACCACTCTCGGCCAGAAATATTTGTAGTATATATGGTATATATATTTGTAGTATATTGTAATAAAAATGATACCTTAATTAGTGTTATACACATACCATAATTGTATAGTTAGAATCATGGTAGAATAAGGATTTAGAAGTAGAATAGGAAAAGGATTTGTAGTAGTATGGAAAGATGTAACTTGTATATATACCTATTCAATCAATGAAAATAATCAAGTGGATTATTTCTTTCATGGTATCAAGAGACTAGGTCTAAACAAAAGTTTTTTTCTCTCAAACTTTTGCCTACCTTTGTGAAGACCCCACTTCTAGGGTTTTCTCTTTCAAAATTTAAGTCTTCCGCTCAAAAAACCTCTCTTAAATTTCCCCTCCTTCTTTGTTCTTTCAATATGTCTAAGAACAATTTTCACCTGCCCTCGCGGTTTCCAATATTAAGCTCAGGTGTCCCTATTGTCCTTGAGATGGAAGCGTTCAATATGCAGCGTGGGCGGAGTTGTTTAAAATTCACGCTATCTCTTATCAGGATTCTTCATCACGTCGTTCCTCGCTAGACCCCTTCTGCGGAGGATCGAGTATGGATTTACACTTGATCTACCGTTCTCGGTTGGATATCGCCACTATTTGATGGACCTTCTCTGAGATGATTATGGAGCCGATACCCACGGTATGGTGCGTGGAATAGATTGCGTGATATATTCCAAGACAACATTCGTAAGTATCGTCACACTCGGCGAGGAATTCTCTTTCCGTTCGAATGGACGTATTTAAAACGTTACGCATATTGCAAGAAACTAAAAGTGGCGGATCAACTCAAGTATTGTTGGCGCCACGATAACAAATAATCGTCTAGTTACGCGGTTGGTTAGGGCTTTGATTACATAATGGGGTTGGAACTCTCCTTCGCCGCAACCCTCTTAGGACTTTCATCAAGCCCGCTCCATCTTGCGGCGTTGGAAGAAGCGGTTTGGCTAAAAAGCGACTAAGCAAGCCCGGTTGTCGTGATGGTATCCTCTCCTAGTTGCCCGGATTTTGTTAATGGTTCGGGCCAAAACAATAATAATGGTGGCGGCAAGAATAATCGCAAAAATAACAAAAATCGCGGGGCAAGCGAGGTGGTTACGGTGGCGATTCAGGTGAGCAACAAGCGGTGGTGGGTCCCATCCAGTCAGTCTGATGGGCCACCACCGTGGGCTGTGATGGGGCCATTGGCGATGGAACCCGCACCCTCGCCACGATTTCCAGCGGCGATGAAATCAGCGGCGATCCAACGCCCGCTGGCATTGGCGGCTGGCGATGGCCCAACAACGATGTATCCGGCCTACGGCCCAGCGGCATCGCGGAATGGCGTCGCAGGGGCCGTCCTCCGCAAGCCCATCACGTGCGGGCCCCTTTCATATCGATATCGAAGCCGCGACGCGTTGGGATTGTCCCGGATCAAATTGATACATGGGCAGGGCTACTCGTGACTTAGAATGGAGTACTCTCATCTTATTCCAATTTGAGGCACCCCTCGAGAGATAATTGTTAGTAATGGCGATTCTATTCCAATTCTAAGGTATGGTGAGAAAACATTGTCTCCTCTAATCCACCTCCTCTTGAAAAATACTTTACATGCTCCTAAATTGATTAAAAATTTAGTACTGTCAGAAAATTCACAAATGACAATTACATTTATTGAATTTGATCCTTTCAGTTTCTCTGTGAAGGATTTCAAGAGCCAGGGGAATCATCTCATGAGGTGTGATAGTAGGGGATCTGTATCTATCATGCAGGTTTGATTTAGATAAAAATAGCTTTATTTCTTGTAAAGGTACAAAGTCGTACTCGAATTTGTCTTTGTTCATTTAGGAAAAATTGTTAAGTTGCCATTTGTAGACTCAATTCCCATACTTCTATGCCATTTGACATTATTCATAGCGACTTATGGAGCGTCTCCTGTTCTTAGTTGAATGGGTCATCGATATTATGTTCTCTTTTTAGATGATTATTCTAGATTTTTGTGGAGCGTTTCCAATTGCGAATAAATCACAAGTGTTTTCCAGTCTTCATAAAATTTAGAGCGTTCATTAAATGCTCAATTGAAGAGAAATAAAAATATTCAATGTGATAATGGGAAAGAGTATGACAATAGGGAGTTTGAGATTTTTGTGCTACTCATGGGATAAATTTTCATTTTAGGTGTCCTCGTACATCTTCACAAAATGGGGAAAGCCGAGGCATAAATTCGTTCCATAAATAACATTGTCGAACTCTCCTAATACATGCCTCCATACCTCCGTATTTTTGGCATCATGCTCTGCAAATGACCACTTACTGTGAACATAATTCCGTCTAAAAGGTCGATATACTCTTCCCCAAAAGTCCTGTATAATAATAAGAACCATTCTTATTCTCACGCCGGATTTTTGGGTGCTTGTGTTTATCCGTTATTCCCATCTACCACAATTAACAAACTTGAGGCTCGGTCTACCAGTGTGTGTTTTGGGTTATCAGTCAAATCATCGTGGTTATAAGTGTTTTGATTTATCCTCCGAGAAAATCATAATCAATCGCCATGTCATTTTTGATGAAACTTCGATTCCCGATTCTACGAAAGTTCATACTCCGAACCTAAGTCATATAATTTTTGGATGACCAAATATCCCGTATATTATTCGGAATTTGTCGGACATCTCCGTGCCCAAAATCCTCCGGCCAGACGCTGCCCGTGGCCAGCTGATAACGCCACATCCAGTGATTTACGCCTTTGGAGCGATTCGACAATTGGGCACGCCCGGTAGATGCAGGCGGTCGATCTGAAGTCGACCACTGGAGATTTGGGCGGCCAGAGCCATTTGCTACTGTGGCGATCAGTCCCGAGCCTAGAAAATTCCCGAACTTCCCTCAATTCTTCCTCGAGTCATAGACCGATCACTCAAAGTCATCGGGGTATTTTTACACCTAAAAGACATTTTAATTTACATTCTGATGTCTCTAAATCCTCGCGCCCATATCCTGTGTCACTTTAAATGACCACTAATTGAAAAATTGCTATGGTGATGAATATAATGCTCTTATTGGTAATAAGATATGGGAGTTGGTGCCAGTCCATATGGTATTAATGTTATCAGGTCTATGTGGATTTTGCTCATGAAAAATTCGAGGCGTGACCTTTGCTCGACATAAAGGCGCGACTTGTGGGTGATGGTAAGACTCGAGTTGGGATAGATTGTGGTGAGGCGTTTAGTCAGGTGGTCAAACCGGCTACCATTACGTGCTTAGCTTGGCTCTTTCAAAGACTTGGCCAATTCATCGGTTGGATATCGAGAATGCTTTCCTACGGTGATCTCAAGGAAACGATCTATATCGTGGTAGTTGGGTTTCATGGATCCAATAGCCGTCTCATCGTATGTTTGTTGAAGAAGTCCTCGTATGGGGCTTTAAGCGGTCTCAAGGGGCTGGTACCACGAGATTTCTTGACTTTGTTTCCACTATTGGGTTCACTCTGCTGGTCGGATAATTCATTGTTCATCTCTGTGATGGTTCATCCTTGGCTACGATTACCATTGTATGTGGATGATATCATCTTGGCCTCTTGAGTGCATGCGCCAATCTATGTGACCATGCTACTCGATTCGAGTTTGCTATGAAGGACTTAGGCCGTTGAGTTATTTTTGGGGATTGCCGTCAAGCGTCATTCGGTGGCTTGTTTCTATCTCAGCGAGTATCTTTGCTTTGAGATCATCGAGGCGGGGATGTCATCTGTGAAGTCCAACTTTCAGCGCGGTTGATGCAAACCCAGCAGCCGCGGCGAGGTGCACCATCTGAGGACCGACCGTACTCGCTTGATCTTGCGGGGGCCCTCGATTATCTTACCTTTACCAGACCAGGATATTACATATGCGGTTCGTGGTGTGTTTATTCATGCATGATCCAGGGGTTGAGCACATGAATGCAATCAAACGCGTCATTCGGTATCTTGAGGGGACAACTTTGGATTATAGGTTTGCACTTGTATCCTTCAATCTACATCCACTTGTCTCTTTACGGATCTTTGATTGGGTGGTTGTCGACACCAGCAGGTCGACTTGAAGCTCTTGTATGTTCGCCAGCAACAACTTGGTCTCGTATGGCAACTGCATCGCGCTCCGGTGCAGGCGAGATATCCCGAGGAGGTAGCGAATGTGGTCTCAGAGTCTGTTACTCGTAATTTGCTTTTAGCTTCATTTGTCCCATTGAAGAGCAACCTTGGTATATTGCGATAACATTAGTGCCATCTACCTCTGAGGGTAACCCGTTCAACACCAGCCACCAAGCATGCTCGAAATGGACATTCACTTTGTCAGGGAAAAAGGTTGCAAAAGGGTCAGGATTCGCGTATACCATGTCCGTCGTTATCAAATTAGACATCTTTACAAAGGTCTACAGTTCTCTTTGAAGATTTGAGGCGATCTCAGCGTTAAAAACACTTCTTATGTGGGGTGTGTTAGAACACCGGAAACCACTCTCGGCCAGAAATATTTGTAGTATATATGGTATATATATTTGTTGTATATTGTAATAAAAAGGATACATTAATTAGTGTTATACACCTACCATAATTGTATAGTTAGAATTATGGTAGAATAAGGATTTAAAAGTAGAATAGGAAAATGATTTGTAGTATTATGGAAAGATGTAACTTGTATATATACCTATTCAATCAATGAAAATAATCAAGGGGATTATTTCTTTCAATACCAAATAAAGTGTATAACTAATACTTACATTAGCTATACATAGATTGAAAAAGTGTACCAAACAATATACCATATTAGTATTACACAAAGCTAATGCATGCATTAATTTTTCTCATACCTTCTACCAAACAACCCCTTAATATGTTCATAAATATTTAGGAATACCCCCCCCCCCCTCTTAATTCATTGTCCTACAATACCAAAAATTCTAAATTTAAACAGTTCAACTGGATTAATTTTAGTACCTGCAGAGGAACAAGTGAAAATACAGGGGAAACAGAAAAAATTTCTTTTCTTTCTTAAGATTTAGAGAAGATACTATAGTCAGTTAATTGCCTCGTCATGTCTAAGAAGAGAACTTCAAATCGTGGTATTCTACAATTATACTTAGGGCTCGTTTGGTTGGGGAATTATTTATTCCCAGATTAATTATCTCGAGTTTAATTATTTCGGAATTATTATCCCTTCCTCAATGTGGGATAAAAATAATATTATAATTCTGAAATTATTAATTATCCTGAAATTTTATTCCTACTAAACGTGGGATAAATTCATTTCAAATTTAATTTTGAGATTAGTTTTTTCGTATTACTTATGAATTCTGCTGACTACTTGTGTATAGATCCCTTTAATCTTTATTAAAATTAGAAGCACTGCCTAAGATGCTTCATATGATGGGATATGATCAAACAGCGTTCATTAATCGACATAACAAAAAATGAGGAGACTTGTCATGTTCATTTTTTTAATTAGTTGATGATGACTTGATGTAACGGCCAATTCCTAGCGCCTAGAAGTATCTAGTACCTACCACTTCCGACGCCTCATCTTTGCTTGTTCAATTTGTCGTAACCCGACAATTATTTTGGAGAAGTTATCTAATATATTTTGGATATATAAATAACACATAAATGCTAACTAGCTTTCCTATGTGGCTTTCCTTCATCACCACTCGACCAGGACAAAATTCTCTTAGTTTTTTAAAAGAATTCCGCACACAAAAAAAAGAGATGTTTGGTCTTATTTCCGTGCATGGGCTACGACGACATGGCTCTTTTTTTGGATCCATGGGCTGAATTAATGGATTTGTAGCAATACTTTCACTCATTACTGATCTGGTAAAGATGTCAGAAAACCGTCCATTTTGCATTTCAGTAATATCCTTGACATTTAGGATGTGTTAGGTCAGTGATTAAGTCAGAAATTTTATAAATTATGTTTAAGATTTAATATATATGTATAAAAATATTTTTTGATATTGATATTCAGTATAATTTTCTATATAAACAAATATAATTTTCGGACAAGTGGCTAATTAACCAGTACCCTTTGTTCTATGTAGCTCTGCCATTGTGTTAGGTAGGAAGGAAAATACTTTTCTTGAAAAAAAATTCCTGAAAAATAAGGTCCTTATTTTTTATGTTTGGTAAACAAGTAGAAAATATTGTCTCAAAAATATTTATATATAATATAGATAAATATTATGGAGGTGAGGCGGTCGCGGGTGGGGGTGGGGAGTGGAGGTGGTGTGGGGGGTCTGGGATTTGGTGAAGACAATGAGCGGGAACTTGTTTTTCCTGCTCCCGTTAGAAAAGTCATTTTCCTAATTTTAAGGAACTTGTTTTCCTAGAGAAAAATATTTTTTAAAATATTGTGACCAACCAACCATAGAAAATTTGAAAAACATTTTCTGAAATATGTTTTACTTCATACCAAACACACAATTAATTGGTGTCATTTTACATATATAGCATAAGCTTTATCTCTTGTAGGTGAATGGTGTTTATGCGACCTTAAAATAATTGATGTGGCTACTTCAGTATATATAAGCAAACTGCAACTCTGCAAGCATTATTGATCGTGGTACAACGGGTGCAGGGTTGATGCCAAAGAGGTAAAGACTAAGAGTATATGAAGAATTTCAGTGGCTTCAAACCATTATGAAGTACATTTAGTGCTGCAAAATGACTAAATTACATTCTAGTTTCTCAGTTGGATGATCGGAAAAAGGGGAAATAATCAAGCAATGACTATATCAAAATTGAAACTCGACTTTGATTCCGACTTATTTGAGATCGAAAAACACCTGGCCATTGCTTCATAAGTGTTTATGACGAAAAATTATCTTTTCAGCTTTGAAAAACGACTTCGGTTATTATTCAAAAACACTTTTTCTACTGGTTAAATATCCCAACGCTTTAAAATAAGAATTTTTAATTTCCTAGAAACTTGATCAAATAGGCTACTCTTAATAACTTGATTCCTCATATGTCTAACACTTGGCATTCGATCGATTGAAGCTAACTCTTCTAGGGGCGGGAGCTAGTTAGCATTGTGGTTAGGGGTTCGGCATAGTATAGTAGCTTAGACTTAGAACATGTATTTATATTAAAAATTTATTTAAAAATGTAAAAAATTATCTATTTAGAACTTAATAAGCAATAAAAATATAATTTAAAATGAATAAACTAAAAATCGTGACTTCGCCTCCCGTTACTCTTCCATCACAAATTTAAGTGGTGGCCTGTTTGGCTATGGATGCATGAAATTGCAAGGGGGATGCTCTTCGTGAGCGGTGAATTCGTAAAACTCTTCTCTAGATTTCAACTTATCATACTACTGGCACTAGCTCAATGGGTTTCTCAACAAAAGAAACCTTTTCTTGTTGGCCTCAGAAATTGGACAGCTCTCGTAATTCTCACCTCTGTAAAGGCCTTTTCAATCTCTTTATTTAGTTGGAGCTTGCTCAATGGTGTTGGGCACATGGTCTCACGTGCACCATCCTTTCTTCACATTTTCTACGAAAATTAAAATGAAAAAGGAGAACATATTCTCGAGGAAAGATGATTTCCCGTAATTGAAAAACAACTTAAGCTACATGGTATAGTGAGGGACGAAGTTAGAGTTCTAGTTGTAATAATTGTGGTTATACACCATTCTTTATATTTTTGTTAAGAAATAAACTTAATATATATGTAAATAATTTATTCAGAAACTAGTAAACTGTCTTTTTTGAAATTCAGAATTTATAAATTTAAATTTTGGATATGTTTTTAGATACAATATACTTTTTTCATAAATCATAGCAACGGTCGTCCATATGAAATGTAGGCTATAGATAAGTGTAGATGGAATTTCGAGTCATCCATCATTTACGTTGAAGCGTCCTTTAAATGCCTCAACTTTAGCATGCAAAGGAGGTCTCTATTGGCATGTAATGCTTGTCCATTGTGCGTCTCCCTTATCCTCCCTTTAAGACAAGAGAGCATATATCACATTGAATTAATTCTTTGAAATTATCATTTTGATTTAATTTGCGCATGGAGACATGTCGAACAATTGGTGTGTGAGTGTGATATTGATTGAGGTAGTACTATGTGCTTGCATTTAGTAGTCCGATATACGATTAGGATATACATAATGTATTGTTCGTTTAACAGTGAAAATAAGAGTTAATACTATTGTTTGCCTGATGAAATTTGTCATTTGTCTTGCTAAATATATGTCGGTTGAATTGAATTAAGGAACTAAATCGTCAACAGTGTAGCTTTTTTGCTGAGCAACACTAATTCACATCCATTCAGTAGGCAAAATGTGGGACAAGCCTACTAGTTCCTATATCGATGACCCTCGAGTTGGGTCTGGAAGTGGATGAAATATTTGATAAACCAGTTCAATTGAACGCAGAATTTCTTACACTGAACATAGAAAAAGGACGGGAAGTGTTCCAATTTCTGGCCTTGCACCGATCATTCAATTCTATGGACCATGAAATATATATAATCTCAACAAATGTTAAAATTTGAACCCATAATTATAAAAATCTAATGAGTTTAATAGTAAGACATAATTGTTGAAATTGTGAATTTAAAATCATGAAATCGCCTCTAAACTTGGTTGGGACTATTTGTCATTTATAAATTTTCCCAAGTGAGCATATAGCTAAGTTCAATATAGAAACTTCATCTTCCTCAAGAGCTCTCTCTCTTATCCTCTCTCGATCAGTTATCCCCTCTCCCTTATTCTCCTATATAAGAAGTGGCAGTGAAGCTGCTGAAGCAGGCATGTCTTCATTGGCATGTCTGCTACTTAGGAGGGTAATTTTGGAACGTCAGGATTTGTATGCCTTAAAGTGTTGTACTTGATAGCTTTATCAATTGCACACGCGGGTATAAACTTGTTGATAATCTGGATCCACATCTATTTTGAACGCCACGCCCTGGCTTTGCAATATCTGAAATTATGCATCATGACCATGTGCGTCCCACGTTGAATGTCTCAGTTTGACATATCTCTCTCTTTGTTTTACTGTTGGCTTCTATTTCCTTTTTCGTTTTTTTGAAGTATCGTCTATTAATTTATCGATCTTAATTTATATGATATAATTTGACTGAACATAAAATTTAAATAATATAAGAAGATTTTTGAATCTTGTGGTTTAAAGCAAGCCAAAGATATTTGTATAGTTATAAATTATTTTGTTAAGCATAAAATGTAAAGTTTAAAATTAAATTATTATCAAATAAAAAAATATATAATTTTGAAATGAATTAAAAAAGAAAAGTATATCACATAAATTGTGATAGAGGAAATACTAATTTTGTATTTCCATTACAAGCTTTCCAGATTACTTCTAAGAGCATTTCAATTGCCGTAGAATTAAAAGATATAAAATGAATTAACAGTGTTTTTTTTAATGTATTTATACTGATTTTTGAGTAAAGAAGATTAAATATATTATCTTTAATTTGATATGCTTTTCCAATTTAGTGAAACAAAGGACACAAAATATTATGTTACTAAATTTGCATAGATAATATTGTTTTGTTCTTGATAAAATTCTTGCTAATGTTAATAATATTTATTTGCTATTTAATTTATTTTTAATGAGATAATTTATTATCATATAAATTTATAATTAATTTTAAAATCATTTAATGAATACTGCTTAAAAATTTTAGCCTTACGAGGGGTCTCTGCGACCGCCCCACTCACTAGTCAATTTTTAACCTCGTTACTTGGTTTTTAGACATTCCTGGCAGATTTTCATTGGCTACGGCCCATTTCACATTCTCATATTAAAACATACTATACCAAGTTCAACTTATAATATATGTTTTTACCCCAATGCACGTATATTCATTTGTTGCTCATTCTTCCTAAGCAAGAATCATGATGACCTTTTTCAAGTGCATGTATGAGTATAAATAAAATAAAGCAGTTCCGAAAACCAAAAGGAATTCGTTGAGGGTATAATCATGATAGCCAGCCATACTGCCAGATAACTCACTCCAAGAAGACTACAGTCAACAATTAGACTCAACAAATATACAAGAATTCCAACATCCAAGACTCTTGTCCAAAAATATCTACCTCATCATACCGTTTTACAATAGACATTTATGGTCTGACCCTTCTTCGAACACTACGTATAGCGGGAGCTTAGTGCACCGAGCTGCTCTATACTTCGATTTGTATAGATCCAAAATAATATCCATTCCATAGACCAACCTTTTTATATCCTGCCATAGAGTGGTCCTTCACTTAATTAGTTAAACTATGATAGTCGATATTCATTTCTGTTCTTTATTTTTCTTCTTATTTCTAACTGTTTCTGTTCTTGGAGAGGACTTATTAAGTTGCGAATCGAAATCTCTAGCTGCTTCTGGCTATCGATGTGATCGTAACGTGCAACCGTTGCAATGTGGAACATTTGCAATTCTTCGGACTAATTCATATTACTCTTCTCTTTTCAATCTGAGCTCGTACTTGGGCATCAACCGATACGTTCTAGGAGAAGCAAATGGCTTTTCTGCTGATACAGAGTTTCTTCCAATTGACCAACCTTTAATAATTCCATTAGATTGTAAATGCACTGGTAGTTTCTTTGAAGCAGAGCTAACAAAGACAACAACCAAAGGTGAGAACTTTTACATCATTGTTCAATCTTTGGAGGGTTTAACGACTTGCAAAGCCATTCAGGAGAAAAATCCAAATGTTACTCCTTGGAGTCTTTCGGAGAAAATTCTGCTGTCGATTCCATTGAGATGTGCTTGTCCTTCTCCAGAAGAAATTAGTCCTCAAACTAAACTTTTGCTGTCTTACCCCGTGAAGCAAGGCGATACAATTGCAGCCTTAGCAATCAGCTTCAACACTACTACTGAAAGAATAATTGATGTCAATCGAAGATCAGAAGGAGGTAGTTTTAGACCTGAAGGACTTTCACCAGCTTCAACTCTTTTGATTCCACTTGAAGGTAACGTTTAGAGCGAGCACACTTTTAATTGCTTAACTATATTATGTCTCAACATGCTAGTCACATGTAGGCCTAAGCCTTTTTCATGTGTTAAAGGCAGTGTGATTTAAACCTAAAACCTCTTGTTTGCTCCGATAACTTGTTGAATTATGTAACCATGTCATTTAAAAGTTTAAGTTGTTAGAGAACATATATTTATTTAATTAATTAAATTATGTCTTGACATGCCGCCTCACATGTTGACCTAAGTCTTTTTCATGAGTATTAATGGGGGTGCGATTTGAACGTAAAACCTCTTGTCTGCCCGGGTAACATGTTTAAATTATGTAATCATCCCATCTAAAAGTTTAGGCTTTTCAAAAACACGCTTTTAAATGCGTAATTATATTATGTCTCAACAGGTAAACCCAAACTTAGCTCATCTACAAAACCTCAGCAGCCGGATTTGGGATATCCAGCAGCAAGCATCGCGTCATCCAAAATACATAAAAGGAAGTCCAAAATGCGGATGATGGGAGTTTATATTTATGTCGTTGTGGTTGCCTTTGTGGCAATTGTCGCGCTTGCAGCAGTTTTCTTGTTTATTTTTCTCAAGAGGAAAAGGGATAATTCGCGCAAGGAAGGAGATTTGGAGCTACAAAAATTAAGCTTAAGCGTGAGAACTACCAGCGAAAAGAAAGTTTCATTCGAGGGGTCTCAAAATGATCTTGACGGTCAGACTGGTGATGCCATGCCACATAAAATGTTAGTCGAGGTCTACACTATTGAAGAGATAAAGAAAGCAACAGAGGAATTCGATTCCTCCAATCTTATCGAGGATTCTGTATTCCACGGTCGCATCAGTGGTAAAAATTTGGTAATCAAGCAGATGGAGACTTGTAGTATCTCAAAAATAGATTTTGGACTATTCAACGATGCAATTCATCATCACCCGAACATTATCAAGCTCTTAGGAACGTGCGTTACAGAGGGTCCTGATTCATTCTTAGTGTTTGAATACGCTAAAAATGGTTCGTTAAAAGACTGGCTTCATGGTGGTCTAGCAATGAAAAACCAATTCATTGCTTCATGTGATATCTTCTTGACATGGAATCAAAGGCTAAGGATCTGTTTAGATGTAGCCATTGCCTTGAAATTTATGCACCACATCATGGATCCTGCTTACATCCATCGTAATATAAAAAGCCGGAACATTTTTCTTGATGAAGAGTTCAAGGCTAAAGTTGGTAATTTTGGGATGGATGGATGTGTTGAAGAGGATGTTGCCAAAGCTTACCTAGCACCAGAGTATCTTGAACGAGAAATCCTTACCCCGAGCATTGATATCTTTGCTTTCGGGGTAATTTTGCTTGAGGTGTTATCAGGCCAAACACCTATAACAGATGAAGTTGCCCTCTCTGTGAAAATAAAGGTCATTTTAGAGTCAGAGAACGCGGAGGAGCTAAAGGAATGGATAGACAGTGCATTGGGAGAGAATTATTCATTTGATGCAGCAGTGACATTGGCAAACTTGGCTCGAGCATGTGTGGAGGAAGAGCCGTCATTAAGACCAAATGCTGGTGAAATTGTGGAGAAGTTGTCAAGGTTGGTTGAAGAATTACTAGAAGGAGAGGAGCAACTCATAATCTCCGAAAGCTCTTGCAAACCTTTGTTCAAGGCTGAAGCCACAAGTACTACCATGTGATTTGTTAAAGTCACTAGCTTTTGTGAATTGTAAAGTGACTAGTTTTTCAGATGTTGTTTAACTTGTAAGTTTTTTGTCAGATATAAGTTCTGGATTTCCTCTGTACTTAAGGCAAAACACGATAAGAGAGTTTATTTCGATTATTATTACTGTAACTTGTAAATATGTATGTATCGAGTAACTACATAGTTACTTTTAATCAATAATGATCTTCTTGTGTCAATCAATTTTCAGTTCATTACAATAAAATGAAATATCAATTGCTTAGTGTCGCTTCTTCATTTGCTCATTGGCAAGGAAAAATATGCCATGCAACCTTGATGACGACACTGAAGCGTCCGCTAAGCGAGGCGAAGCTCTCAACATATTTTATGCATCACTTTAGGGTTTAAGCATGCCATTAACAACACCGATCAAATTAAAGAGAAAATCAGTCTTTTACCGCCATATGATGAAACAAGACAACTGATGTAGATTACTAAAGTAAAGGATAAAATACTTTATAAGATTTTGTTAACACTCAAAAGTAATTTAAGTGTTTAGCCGAATTCAGTGACAGTCGAACAGTTTCAGAGCTGAATTTACTCCGAGCCCTCGACTACAAGAACTTCATCGGCTACTAAGGCATCTTAGCCGAGTTGTTAGTTAGAGGTACGACTGGGACTCACTCAGATGCAGACGCCCCAACGACCAAGTCAAAAGAGTTTCTGGACCCCTAGAAGCGGTAACGACCAACAACAGTTAAAAGAAAGGGCCATTATCGGAGCAAAATAAGTAGAGGACGAGAAAATCGGCACCACCTCCCCCATAGTCGGCCATTGAACTTAGTGGGTTACTTGATGGCTGACATGGGGGGGGAATCACGTTGTACAATTTTTTCTTCTTTTTTGTACTATAAATAGGATCATTCTTTGTACAGACACACACAGAGACAATCAATTAAAAAACTGATTCTTATTTATCTTCATTCTACCTTTACCGCTTTTATTGCACTCTAGCTGTATTTATGCTTCTTACCACCTAGTTTACTCACTCACCATTCTAACGCTTTCTGGAGTAGTTGGGAAACCCATTATTGAAAGTTAGAGTTCCGCTTTCGGCCCAAATCGCTTAGTTAAAGAATCAATTTGTTATTCAATTTCGTCAACCGATAAAATGATAAACACTTCGGACGGGAACAAATTTGGCACGCCTAGTAGGACCATAGGTGATCTCATAGCGAAGTTTGATTCTCCAGGTCAAGATCATACTTGGCGTATACGCCTAAGGTCTGGTAAGAAAATGAACCAAGAGTCTAGTCCACATCCTAAATAGAATTCTCCCAGAAGGAACAACGAGTCACCATCTTCTCCGGGTATGCATGCATCGGTTGATATCCCTCCACTTCCTCTATCAACCCAAGCTGTGGGTGAACCTAGTCAATCTGAGGGTCCAACTGTTATGACCACGTCATTCATTAGACAACAGATTGACTTGAGCATCCACGATATTATGTACCAGGTTTCCAAATAATTGGCTGATATGGTTAAGCCAATGGTGCATAATGAGGTTCAGCAGGTGAGAGAACTGGAAGTTAATCGACTGCATCCAGGAGAAGGTTCGGCTAGTTCTGTCACCCCTCTGACGAATGGCGTTGTGCAGCATATAACTGTGACTTCAGGTGTTGTTCATCAGCCGAATGTGTATCAGTCAGTACTTGCTTAGGTACAGCCGATAGCACACCTAAAAGCACAAGCCCAGTCACTTGGTAACCAGTTTACTGTATGGTTGCCACCAAACATTGGGGAGCAATCTGTGCCACTCGACCAAGCAAATCTGCAGTATGGACAAATCAATATGACTCGGAGACCATTTCAAACGTTCGGACACCTTGGTTTTCCGCCCGTTACACTGTACACTTATGCCAACGGCCCTACGGTACAGACGACCAATGTTGGCCAACCGAACTGGCAGCCGATGGCCCCTGGCTATGACCCTGCTAGGCTATCTGGTGACGCTGTCTACAGCGGGACACCATTCCAGCAGTCACAGCCGGTACCCAATCCATACTATCCAGGAAGCGCAAAATTTCTAAGAACGGTTGATGTCCTAGGAGAGCAGACATGGAACATTGTTCCACCTTATCCTCAAGTTCCATCGGCTGTTCCAGGAGCTCAGGTTGCAGGCTTTGGTGGCTATGCCCAACAACAGCAATGGGGATATACCCCACCTGTTGGTAATGGCCAACAGAATGTCTACAACTTTCAAAACCCTATTCAACAAGGTACAGAATGGAGGCCTCCAGTTCAGAACGCCTATCAGCTGGTTCCAGTCGTGAATCGGCAGGGGACGCCACAACTGATGAACCCTGAAACCATTGTAAATACTATGAGTAGGTACTTTGGCATCCAACTGAAACCCTTGGACATGCTTGTTTATAGGAAGCCCTACCGCGATTGGGTAGATCGGGTAGCACCACTGCCAAGAGGCTTCAAAACACCTGATTTTGCCACCTTCTCGGGTGATGACGACAAATCTACCATTGAGCATATCGACAGATTTACCGCCCAATGTGGCAAAGTTGGCCACAATGAGTATCACAAGCTGCAGGTATTCCCCGTTTCTCTAACTAGAACGACATTTGCCTGGTACTCATCTTTGGCCCCCGACTCCGTGCAGAGTTGGGCTGACATGGAGCGTTGTTTCCATGATAGATTTTATTGGCCCCAACCTCAAGTCAGTGTGACGGATTTGACGAATCTCAGGCAATAGATCGATGAGTCGGCTACCGACTTTATCGAGAGATTCAGAAGAAAGGTTGGAAAATGCACTGTACACTTCCCTGATTCAGAATGCGCCCACATGATAATCAACAAAATGCATCCACATCTAAAGGAGAAATTAGTGGGACAATCTTGCTCTGACTTAAGCCAGTTAGCCGAGAAGGCTAGCCAAATAGAGCAGTTTATCCAGGAGAATGAGAAAAGAAGAGCCAGCCGAAACCGAGGCTCCCATTTGGTATCCATTATTGAGGCAGATGAGTCTGACTCAGAGTCAACCGATTGCACGGTAGATACAATGGTAGTCGAGATTGTTAGGGGTAAGGTTTACTCCTACCCAGCCTTGAAAATCATAAAAGTCAAGGAGACGAGTTCATCCGATGACAGGGTCGGTTACTCGTTGACATCACAAACGCAGATCGAATATTTGATCATCTACTAAAAGATAAGCAGATTCAGCTATTTGATGGTCATAGGATTCCGCCTGCCGAGGAACTCAAAGATAAGAAGTATTGTAAGTGGCATAATTCATACAACCAATCTACTTCTAATTGTGTGGTCTTCAGAAAGGCGATCCAAAAGGGCATCAAAGAGGGGAGGTTCAAGCTAGCCGACAAGAGTATGGCTGAAATGACCATTAATACCGACCCCTTTCCCGCGGTACCAATATCTATGGTATCTTTTGCTAAGTCCGATGAGTCAAGGGACACCAAAGTGAGACAACCGATGAAAAAGCTGAGGGTCCCAAAGAAACCTACCGAAGGGAAAAGGCCCCAAGGACCTCTGTGTTCAACCGATTAGGCAGTCTACATGATATTCGCGATGACAAGCATCCAGCTAGGAGCAGTTTTCATGACCGCCCTAAATACTCGAGGGACGTTGAATGAGAACTTCAGGAACAAACCATGAGATTCAGAAGGGTCACTATCGGCGCCAAACATAGGCCTGGGGGGCAAGTACGGATGACAACCAACTAGCAGCCGAGCATGCCTCAAATAGATAAAGAACCACTCCCTAAAACCAAACGGAGGATGGTCGAGTTTAACGTAAACGAGGGTGTTTCGTCCTTACATATCACGGCGAGAAATGAGGACCAGACGAAACCCCGGAGAATGATTAAACTAGTCGCCAACATAGAAGAAGGGAAGTGGTTCATCAATCAGGCTTTTGGAAGGAAAGAGGCACCACCGAGAGTCGCATCCAAGACTCAGAAAAGAAGGATGCAATGGGCCAATGCCTTGCGTAAGATGCAACAGACATTGCATCTAATTTTCAGCACCAAGGCAGCCGAAAATCATGAGATTCATGTCGTAGCCGAGGCTATCGGGCGGGCATTCGGCTCAATTGTTTCAGGGGCAATGTCGCCTGAAGGAGAGACGTTGGGTCAACCAGAGCTGGATGAACATCCTACCGACAACCCGATTGAGCAACCCCGGCAAGAGAACGTGGCCCCGGATGGACCTCTAACCGAGGCAATCCCACAAATCATACAGAGGATTCAGTTAGAGGATCCCCAGCCGATCCCCATTTGTCTCCAGGAAATGGAAGATATGAGATTCTGGTCAAGCCGAATTGGATGAAGGAGGGGAATCCATCCTCGATTTATTTAGCCACGACCTGGTTTATGAGATCTGGGCAGACATTGAAATGGTCAGCCTAATTCCATGTGAGTTCTGGGCCAGCCGCTCCGCGTTGGATAGCCTAGAAGGTGATGTTTGCGTAGAAGACGCAGAATGGGCAACAATAGCCGATACACCGACTAGGGACACTTTGAGCACCGTATTTGGTGCACCTAGAGAAGATATGGTTAAACATATCAAACTCCTTTACGTCAAGGCTTACATTAACGGCAAAATTATTAGTCGGGTGTTTGTCGACAATGGGGCTGTGCTGAATGTGATGCCGCTGCTTTATGGGAGTAAACACACACACACACTCAATCAAAAAACTGATTCTTATTTATCTTTATTCTACCTTTACCGCTTTTATTGCACTCTAGTTGTATTTATGCTTCTTACCACCTAGTTTACTCACTCACCATCCTAACGTTTTTGGAGTAGTTGGGGAACCCATTGCTGGAAGTTAGAGTTCCGCTTCCGGCCCAAATTGCTTAGTTAAGAAATCAATTTATTATCCGATTTCGTCAGCCGATAAAACGGCAAACACTTCGGACGGAAACAGATTCAAATACCAATAGGACATATTTCTAAATGTAGAACCTTTAGACTAGATAAGGTGCAATCTGGTAATGTACAGAAAGAATGAGCCATCCACAAATCGACCAAAGACTGAAAGAATCAAAGATTCAATGCAAGCAGGAAAAAAAAAAACAAGGTCCCTTCACTATTACTAGCAACGCATCATAATCTCAAACTCATTAAAATTGAGGAGACCATCCCCATCAATATCATAACGGCAAATCATTCCTTTGCATTCATCAATTGTTCTCGCTTCTCCCAATCTAGCAAGCATTCTATTCAAACTCTCAGGCGTTATGCATCCACATCCCTCCATCTCATACATCCTGAATGCCTCCTTCAATTCGTGCGCCTTCTCTTCTTCGCTTCCACCTTCAATTAATCTCACAAAGTCTTCGAAATCCAACAAGCCATCATTGTCCGAATCATTGAGCTCAACCGCAGCCTTTGCTTCCTCGTACGACATGTCTTTGCCGATCAAATGTACGCACTGTTGAAGCTCTTCAGCTGATATTTTCCCATCTCTGTTCTCGTCGAAGCGGTCAAATAGGCGTTGGTGTTGCTTGTATTCTGCCATGACGTAATATATATGGTGTGTTACAAAAACAAATGTGCTAGCCTGGTTTATCAAGAGAAATTGTACGTCCACAATCAAAGAGGGAGTACTTGGGCAAGAATTAATAAGGCAAATACAAATGTAAAAACTAAGAGGGAGGGAAGAGTAGAGTTGTTGAGGAACCAAATTGTTGACACCCTATATATTTATATATGAGCGCAGTAGAAAGCGTGTGGCGTGCGTAAAGAAACCGGGAAATTGTAAGCAGGAATTTTCAGGCGTGTACCGTTGATTAGGTTTCATAGAAGAAGTAGGCTTCCAGATTATACAGGAAGAAACCTAGAAGAAGGTGCTTGTAATGTACCAAGTCATGGGAAAGGAGACTAGGAAAGCCAAAGGAGGAAGAATAATATTTCAAAGTAGGAGCTATTTATTTACTAGTACTATATAGGGGTGAGCACGGGTACAGGGTACCCAGATACCCGATCGGAACCGACGCTAACGGGTAGGTTCCGGGTAGATATATTATAATAACGGGTAGGGTCCGGGTAGTAAAATTAGGAACCGATCAATGTCGGATCCGGTTAGGTTCAAGGCAAATAGAGACAGTACCGGACCCGGAACCGATACCCGGAACCTATAAAATATTAAATATTTTTATTTTTTTTAGAAACATTTGGACCACTTTTAACTTTCTCCAAAATTATTTGTTGCACGCCTGTACATTGATTTTCCCCACCCCAAAACTCTCTCAATAACAATGACGTTTTAGCTACACCACCGAGCTTCATCGTCGTCGTTGTTGAAGCTTTCTCTCAGGTACTTTCATCGTTGTCGTCATTGAAGCTTCACCTTTGCCTCTTTCTCTCCTTTGGTTGTGTTCACGTCATTCCTAAAATGCATATGAGTTCATATCTAACTCTGCAATTTCTTTTTAATATCATATGCTTCTGTTCTATTTCAGGCGATACTCATCTTCAATTTGTATTACTTTTTTATTTGAAATGTAAATCTATTTTTAAAATTTGTGTATATTTTTGTAGTTGTGAAGATGAAATTTAGGGATTTACTAGTATAATAAAGCTTTTCTTTTGTATCGAAGAGCTTATGAACACAAAAATAAGTTTAATTCAGATATTTTCAAATTTATTTTGAAATCAACACGTTCAATTAATTGAGTGTCAAATTTGACTTGCAATTTTAGATTTTGCAATGTAATTAACTTTTCTACAATGAATAAGTTTTCTAAAACTTCTTATAAGGGTACTAAAAACTCCGAGGTGCTAAAAACTACTTGATGAAATTATTTTAGAACTCTTTTTATTCTCATAGACTTAAAAGTTGTTGCTTAATTTGTGTTTTTATTTACAGAGTTGGGAACCTAGGACCTGGTCCAGTAGGTTCCTGTAATGATTCTTCTGTAGGTTCCGGGTAGTAAATTTAGGAACCGATCTTTTACCGGGTAGGGTCCGGGTAGTTAAAAAATGTTAGGGTACCCGGACCCGCTCACCCCTAGTACTATATGGGGTATTTCTCTTCTTGAACTTGAACTCTTCATTAAGTTTGAGGTAGGGTGGGGTCATGGAAGCCATAAATACAGAGTAATTATTCAACGGATTAGATGTTAAAGGTTTACCATTTATATAAATACATAGCGTGACTCAGTTCAATAAGCCCGTCTAGCTCAGTTGGTAGAGCGCAAGGCTCTTAACCTTGTGGTCGTGGGTTCGAGCCCCACGGTGGGCGTCATATTTTGAATTTTACTCTTTTTATTTTTCTGAATTCTTTAGGCAAGTATAATGCATTCATGTACATTTTGGCGTTGGAAGGAGAAAATGAACTTGAAATGTCACTTATGTAACTTTTTTTTTTCTACTTTTATTAAGGAAGTCATTCTCCTCATTTTGGAGGAACTTGTTTTGCTAGAGAAAATATTTTTCAAAAATTTTGACCAACCAAATATAAAAAAAATTAAAAAGATTTTCCTCCATACCAAATATACCCTTACTTTTTTTATTTTTCTACAAGCAGATTGCAGAGGAGTGAGGCAATGTCAATTTATCAATTTATAATGATCAATTTTATATTTTGATTTTTGGATTTCCCAAAATGTAATTTGAATAAGTTCGAACTGGATCAAAAAATTTAAATTCAATTTTGAATTAATCCATTTGAATAATTTGAATCTTCGATTTCGAATTAATAAAAAATTGTCAATCTTTTTGGAGGCTGGGAGCAAACTGTAGAGTGAGGTAATGTCAAATTACTCACTCCATCCTAATATATACATGCCATCATTGAATTCTGAGAGTGAAACAAGTTTTTCAATCGTGCTTTTTCATATGCCTTAGTTATTTTAATTTTTATGACTTATAGTATTCTCTCCATTTCAATTTATGTGGTATCTTTTAGATTTTGAATTTAATTTTTACGTAGTTTCTAAATATTTTCTATGTTCCATAATAAGTGGTGTTTTTAGCTTATACGTGTCCCTTAAGAAATTGTTCACTATTAAAAAATTATGAGTATTTTTATTAATTTACTCCTAATTAATGTCTAGAAAAGAAAATTTATTTAATAATTTTTTATTATATAAACAAGGGTAATTATGGGTGGTGAAAGCGTTGGAAGAACACACACAATGTTCCCCGAAGTCCACATGTCATTTAAGGTCTCTGTTAATGTTGGACTAGCTGAAACAAAGTAGGATTGGACCCAGTCTCGGTAACACATCCACGCCATTTTTTGGTCAACTCCTTTCATTCATGTCATCCACACATTATCAGCATCAACCACCAGAGTCTCTTCTTCTTTAGGCGCCTCCCTTCAATTCGTTGTATATTTTTTCCCACAGGCCATGGCAGTGTTGAGCTTCCTTGTAGTTTCAACCCCAACACTTCTTCGGGCTTCCAGCCAGCGGGTTCGGGCCTACGGTTCAGCTGCTGCTGCAGCTCATCTCGATTACCATTATGATCATTATTACGACTATGAGGAATCTGCAGGATCAGTTCCGCCGAGAGGAGTACAGTGGCTGATCATGGGGGACCCACTGACCCAAAGACATGTGTACGCTCAATGGCTATCGAAACTTCTTGATGTCCCTCCTATTTCCATGGGCTCTCTCGTTCGTCAACAACTCCACCCTCGCTCTACTCTCTACAACAAGGTATTTCTCTTTTACTCCTTATATTTTTTAATCTTGACTATCAAGTGCCTCACATTGCTTGAAGGAAATTAGCTACTTATATGGTTTTGGACAAATTTCGCCACCCGAGTTGAGTTAGGCCTAACGTCGTTTTTCTAAATATTAGAGCCAGTCCTATCTCTATTCCTAGTTTACCTTAGATTCCTATATTATGTTCTCCACGTTCCAAATATTCTGGGGCGTACTGCGAAGAGGCTTGAGAAAATGGTGTTATTGTGTCCTTAATTATAATATGGTCCAATCTTTCAGTTTTTTAGGTTGAATTAGACCCAAAATTCATTTTCTTAGCTATGACCTAGAAAGTCGAGAGTTTTTGTTTTGTTTGGGAATTGGGAGTACTTTCATTGGAAGAGCACAGAACAAATTCTTTGAAAAAAACACACTAGTGTGACATGATGAATTCTTTATTTTATTTGTTCTATGAAGATAGCGGGTGCTGTGAATGAGGGAAAGCTTGTTCCAGAAGAAGTTATTTTTGGTTTGTTATCAAAGAGGCTAGAAGAAGGTTATTGCAGGGGTGAAAATGGGTTCATCTTGGATGGGATTCCTCGTACAAAGTTTCAGGCTGTATGTAAACCTCTCCCTGCTCACTTAAGGCTCTATCTTTATCGTCTCGTTTCACTTTTAATATTGATCTTTAAGGTTTGATCTACTCTTTCTCATGAAAAATGTGTAGCCTTTTCTCTGATATACAACATAGTCATGCTTTATTGTGCATACAGGAAATCCTTGACAAAGTTGTGGACATAGATTTAGTTCTGAATCTCAAGTGTTCCGACGGTTACATGTCAAAGAATGATAGGAGCAACGGAATTAATTCAGCTGATTTTCAGCAGCTAGAGGGTGGTAATTTAATGTCTTCAGGGGTCATAGATGGTGCCTGGAGAGAGAAGCAGCATGTGCATGCTAAACAGGTATCTATATAACATGTAGTATATTTTAAGAAAAGCAGTAGCCAAAAAAGTTTGTACTTTATTTGAAGATGAAAGTTGTAACTCATTGTTTTCCTATTTGGACTACAAAGGCAACTAATACATGTCATTGTTCTGTATATTATTTGAAGATCAAACCCTTAGAAGAATACTATAGGAAGCAGAAAAAGCTCCTCAATTTTCAAGTAGCGGCAGGACCTGCAGAAACATGGCAAGGCCTTTTGGCTGCATTGCATCTTCAGCACATGATGAGTGCAGTTGGTTCTACTCAGTTGACTGCAGGATGCTGATTTTCTTCTCCTGTGATATTTATTCTTTTTGCAAGTATATTAGGTGAAGTAATATGAGTGTAACAAAATCAGTTTTGGGCGGGAATGTAGAGCTAGTTATTGTTTCATTCTTGTTTACGAGTGTAATCATGTTGTAGCAACGAATCTCTAGCAGAAAAGAGTGTCTGTTAGTTGTTCTTATCTCTATATCTTTTGAGTGTATTTTGCATTGTTAACTTTGTGGTAGAAGCAGAAGAATGTACTATTGATTCAACTGCAATAACTCAATCACAAATGGAAAGGCCTCTTTTCCTTTCAAGTTTATTAAATCATTTCAACAGACACCTAACTCCTTCAATATCTACACATGAAGATACATAACAAGTGCTTTTCATATCCACAAATCATGCTCTCATTGTTGATCCCTACTTTCCTTCAGATGCAAATCAAGAATGATCTTTTAACACCACAACTATTCAGTTCACTCGCTGTTAAGCCAAACCTCACGGAGGAGTTGATACCTTTGCCTTCCACTACTTTTTGGCATCGAACTAGATTTTGCTAAAGACTGTGAAACCTCAATGCCATCGTTAATGATAAAATTCAACGGTGAATCCAATAGCTCGAGCTCCTCATCACTTGTGTATGCCTTTTTGAGCACTGAAGATCCATTTCGTGTCAACTTAGAATAGCTATAACCATCGCCTAACATACCAGATACTGAAGCTATTGGAGGAGGCATATAAACCACAGGAGCTGCTGTGCATGGGTAGTTTGTAACAGAATCATCCTCAGCCACAGAAGGTTCCTAGACAAGAAAAATTCGGAAGCAGATATGACTTGTAAGACTTATTTCATCATGATAAAATGCCTAACATTATACTCAAGCTAAAAACGTAGCTTCAACTTCCAGCTTTGCAAATAAACGCATATATTTTCCAAAAGTTATAGATGAGCTTACCTCTAAAAGAAGAGCATCAAGTACAGCTTCAGGTATTGAATCACGGCAAAACTCATCTGGGACAAATATATTAAGAACCCTTCTTATTAGTGATGGACCCAATGCCGGACATACCTGAAGAAACAAGCAGCACGATATTAAAGAGGAACAAAAAATAAAGAAACGAAGGACAGATCTTAACGGTTAGGGTTTTGAGTTTGACCTCTTTCCTCGTTGTCCTGCTTAAAAGCATATCCTTCGGAAGCATCATAAGATCACTCAACGCATTAAGAAGGTAGAAAGACTTTGAAGAGGTGTCAAGTTCTTTGCTCCCATCCTTTTCATTATTATCTGCCTCTTTTACACCTTCTAGTGATTCTCCATCATCAATGTCGAAAAGGTCAGTAAGCCATCTGGACCAATTCCCAATCTGTCATCCAAATGAAAAAAGTTGCATCTCTATAAATGGACAAATAATAAATTTTCACAAACGTTGCCAATGAAATCTACTTAATGTCCATTAGAATGTATATGCAGGAAAAAAGGGGGTTGAATGTACAAATAGGAAAAAATGGATTAGTTAGGAAAAATAATAGGTTTGTAGATTGGGAAACAAGTCTGTAATTGAATGAGGCACGATTGGTTTCAAAATTCCCTTTTTATTGGATACGGAAAGGGGAAAAGTGAGGTGGCTGATTTATTTTTGATAAGTAAACAAGAAAATTAATGAAATTAAAACTTTTTCCATCCAACATAACAGCAGGCAAATAGCTATCTATCGTTACGTTTAAACTCTAATACTCCATTTAACTGGGAAAAATCCAACTGTAATTCTTACCGTATTCTTCAGCTGTGCCCCCGCCCCAAAGCTAGCCTTTCCAGTTGGAATGGGAAGAACATTGGCATCACTAATCGGGTCTGATATAGGATCTGAAGGAATCTCATCAGCAGACTCTCGAAGAATGGCATTGAACATAGCTACATCCAATCTAGTCACACATTGTTCCATTATCTGGATACAAGAATGACATTATGAGCAACAAGATAGAAATGTTTTAGAATATCAAGCATGATGCACATTAAGACTCCAATCCCAGTCAGCAACATTTTCGTACATTATAGGAAAAGATGCAAATGAAGTTAGGGAGTTTACATTTTCTGTAACTTAGAGCTCACAATGTCATATAAATCAGTGTTTATGAGGTAAACCATAATGTAGTAATTTTCCAAAATTGCCTGTGAAGTTCTGCTCAGACTAATACTATTGCATGGTTTTGAGAAAAGTGATATTGTAGAACAATGTGCCAGCTAGTACCAGTTTGGATAGAAAACGCAAACAACCACACTCGTGTCCTCCAGCTCGAACAGGGCAAATCCTTTCGCATGCATCTTTGAAGGCTTTCTTCCAAAGCTCTGAAGAATAACTTCCACGCTCTTCATTATCTGAACTTGTTGTCCTTCTATAGACTTTGCTTATCGAAGAATTCATACTTTCACGGATTTCTTTTGCAGCACCAGATTGCATATGTGGAGTGAGAATCTGGACAAAGAAAACACCAATCATATTAATTAATTGGAAAATGATTCTTCTATTTTAAAGTTCAAGTGGACCTTGAAGAGAGACCTGCCACCAAATAGATTCAACGATACGGGAGAATATCCAAGCCTCTGTTCTCTGAAGTGCTCTTGTAAATGTACGAGGGTCCTCCCAATTGCCAAAACTTTCACAAAAATCATCCCTAATACCATTGCTGGAGAAAGCCTCCCACTTAAGTGGAGACGATATCTTTTTCTTGTCCCTGGATACAGCTTTTTGCTCTCGCTGGAACTTGCTTATAGTTGCTCTCAGCACCAGCGAATTTGATAACCAGAAAGTTAACCTGTGCTCAGACATAAAACAAGAATAAGTTAGGAAAAATGGTAAATACTTTCTTGGGCATAGAACTTAGCTGCCTTTCCTAAAAGGCGATGATATAATAGTGCTTTGAGCCTTTGAAAAATAGCTTGTTGTGGACTCATGTACTGGATTTAGGACTAAGAGATAAGCCATCACAGGTCTGCAAAGTTGCTTGGATATGATGATATGAAAGAATTGCGAAGACTGTCATATGGTTGCAGCTAGGTTTTCATAGCAAAATACTTGTTATTGAACAACTTGTTCCAGTAAGAAAGAAATGCATCATCATATATGTGAAATTAAAAAACACAAAACTGCTAGTTGAATGCCAAAAATGATTAGAAACGAAGAATTACCTAGGAACATCATTTCCACATGCCCTTGCAACCAAAATTAATCCAGAGACTACACTTTTAGCAGCAGTTCCCCTTTTCAATAGCGAGTCTTCTTTACAGGCATGGAAATAGAACCTTGACAGGCGTCTAGCAGGAGCATGGACCTTATTTGTGGAACTTCCATGCTCTGCAACAACCGAATAAAGGCCAACTTCAATTGCAGCAGCTTCTCTCAATTCTCCTTCCGCCATCTTTACTCTTTGTTCCAACTTATGGAGTTTGTTTTGCAAAAGAATTGTTGATGTGTCTGTTGACTGTACCTTTCGATCTTTCCTCTCATTTCCTAAACCGCCTCTGACAGACCCGTTTACCCTATTAGATTCTGCTGATGACCTAACTGACTTTACATGCTTTAATCTCTCATTATTCAGAATATTACTCTTTGCTCCATAACTATCCATGTCAGCAGAATCTACGTCACTTTCTTCCGAGTCATTCTTCATAGCATCGTCACCTTCTTCATCTTCAACAATTTCTTGTACTTGTTCATTTTCCTGATAATTCTCTCTGTTATTGGCATCAAATTCTTGCCTCCTCTCTTGATAATTCTCACTGTTTTCACCCTCATAAGAACCAGACTCAGTAACAACAGATCTCGTATCCTCATGCCTATTCCCAACAGGAGTAGAAGCATTCTCATAGCTGGAGAAATGACTTGCTGTGTTCATAAAGCTCTTACTCTCATCTGTGATCTGTGAAATTGAAAAGCCTTCTTGGTCTAGATCACTATTGACCCTCCCTTCCTCAGAACTTTGCGGAGTATATATTTCACCACCACTTTCACTATTAGCCAGTATTCTTTCCATTTGTTGTACTGGTTCGATATGTTCGGTTATCACATACGGATTTTGAGAGTTTTCAGTTATTTCATTCTCACTTGATGTTGACAATTTATTGTTACCACTACCGCCAAGTTTCCTTGAGAGCCATGCCAGATCAGAAGACAAATCAGGTGAAGAGTGAGACAAACTTGCCTTCGAATCGGATAATGATTCCACCACTTGCTTCTCGTTCAAATCTGTAGACTTTTTCTTTGAATGTAGGACATGTTCATCTTCAATTTGTCTATTGTTACTTTTCACTCCCTCAGCTTCATCCTGCAATGACCACTAGGTGTCAAAGCTACTGCAGATTTTGTATTTTTGTTAACTACCCATAATTTTACTGTCAAGCACAGATGTACAAGGATTAGTTGTCTGTTTAGTATGTGTTGATAGTTTGCAATATATATGAAATGGGATTCTTCCACAACGGAAGGCGAAATGAGTTTGAAGGTATAAATTAGGCCTTCCTTCATGAAGCGGCAAAAGAAAAAGGTTTTGTTGTATCCTAAAGGGTATTGTCAGTATTTTCCTCAATCTGTATACGAGCAATATCCGTTTATGGAAAGTCGGTTTTCATGCCTCAAAGCCTTACTTCTTCAAGTTTTGTTTACCTATTTTTCTAACAGTATGGAAAGATGGATATCATGGAGTTACTTCCCATCTCCTATGCAAAGTATATATTAAACACAAAACTGAAAATTCCTTGCATCATGCAATTTGGAAGCAACAAAAAGGAAGGACTCGGGATCATGTAAGGTGAATTCATACTGCAGCGGACAAAAACTAAACTGAAAAAAGTAAGCATTATACCTCTCCTTGTGGTAGTGAACCACAGTTCGATCCATTAGCCGAAGAAGATACAGCAACTGATGAGTGTGAGGAACCATCATCATCAGTGAACGAGGCAATCTCAGCTTCCTCACCGTATTCTTCACTTGTCAATGTAGAAACAGATTCAACACAACTACAGTCTATTGACGCTTCTCTTGTTAAAACTTCCCTTGAGGATGATGAGCTCATTCGACTCCTCTCAAATGGCTGGATTTTCAGGAAGAGAAGGGGTTGTGCAGTGTTCCTATAAGCCCGTGTGCAGTTAATAGGGGCACTTACATTCAAACCCTCCTTAACAACACCATATTCAGCCAAATTGATAATAGCAGTTCCTAATGGTTGACCTTTCACTGTCTTATCACGACGGGGTTCATACAAGTTGAACTCAATGCAATTTTTTTGGAAAGCGTCTCCATCTCTATCTCCGCCTTTAATAGAAATTTCCTTCAGTAGTGTCACAGGAAGTTTAAAAGACTTGTTGAACTCAATTCTTCCTTCACCAACACCGGACCCTAAAGATGGGACAACTTGATTAGTAGAGCCATTTCTATCTCCATGTTCCCATTGGATCAAAATAGCGCGAACCGACCTCAAGGACTGTGAGGGTGGCCAAGGTTTGATCTCCTGAATATGGACTAGATAATCAACTTGAACTGAGGGGCCTTTCCTAGTTTTAGCCCTCGGACCCGAAACCATGATTTCAGAGACACAAATGTAAAATAGTCTTCAATGGAATTACACAAGCCTGCAAAGGCTAAAGCAAAACTCTTAGCAAGAAATCAACTTAACTTGTTGGCTTCTCAAAGCACATTGATTCTATCCTTTCTATAATGGTTTAATCTACTATTGAACACAATAAATGCAACCTAACTTGGATAAGGCAATATCAACAATAAAATAGAAGTAGCATCAGTAAGTGTATAACTTCCAGAAATAAATGAGTTCACGTGATTAGAATATCAAGCTACAACATACGCTGTGTAATCCCACACAGTGGGGTATGGGAGGCTAATGTGTACGCGTACCTTAACTCTACCTCAAACTAATTACTCAATATATTCCACGACATATCATTGTGTTTGCACATGCTCTATGCTTTTTTTTAGGAAACAATTATAGTAGACTTTTTTACACTTACTTTAAATGCTTAAAGCCAATAAATAACTCATAGAAAAGAAAGTAACCATGTTGTTAGATAAACATTTCAATCTGTTAGAAGGAAATCAAATGTGTATATGAAGCTCAATAACAACCATCAATATTTAAAAGCTTCTAGACATATACAAAAAAATTGCAAGATTTGCAGACTTACTTAGGAGAACTAGAAGGCATTGAGCATTGGAGTGGTTGCCGACAACTTGTGTATGAGGCTCTGAGGGAGTGAGCAGTGAGAAGAATGTTTTTTTCTAATTGAAAATTGGGAACAGATAACATATAGTATAATATTGAAACAAAAAACAAGTACTAAAATAAAGAAACGCAGCGTTGAAAATGCAAAGGTCGAGTGGTGGAGACTGCTGCTTTTGTGCTAAAAAATCAATGGTGCTTTCCGGTTGTCCGAAAATACAAGGTGCTACTCGCAATTAAGAAGGTGCAAAATACACACCATTAACAAAAAGTTTCGACATCTTTATTTACCCATTAAATTAAAATAGTACTATTTCCTCATGTTCAAATTATTTGTATGGTTTTGATTTGATACGGAGTGTAAAAAGGTAAATAAGACTTTATAATTTTGTTGTTATTAATTAAAAATATGTAGAATGTACCAAAATATTTTTAATCTTGTGATACTAACATGTCATATGAAAAGTTGAAATAAAAGACTTGCTAAATAAATTTTTTTAAACGGACTAAAAAGAAAGAAAATTAAATAAATATTTAGAAACAGAGGAATTAGTAATAAATTAAGGATAAAAGGGCAGTCCGACCCCGGTGCACTAAACTCTTGATATGCGCAGAGTCCGAGAAAGAAGTTGTTTGAACTCATGAACTCATGGTGAGGTCAACTTTATCAGTTAATTCAAGCTTCCTTTAGTAATAAATTAAGAATATGATTAATCTCTTTGTTTCTCTCATAGAAAATGTGAGGGCGTGCAATTAATGAAATTAGAAAGGCGCGTGCAGTTATGGTGCATGACAAAGTGGGGTAGTGCTTTGGTTGTAATGAAATGAGCATTTGAATGATTCCGCCGACATTGGGGTCATACGACCAACTCCTCATATTTACTTCTCCGACCTTGAGAACAAGCATTATTTCGATCGGCTTTAAATTATAATTATAGTACTACTATACTATACTCTTAGCTCTTAGGTAAACGCTTATCTAATTAATGGAGTAGCAGGTTAGTTAGAGTATCATTTTTATCAAGATACTAATTAAGATTTTGTCAAGTAATTTTTTTCGTTTCTCACCTGTTTAATAATTTAAATTTGTGCCGGAAAAATTCACTTTGAATATAAAATGTTCCCCTAGCAAATTTAGGATTTCAAGAGAATGAATGCACCAATACTTTTAAAATAAAATTAAAAAAATTATAGTGCAGCGAGTTGGATTCAATCCCTCAACCTATAGAGATTAAACCCAACACCTTAAACAATGCACCACTTCGTCTTTTTTTATCATTGTTCTTCAGATAATATTAGACATATTTTAAGAATTATACACATAATATACCGAGTTTAGTTGGGTGATCATGGGTTCACGTGACCCACTTTTTGCAATTAGATTCGTCCTTGCCCAGGACTAGAATCAAAAAGCTCTAATTAAAATAATGATGAAAAGATAGTTATCAACTTATAATTATTTAATAAATTACTTGATAGTATAAACATTTTTTAACACTATCAATTCACAAGAGTTTAAACTCTTACGTAATATTTTCGGTTACTTGTTTCAAATATTAAAGAAGGAAATTCCTTTTAAAATGAACTTGCCTTATATATAGTAATAATTTAAGGATTTATTATATTATGTTAGTATATTTTAATGTATATAGCAAGTTGGTTGATTAACAAATTATCAACTTATCAATTAGTGATGATTATCCTACAAATTTATCTGATAACTACCTTATAAATGACATAATTATGTAAATGTTATTTATAACTTATATAGAATTTAAACTCTTTTTAAATAAGCATAAGACAGTGATAAATTTGTGAAATGCAAATATAACCCGCGAAACACGAAATAGGAAAATGAAGGTTGTTAATTGGTTAAAGATTTTTGTTGGTTGGCACATCCATATTAAAGATGGATGAAACGAAATATGGCCCTTATTGGTACCTGTCTTAATCTAGTGTTTGATTTTGTCCTTTTTCCTCTTCTTTTTATTCCTAACATTTCTTTCTCAATTTGGAGATAAAAGTCTTGTTGTTTGTGTAACCCCTCATTCCACGAAGATTTAATTTTATAGTCCATTACAAATATTATTTTAGTTGCTTTTACCGTACAAAAACATAGACGATCTGTAAATAATATTAAAAAAAAAAATTCTTCTATTCAAATTATAAGTGGACAAAACAAACTCGAAACTTGCCATGTGCTAAACATATTGCCTTTTTTTCCCTTTCAATTTTGTAGTTCTGTGTGCAAGTTATATTATAGTATGTTCTCTCAGTCAACTGCTCCAAACAGCAGCCACCAAAGTTTTTGTTGGTATAGTCATAATGTCTTGCATTTGCGGTATCCACATTTTTCTCTGTTTTACCAAACATAATGATGAAGAGTATTGGCTTGTCTGAATCTAGATCTCCACGAGTTCAATTGGCTACTTGCAATGATATATAGATACCAAAAAATTTGATCTCTGATCACAAGTAACAACAAATTCAGCTAAGCACTATTGTTCTAGTTGTACCCCTTCAAAGATACAATTTAAAATGAGAGCCTATGCTATGCAAACATCACCTATTACTTGAATCAAAGAATTGACAAATTTACACTTCTAGGCTTAAAAAAAGGACAATGAGGGAGGACCTGTAGCTTAAACTTGAGCCTTAAGGCTAGCCTACCGGTTGGTACTCCCACAACCATCATGAAATCAGCTAACTTGCTCCATGCTATGACCAAATTAAATGCCGTTGATCCAATGCAGTTGGACTTCTGAAATAGCTCATGATGGCGAAGTAGCATCGGATTTCTGATCTGCATCAGATGTAGCTTGGACTTGAGCTGCATATTGTAGGTTCCAGAGAACATCCTCAAACGAGGGACGAGTTGATGACTCTGGAGATATGCATTTGTTGGTGATGGATATTACAATTGACAAAGACTCTTGGGAGCTTGTGGTTAGCACTATTGGATCCACAATTCGTCGTCGACCATCTTGGCTACCAAAGGATGCCTGTCATTCAAAGAGAAAATTCAAGTGTTTATCTTCCAACTCAAACTACATTTCCCAAAGATATCAAAATAACACCAGAGAAAAAATCAAGCCTTTTGACTGTTGTAGCTATTAACAAGCTCAACTTTTTTCCCAATGGCATTTGCATATCAAAAGGTTTAACTTATAAAAATTGAATACTTTGTAGCCCAATGTCTGTTCTGTTAATCTATATTCATAGTGATCGTAAAGAATAGGTTGTAGAGAGAATTTTACTTTACTTATCTAAGATTGCAAGAGATGGCAAGAAAGTTTAGGATCCTAAAGGGAACAAATTGCTGAAGAGCATCTAACATTACTGTCAATGACAAAGGAGTTGCATATATCATAATATTAGCAGTTTTACAAAATATATATAGTGTGTACAAGAGAGGAATCCTAATTCGGTAAGGATTCTAATATACCATAAATATACAGTATTCATAATTACACAATATATAGCGAATATTTTCCAAATAGGAAAATATTCGGTAATACACCCCCTCAGTCGGAACGGGAGGAGGCCGGACGCTGAGACTGGATCTGAAGTCAAGGAATAATTGTCTGGGAAGTCCTTTGGTGAATATATCCGCATACTGATATGACGAAGGCACATGCAATACTCTGACATGACCGAGAGAAACCTTCTCACGAACAAAATGTATATCCATCTCAATGTGTTTAGTTCTCTGATGTTGAACCGGATTATGAGAAAGATATATAGCAGATATGTTATCATAGTAGACGATGGACGCCCTACGCAAAGGACACTGGAGCTCCAAAAGTAGATTTCGGAGCCAACAAATCTCAGCTACAACATTGGCAACGCTTCTGTATTCTGCTTCGGCACTTGAACGGGATAGGGTGGCTTGTCTCTTGGCAGACCATGAAACTAGATTATCCCCTAAGAATACATAATAGCCAGAAGTGGAGCATCGTGTGTCCGGACACCCTGCCCAATCTGCATCCGTGTAAGACAGCAACCTGATCGGTGCAGAGGGGTATAGATGTAATCCAAAATCAAGTGTACCCTTAATGTATCGAATGATACGCTTAAGGGCAGTGAAATGAGACTCCCTGGGGCATGCATGAATAGGCACACCTGCTGAACAACATATGCTATATCCGGTCTGGTGAAAGTGAGATATTGAAGTGCACCTGCAAGACTCCTATATAGAGTAGGATCAGAGACCGGATCACTATCCATAGCACTGAGCTTGGATTTTGAATCAACCGGAGTGGACATGACTTTGCAATTTGTCATCTGAGCCTGGTATACTATCTCCTCTACATACTTACGCTGACTCAAGAACATATAATCTGCAGATCTGGTCACTGATATACCCAAGAAGTAACTTAACTTGCCCAAGTAAGTCATAACAAATTCGGTCTTAAGTAATGCAATAATCTCATTTTTCAAACCCTCAGATGAAGCAGTGAGAACAATATCATCCACATATAGCATTAAGTAAGCAGTGCTACTACCTCGATGAAAAATGAAGAGTGATTTATCACATCTGCTACAGACAAACCCAATCTGCATAATATACATGGCAAAGCGATCATACCACGCACGAGGAGCCTGTTTCAGGCCATACAGTGATTTGCGGAGACAACATACAGAGTTAGGGGCTGCTGGATGGACAAACCAAGGAGGTTGGTGCATGTACACTGTTTCTTTCAAGTCCCCATGTAAAAATGCATTGTTTACATCGAACTGATGTATCGACCAGTGCTTGCCCACGGCTATACTCAGGACTGTGCGAATGGTAGCCGATTTGACAACCGGGCTGAACGTCTCACCACAATCAATACACTCCTGCTGATTTGTGCCATTAGCCACAAGTCGTACCTTATACCTCTCTAGGTGTTCATTGTCTATGAATTTTTGACGAAATAGCCACATACACCGGATCACATTCACCCCTCCGGTCTAGGTACCAAATCCCACGTGTGTTGTTTCATTAAAGCATTAAATTCCTCACACATCGCAACATTCCAATTAGGGTCCAGTTTGGCTAATGTTGGGTTTTTAGGAATTGGGGAAATTATTTGGACGGACAGGTTAAAGTGGGTTTTGGGCTTGAAAATCCCGTGTTTGGCCCGAGTTTCCATGTGGTGAGTGGGGGCAGCGGGTTCGTTGGTCAACTGGTGGGTGACTGAGGTAGGTATTGGGCGTTGTGTGATGGCGTCGGAATAGTGTGTTGGGGCTGGTGGAGGGACGGGCTTATTTGGATCTGGTATGGTTGACAGTGGTAGGGTATCGGACAGTGGCGATGTTGGAGGTGCTGGTAGTGTCGTATACGAGGAGGCTGGTGGTGGATCTGGTTGACGGTGGGTTGGTTTTTGTCGGTGTGGTCGGAATGTTCTAATGTGGGAGGAGACACTGCAGAGGGTTGGAGGCGGGTGGTACGCTGGTGGTGGTCCTGCGTAGAGACGGTCGTGACGGGTTAGTGACCTTGGTTAGGGGAGATCGACGAAGAGAGAGGAGATGACACTGCCGGCGGCAGTGCCGCTGGTCGACCGACTGACACGGTGGAAGCAAGTGGCAGAGACCTGTTCTCGGTGGCTGACGGAGTGATTTGACTGAGGATGATAGGAGAAACGGCAGGCTCGTCAAGAAAGGAGTAGTCCGATTTTCGAAATTTTTGGAGATTCAAAAACGGGAATGCAGTCTCGTCGAGCGTAACGTGACGGGAAATGTGGATTTGACGAGAGGACAAGTCATAGCACAGATAGCCCCGATGATTAGGCGGAAAACCTAAGAAGACACATGGAGTAGTCCGGGGTGCTAGTTTGTGAGGGCCGTTTGAGGCAAGATTGGGATATCACAGACAACCGAATATTCGTAAGTGATTGTAGGATGGAATCCTGCGGTATAAAATTTCGTTCGGAGTCATGTTGTGAAGGGTACTAGTGGGTAGAATATTTAAAATATATTCGGACATTTTGACTGCATAGACCCAGAAAGACGGAGGAAAAAAGGCATGAAACAGTAGGGTACGAACCATGTTATTAATAGTTCGGAGAATGCATTCAGCCTTACCATTTTGAGGTGACGTGTGGGGGCAGAAAAACGAAAAATCATGCCATTGTTGCTACAAAACTGGTGAACGTAGAATTATTGAATTCGCGATCATTATCACACTGAAATGATTTTATAGACTTTTCAAACTGTGTTTTTATAAAAGTCTGAAACTCAAGAAATTTTACAAACACTTCCGATTTAAATTTAAGTGGGAACAACCAAACATAATGGGGAAAATCATCTAACAGGACCAGATAATATTTATGACCAAGGTAACTAGGAACAGGAGAGGTCCACAAATCATAATGAATAATATCAAACGGTGAAAAAGTAACGCTGGTAGATGAGTTAAACGGAAGGCGAACATGTTTGCCTAAACAACAAGAAACACAGTTCTGGGCAAGTTTCCCATTATTACATCTGATAAAGTTATTGCATCTAAGAAATTTAAAAACTGGAGTGCCCGGGTAGCCAAGTCGATTATGCCAAACTGACGGAGAGATAGCAGCAAGGGAGACTGGAGAGCAAGATCCGGCAGCGGAGGTGGAAGGGAATGGATATAGGTCCCCCGCGCTATTGCATCTCGTAAGATGGGTCCCCGTACGAAGATCCTTCACAGTAAAACCAAACGGGTCAAACTCAACAAAGACAGAATTTTCACGAGAAAATTTCGGACAGAGACTAGGTTCTTAATGATGTTAGGGGCATACAAGACATTTTTAAAGGAGAAGGGTGGGTGTGGTGGTTTTGTGTATACGGTACCATGGCCCTGTACTGGAATGCGATTATCATTGCCAACAGTAATGTATTGAGGATGCTTTAAAGGAAACAATGTAGAAAGATTACCTGCAGATCGGGTGATGTGAGACGTGGCTCATGTACCAATTTTCATTGGGCTGCTGCAAGTTCAGACTGCTAAAAGCCTGGCCCAAATCAGTCAGGCCATAATAGAGGAGGGTTGCGGGTATTGGGCCTGCATGAGGTGGGCCTGGTTGGACTGATAAGGTGCTGGTCTGTACGCTGGAGATGGGCCCAGCAGACCCTGCTGTGGATAGGGAAAGTGGGCCGGTGCCTGGGTAGAAGGTGAGGAACAATTCCTGCTTCGACAGAGGCCACTAGCCGCTTTGAAGGCCGAAGGCCTGACCGTCTTTGTTGACATCGCTCGCCACGGTTGCCTTTGCCTTGGCCTTTTCCTCCTCTGCCACCGCCACATCCTCTGCCGTTGCGGTTCTGCCGTGGCTGATTATTTTCCGGCGGAGGCGGTCCGGCAATGATGTTATTTTGGGAAGAAGTTTTGACCGCCAACGCCTTATGAGCGTGCTCGTCCTGCTTTGCACGGCGGGTCTCTTCGAGCAACAATTGCGAGCGAGCCTTGTTGAAGCTCGGTAGTGGATCAATCTGTTGTATCATGGTGGCTAACGTGTCGTACTCACCTTTAGGGAGGCCTACAATTAATTGTAGGACCATCTTTGCCTCAGACATAGGTGTAGCAACGTTTGATAATTGGTCCGCTACAAGTTTCAGCTGCTTGCAATAATCAGACATGTTGGAAAAAATTTCAAAACGCATATTATTAAATTATTCCTCCAAATGCACAGCACGAGTGTGCTTGTTATCTTGAAAAATTTTCTCCAATCGAAGCCATAATTCGCGAGTCGTGGCGCCGGATTTCATTATAGTAAGAAGCAAGTCTTGAGAGATGGTGTCATATATCCACTGTTTGACGACTGCGTCGAGACGAAGCCACGTTGATTCATCAACCTCAGGGGGCGAGGGAAGGAGTCATCGATATGATCAAGCACGTTAAAGACACATGCATGAATGCGAAACAGTTCAACCCATGGAGAGTACTGACCGTTTTCATGATCAAGAATTATTGGAAGGCAGTTCTTGATGTTGGTAACGATTAGGGCTGGGTGAAAAGATGGTTTTGGTGTTTCGGGGGTGATGACGGTTGAGGATGAGCTGTTGTGGGGGTGGCAAGAGTAGACATTATAGTGGAAAAATTTAGTGAAGTAGTAGAAACAAGAAGGGGAAGAACCGAGGGAGGGGAGTTGGTCTTTTTCCGGTGAGGGAAGCGAGAGGGTGGCCGTCGGTGGTGACACCCGTGGGGGGCGGCAATTTGCTCTAAAAAAGACCTAGGGTTTTGGCTCTTGATACCATGTAAGATTGTAATAATTCCCTTGGGGAGTATTCTCATTATTACAAAATATATATACAGTGTGTACAAGAGAGGAATCATAATTCGGTAAGGATCCTAATATATCATAAATATACAATATTCATAACTACACAATATATGGCGAATATATGGAGAATATTCGCTAATAGTTTCGTACCATTTCATTAAGCAAAAATGCTTCGCCTTTTCCGCTAACAGTTGGGCCCACCAGTGACTCCAGTAATATGAAACCAAAGTTATATACATCGTCCTCTTTTTTTGTCATATGCCTACAAAAGAAGGGGAAAAAGCACTGATTTATATTCTGCAAACAGCTGTAGTAGATGATATATGCATCTAGTTGGCATTCTTGAAATAGAATGCCGGGAAAATCTATCCCAGTTGCTAAGGTACGCTACGGAATATATGAGTAAAAAGTTTCTTACGAGGAGGTGAGTCATCTCCTTTTGCCTAAAAAAGGACATATTTAGTATGAGAAATTACTGTATATCCTAAATTTTGAAATTCAACCTTGCTCACCAAAATATTTAAATATATACCTTTTCACTTTCTTCCATAAGAATGGACATCCCATAATCACTTAGCTTTGCCATGTTATGTTCATCAAGCAATATATTACTCGTCTTCAAGCGGTTGCTAAATGAAGAAGGAATTACGCATGTGTGAAGAAAGTGCACAGCTTGGCAACACCAATCAGCACTGACAACCTGTCTGACCACTTGAAGATCTTTCTTGGACTAGTTTCTGCAGGTACAAGTGTTTGAAAAAAAATATATCAATTAGCACTCGATGTGCATATACTGTTTCCATATTCAAACAAGCATCAAAACCCATTCAAATGTTCATGCTAAAGGATTTACGTGGCGGACCTGATAGATGAGCACGGAAGTTTCCATTAGAGACATATTCATATATGAGAAAAATTCTGGGCACAGTTGAATCATCTGGTGCTCCACCATCAATGCAGTGACCCAGAAGGCCAACTAAATGGGGGTGACAAAACTTTGACAGTAAATCCAATCGCAATTTGAGGTTCCGATTAGAGCATTTTCTGTACACATTTAATGACGTTACAGCAATGTAAGCTCCATTCTCTAATCTTCCCTTGTAAATCTGAAATGGAGATAACTATTAAGGGAGTTGTTGATAACTAAAATAATTGTCTTTTTCAAGCAAGAAGAAATAAGGCAAAAACCTGTTTAAGTCAATCAAAATATGTGACTATCTAGTTTAGCCTTTAAGGGCATTCTATATATTGCTATGAATTGTGATGTATTCACTAGATACTAAATAAAGGCACAAAAATATTAATGGTGACCACCAGTTTTTTCATCAAATAAGTCACAGATATACATGCAGAATATGAATATAAATCAAATAGGCAAGCACTTAAAACAGAAGCAACTCTTAAATCCATATTATAGTTTGGTGAATTTGTGCATCCATTGCATTATCATCATCAGACATGGTCTATGCAACAAAACTAACAGAGAAAACTTACTGCTTCACTTATTCAAGGTTTACAACAAGTATCTAATTTCGAATAAATGACTATCAATGAGAACCATAAAAATTGTTTTGAAGCCATACTTTTCCAACTGACCCTTCACCAAGTAATGCTGACTGATCAAAATTTTCTGTTGCTTCTAGCAATTCTTCCATGGAGAACACTCGATATGATGGGGCACCTTGTGATCCTATGTTTGCTGCTTGAGAAATGATTCCTAAGGATTCGAAGATTGAGTTCGATCCATTCTGGAGAAACATTTCCTTCATATAAAATTAAACTGATTAAAAATGATAACAAAAAAATCAACTCACTGGCATTTGTTAGGAGTTCAGAGGGAATCCCGGGTTGTGCACTACGTTGCACAACTTTCGGAAGCATATGCTGATCCACCATGTTACGTGCATGTTTTCTTCTACGAAAGGCGAGAAGCACAACTAACAGAAACACCACAACAATTAAAATTCCCCCAATAACACCTGCCGATAATGCTATTTCTTTTCCTGTGATCCGTCCGAATTTGCTTGTTTGCAATAGCCCTCTGAATGCTGATATTGAGTGTTAAGAGACAAGCAGTTTCCACCAACCTTAACAATTCGCTTATCCGAAACTGTGTTCAAGCAAGAAGGAAGTCTACCAACCAATCTATTATCAGAATTATCAACAAAACCAAGTTCACCCCCACAATGTAGAAGGTTAGGAAGTGAACCACTAAGAACATTAGATGCTAAATTCAAGTAACTAATGCTTGACAAACGGAACAAGTCAGCAGGCGGTGTTCCACTGAGAGAATTATTCGACAAATCAAGGTGTTGGAGTTGATTCAGTATGCCAAATTCTACTGGAATTTCACCCGTAAAAGTGTTGCTGCTAAGAAGAACTGTGGTAACTCCTTTTGGCAAGGGTGGCAATTCAGAATCCAAATGATTTTCCCTTACATCCAATAAAAGCAAATTCGACAAGGCAGTTAAATCCGGTACTTTACCAGAAAGCACATTGTGTGACAGAACAATGTCAGTTAGGGTTGTGATTTTAGACATTGAAATTGGAAACTGACCCTTCAACCTGTTATTCTTCAAGCTTAATATAGTAAGATTGGCTAATAAATCCAACCAATCAGGCATAGTATCATTGAAAAAATTGCCATCTAATGTTAAAGTATGAAGCTTTATCAATCTTGACATCTGAAAAGGAACAGAACCAAATAGAAAATTTGAACTCATATCCAAAAGTTCAAGTGAAGCCAACCTATGAATTTTATCAGGAAGTCGTCCCCAAATACCAAGAGAAACTAAAGTAAGAACCTTTTAAGTTATTTAACCTAGTCAAAGTGGTAACAAAAGAATCAATAGAGAACCCTCAGATAATGTTTGGTTTGGAATTGCAAATCCGTTAAATTCACTTAACTTAACCAACTTATCTCCTTTGATTTTGAGCTCAGTAACAGAGTTGTCTTGACAGGTAATGCTCATATGTAGTGTTGAAGTTAAACTGCAAAAATCACCATTGTAATTCTCCCAAACATCAAGCTGAACTGGATATTCTAAGTGTTTTCTCAACTGAAGTAGTGCTTGAATTTCATAGGACTGTAACTGGTAAGTATTGGTTATGAAGAAAGTGTTGGTTATTGTAAAGCAATACGGGAAGTAAATAAATATTATAAGTGTTCGAAAGGATAAATAAATAGTCAATGTTCAGAACTGTCGCAAACTTGTTGAGTCTTGAATCTTGATAATCTGAAATCAAGAAACACTAAATCTGGATTGTTACAACGGTGGCTGAGTCGAGAGATGGCTCTCTGTCTTTAAGACAAGATTGCCATGTATATATGTTTTTATGTTAACGGGCAATAGTCTCCCAAGATAAAACATCAACTAATCAACACTACAAAGCAAATAGGTTGATTTTAACGAAGAAAACAAACACGAAACGACTTGTTGAAGAATAGAAAATGAAGGAAGAGTTTTCTGTTTTTGTCCCAACGTTTCTGCTCACGTTTTGGACTTTCTGTTTTTCTTCTGTTTTGTCTCTGTGTATATATGTTGTCTCGTTTTTCTGTGTCTTTTGTGTGTCACACAATTGAGCCAAAAGGCATCAATATATAGCATAAGGGGAGACTTCTCAACTGCAAGACATGGTTGTTAATGGCTATTGAAGGAGGGAATTAAACAGCCAAGTAATGGTTGTTTATGGCCATTGAAGGAGGGTTGTTTATAGAGGAGTTAATCAATCAAGTAAGACTGGTTAATGCACAATAACGCCCCCAAAAATTAACTCCAACGGTAGCAGAAGCAGAAACTTTCTGTCTTCCGTCGTTCCCAATTTCATCTTTCCAGAAACTCTAGGGACCAGACTGTAAATATTAAGCAATTTTGGATCCAAAGAGATAATATCAGAAGAAGCCACGTCCCACGTCCCACGACCCGAGCCCGGACGGAAGGAGGAGGCGGCGGCGCGCGGAATTAAATATGGGTGGACGCCCACCAAAGACAAATTTCCAACCGAAAGCACATATAACAAACACTATCAAGAAAATCTTGAAGCAACCCATTTAACAGTGTCTTCAAATGGAGCCAAATTTCCAAATTATGAGTCCTCCAAGATTGTACCTTGGAATTCTTGGCTAATCATGAATAACCCCAAGTGGAAAGAAATGCCTGCCCAGTTAAGAGAAAATAAGAAGCATTGAAGTCTAAATCAGAAGACAAGGCAAGATGGCGTATATCGGTTTATATCGGTTTTGTATCCGAAAAATATGAACCGAATAAAAATCGGTTTTTTTAAAAAAAAACCGAATACAACTTTTTTTTTTTAAAAAACCGATATATCGGTTTATATTGCCGGATGTATCGGTTTGTATCGGTTTTTTCTAGTGGGCCGGGCCGGGTCGTTTTTTTTTTAAAAAAAAATTGAATTTCCAAAACTGAAATTTACATTCACACCTACACTATCATGAAATTTCTACGTTGAAATCTATTGTGTATCGTGAGATTTTTACTAAAGAAAAAAGAAAATTAGAAATCGATTTGGGGGAAAACACAAATTGATTGGAAAAACATACGTATTTCTAAAAATTGGCTGTGCGCTAAACCGCCATAAAGGCGATTTGACCGGCCCGTCTCAAAAAATACGCAAAAATAAAAATCGGGTAAAACGGACATTCGAGCACATAGTTATGACCATTTAAAGTTTTATCAATTTACAACTATTTTTTCTCCATACATTTTATGTCAATGTTTCCGTGATATGTTAATCAAGTTCATACCGCATGCGACTTTCATAACATAGATTAGCTTCAATAACTATGATTCAAGAGATAGTAGTAGCCTAAAATAAAATAAAAATAAAAAAAATAAAAAAAAATATTAAAATTTCGGTTTTTCGGTTCGGTTTGTATCCAAAATAAAAAAACCGAACCGAATCACTAAATCCTGATTCGGTTCGGTTTTTTGAAAAATCGGTTTTTTTTTTTAAAAAAAACCGAGAAAAAACCGAACCGAAATTCGGTTCGGTTCGGTTTTTTCGGTTCCCCGGATTTTTTGCCCACCCCTAGATAGAGGTGCCCACCAATTAATACTCTAAGAATCTGGTTAAAACCCCATTGAGAAAAGTGAATAAATAACCTATGATTGCTAATTAAGGAATGTTGTTTGTTTCAGAAGGACAGGAAGCAGAACAAGAAACTATTCTCTCAGTCTCAAGTTATTTGTTTGTTATCTCAAATTATTTGTTTGTTTATTAAAAATATTTATTTTAAATTATTTATTATTTTAAAAGTTAAAATATAATTTTTTTATTATTTATTATTAATGAAAATGACACGTAAAAATAATTTAAGATGGAGGATGTTTAAGCCATAAATGAGTTACAAAATGGAGGGTAGTTGACAAAAGAGTACCGGACAGAGAGAAAGCAATTAGTGCTGCAGTCAAAAAACACTGTCACTCCCACTATTATTCTAGTACTTGCAAATTTTGGAGACCCCACCCCACCGGAAACTTCCTTCCATGTTCATGTACCACCTCCTTCACTTTTATTTATTCAGTTTACGCTATACACATTCTTTAGGAAATAGATATTTATATTAATTAATATTTAATCTTAAATCTTGAAAAAAAAATTGAAGAATAAATAACTAATGCTAAAAATAAAATATGAAAAAAATATTTTTTTCTTGATATATTATAAGTGACAAGTAAATTTTTTATTTTAATATAGTAGATAAGTAAAAGTAAATGAAGTGAGTACCTATGACAATTTTAAGATTTCTATTATCTTTTAGTTACATATAAGAGTTCTATTTTTATGGGCAATAAAAGAATTCTTACATTATTGGGATAATAACATTTTTAGATTCTCAATATTAAATTTATTTTTAATTTTATAATATCTAATTTAAAAAGATTAATTTTAATTTAAGAAATATGTGGTTTTGGTTCCATTATATAGAAAAATATATTATATATTTCGAAATTATATTACCTTCAAATATTGAATAAAAATATATATTTTAATTACACATAGACAATCAATATTTTTATTCAATATTTGAAGGTAATATATATTTTATTTTTTATTTTTTCTAAATATATATATTTGAAGGTTATAAAGACAATTCGGAGTTTAAGAAAGTAATGAAGATTTTTGAAATGTGTAGTCTAAAATAAGTCTTATATAAATGTGTGGTTGTAAATCATTTTATAAAATTAAATTATTTCTAAATATAGAAATGTGACATTCTTTTTAGACATATCAAAAAAGAAATGGTGTCATATAAATTGAGATAGAGGAGGAGAGAGTACTTACTAGTAGGTGGCTGAGGCTCAGTTCTGGGTCCCATGTCGTCCCCAAGTGTGGCTCTGGCGAAGTGACGAGCCGGGGTCGGATCGGACTAGCGCCTAGCGGGATCTTCAGGCGGGACTGCTCAGCCTCAGCTCGATCCCGATCCCGCTTGTGATAGGCGGGCTTTCTGCCTGCCCTGGTCAAGCGGGCGGTCGGAGTTTTCTCTTTTTTTTTTAAAATAACATATGTATAAAAACTCAATAAACAAAACAAGATAGTGTAATAAAAACATCCCAAGGTCGTTTTTGTGCCTCTTTATATTATTTAATAGACATATGATTTTTTTTGTAATACAAATACAATTGTCTAAAAATCTAAATTGCAACTTTATGGTGTTGTCCAAAAGTTGCAAATTACATAATAAAATTGCAATTAAAAAATTACATTTTCAAAAACTGTTCTAATTGCTTGATGATTTCATGTGGTTCTTGCTGGAATAGGTATTTGCTTGGTCAAATTGATCCACGCCGCTTCCACTACCTTCTTGCTAAGATTTCGTTGTAGTTTTCATCATCTTCTTCGTTGATCTCCTGGCCAGACCTTTCTCCGCTTCGCCAGATCCAATCAATAATACCGCATTTCCAAGTGCTCTCCTACCAACGAGTGTCTGGGTCTCCTTATTTGATATCCGTCATAGAAAAGCGCTCCGACGCATGGTTGATGACGCTTTGAATGTTCAAAACATCTCGAGCCATCAATGAAAGTGTCGGAAAGGTCTTCATTCCTCCAAAGATTTCAAAGAAGTCTTCTTGTCCATCTTCATTGATAACTTGATACTAAGATGTAACCCTGCAAAACAAAAATATTCAACTCGCTAATTTGGTTAGTAGAGGTATTTACAAAGACATTCTATTTGAGGCTTTCAATACTAGCCGCAGTAAACAAAGATGTCTTTGTGAGGTTGTGTTGAAGATGAAGAAGATGGTATGGTAGTAGAATGCATTAGCATTTTTCTTGTTGATAAAATCTATATATATTTTTGCATTGGTGTTCTACGCTATTCAACACTTCTTTCTTTAGTTTGTTCAATAGGTGGTGGGTGATTTAGATTTTGGGACTCGAGGTGGTAGTACTTCTATACAATCGTAAATAGTTTCAATTAGTGATTTAGTACTGCCTATTTTAATAGTAGGATTTAATCTGAACCAATAATATAAATAGAAGGAATAGGAATAAAATATTTTTTTATTTTGACAAACATTTTTTAATAGGCGCTTTATAAACTGGTTTTTCCATATATTCACTAAGTAATAAAAATATTAGAGTTATATAAAATAACATAGTTGAAATAGTAGGATAATATATACTTAGGAAAATTCTTTGTTGCTTGAAAAAATTTCTCTAAAAATACAATAAGTTCGAAATTTTTACCCAATCACTATCTAAAATCATATCGCCTGGATTTTTATTATGAGAGTTAAAAATAAAGTTATAGGTAATTTATAGTCATAAGCAACAAGTAGTTGTCAGATAAAGAATTCCACCTAGTCGATACTCTTGTGGAATTCTTCTATAAGGTAGTCCACAATCGTGACAAGTTTTTTTATATTCTTTCACGTTGTACTTTATTACTTTTAAAAATAAAGTTTATAGCAAATTGTATTTTACTAAGAATGTCTTCAAAAAGTGATAGACCATCCTTTACAATTAAGTTATATATATGGCACGCAGATTTTATATGAAAATGGTCCTGAAAAGATGGAGCTAAACTATTTTTTAACATTGTAATTAGTAATTGTTATTAAGCTTGCCATCTAATGTAATAGTCATAATTTTATCAGAATTCCAGAATAACGCACACACACTTGATAAATATTTTACGCAATAAAAGTACCGGTGCCTATCATCTATATATCTATACGCTTAAAATACGCTTTGCATAGACCATTTATAATCTATCCAATGACAAGTTACGCTTAAATAATCATGGCGTTCAGTACTTACGATTTATATCGACGTGATAGATACTTTGCCATTAAAATGATATAATGAAAACGTAAATATTGTCATATTCATACAAGAAATTTAAATACATCTCTCTTAATGACCTAGGAAAACTGCAGTTAAAAGGTGATTATATATATCTCTAATGTAATGAATAAAACCGGAGATGAAGGAAATGAAAAAGGCAAACCCTCCACAAAGAACTAATTTTGATATTGCTTCCTATCTCTATGTTTGTTGTATTTAGAGCCTACAATTCCCCCGGCCATAGGGTTAATTTGACCAGATTGGTCCGGACAAAGATCGATGTGAACCCCGTCAGATGGAGGCGAGCGTTTCCGATTTTGAAGCCTGGTATTGGGCATACCCTAGTCGACGAGCACTTACTACGCGTCTAATTAAACCCCGCCGTCCACCGTGACCTTTTCCGCTTTTAAATTTTAAAACATTTTTACAAATTTTACATATGGCTACTTGATTCTCTACGTCCCTATCAAAAATGTCCGTCAAATCTGATTTTAATGGTCGCTTTGGCTTGGACCTCGCCTCATACTAGGGGAATAGTGAGGTATTTCACTATGAGTGCACTAGTGGGCGTGTTGTCATCAATATTAGTGGGTGTATCGCTCAGATCATCGTCCTAAATTAAAGCCTCGAGTTCCAGGAAAAATAACTCGCCTAAATCTAATGGTATTGTAGGAAAATGTTGAGTATCAACAAATCATCCTGGTGTAGGAATAAGATGACTAGAAGAAGTACTTTTGCCCTGGTTGCCTCTACTAAGAAGCACCCTTACCCTTACCCTTAAACATACCTTTTAATCCTTTCATTTTAATTATGATAATAAATAATTAAAGACAATAAAATTAAGTGCGCTAAATAAAATAAATGCAATAATAATTTAATGAAGGCGAACGATCAGACCAACACGACTTAACGCTCGACGTAATCGAGAGTTGAAAATTAAAACTTTGCTCGATGGAAGATCCTCGTTAGTCGCCAACTTCACTCCCAAATCCCAAATGAATTAATAAAATTGAATATTTAGCAAACAATGTAGAGAGATATATTGAGAAATTAGAGAGATTGTAGGAAGATTTATGAGAAAGATGAAGAGAAATGAGTTATTTATAGTTGAAAAATTGCTTAAAGTGTAAATATAATAACTTATGGGTTAAAAATAAATATTAAGGGGTAGGGGGTCAGGAGGGGAGAGAGGCCTAAACGCTGGCCAATCTGCCATATCTAAAATGGTCAACAAATTCGCCATTTTTGCAAAGGGGTTTAAGGGCTCGTGGCTCTGCCTTGCCTGGGATCTGCCTCTGGGCGGGCTTTGTCCATGCCCTGGCGGCTCGGTTCCCGCGGGACGAGACATCGCCCTGCCCCAGTTCGAGTCCCGCCCCTCAATTTTTTTTTTTTTTTTTTTTTAGAGCGGGTCGGCGAGGCGGGTCAGTCTCCTACCACCGGCACCTTTACTTACTAGTAGTGTGTTCTCTCTTTTAAAAGCCTTCCCAGTAAGACTGGTGATATATGCATATATATAGCCTTAGTCAATGATCATGTTTAAAGATATAAAAAACAAATATTTCAGTGACTAGTCTAATTTGTACCTTAGATTGTAGATTAGTGATATAGTACGTGATTGTTACTCGTTAAGTGTGAAGTCTGAGATTCAAATCTTTAAAAGTAAGATAATTAAAACATGTAAAAGATCAATATCTCAGGGAAGGTGACTGAGATCATAAATCACATTGTTATTGTTTTAAAGATCAAAAGAAGATGGATCCAAAGTGTTTGGCTCAGTGGCCAATACATTAGGGTATTGTTGTCTGAAGTTCCGTGTTCGAGTCATCTGATCAGCGAGAGTGGAACTGTGTTCCCCCAAAAAAATTCCTCCATAAGCGTAGGGTCAAGCGGTGTATACTAATCCGTAGGGCCAGGCCGGAGATGGAGTTTTCTGGGGTATGAGGCCGTAATGCGGTGGGACCAGTCACTTTAAAAAGTTTACTCTACCACAGTTTAATCTAGAGGGGTCAGCTTGCTGGCAGGGAGTCAACTTTGCGGCTTTAGGGTCGCAAGTTCGATTCTCCCCTCCGGATATCGTCCTCCGGGGCACATACATGTGGTAAAGCCTGGGCGCTAAAAGCCGCGCGGGCATGTTGCAGTGTGGGTTCGGTCTCCGCCAAGCCTTGTGGATGAGGCTTGTGGGGGGTCAACTTTGTACCATTGATCCGTTGGACGCAAGCAGACACTGACCATGTGTGCACATCCCGCGATTTACCTGGTGATGGAGTGCTGAAGGACCGGTCTCATCATCTTCAGGACGTCTGGGTAATATCAATGAAGTAGTCAGGCGCAAGCTTGAAAACCTGGATTATAAAAAAAAAAAGATCAAAAGAAGATAGAGTTGGGTTCACGACAGACAAGGAGGAAGGTGCAAGTGTTGGAATTTGAGCCGACTGGAAAAGGACACATGGCCCATTCTACAGCCTGTTCTAATTACGAGGCCACGACTAGAGCTGTACTTTGAGATCAACTTGGCGTTGTGGCCATTGAAGGATGTTTGGTTCTAAAAGAAAATCTTGGGTAATGGGAGGAGTTTTATATATCTCTCATTTTGGCATTTTTTGGTCATTAGTGCAAAATGACATGCAATCCAAATCTTACATGAAAGATCGAGCACCAATTTTAATTGAGTTTATGTTTGTATACTGACAGTAAAGAATATATTAACTGTATAAAACTATTATGTATGATAAGGTGACCTAATAATAATATAATAAACCAATTAAATTGTTTATAATGTAAACTATTAATGCATATACCATTGGAGTTATTAGTGCACTACGTTAATTCAAATCCAAACTCCGAACTCAACTTTATTTAGTGGTAATCCCATTCTTATTGAAGTCCCGTTAGTAAAGTGTGTAAAAGTTTAAAGCAGGTTTTGAACCCTGATAATTTTCCCCTTCTTTTTAGAGCTGTTATTGAAATGGTTACTCTTCTTTTTGGAATGCTTTGGAGGTAATTTTACTTTAATTTGCACTTTGAAATTTTGGGGTTTATTCCTTTTGCCTCAGAAAGTTGATACAAATTATAATTAATTAGAAAATCCCGAGCTATATATATCTTCTGAAACATAGGGAGTATTATACTTTTATGGAATCTGCCCCACTAACAAGTTGGAAACTTTAAAGTTAGACCATAAAATTGTGATTTTACTCCATGTGTTATTATCTTATTCTAATTTTGATCCTTATGTTATTGAACGAAGCATATTCTATCTTTAATTAAATGAGTGTACGATTTTAGTCCTTATATCTAACTTTGAAGTTAGCACTGTTATCTAACTAGCAGATTCAATACCCATATGTAACTCAAACTCATTCCATTTAATAGCGAAAAAATGATACAAGGAACAATTGTTTTTTTTTGTAGAGCTGGTATTTGCTAAATATACAATAACAACATATCCGATGTAATTTTAGAAGTGGGGTCTTGGGGTAGGAGTATGCATATCTTATCTCTACCTTTGTGTGGTAGAGAGGTTGTTTCCGATAGACAATTGGCTCAAAAAATAAATGTAACGATGCAGTGGTATTTACTAAATATGTCCACTTTTTTCCTCAATTCTTTTGGAACTATATGAACTCGTGAATAATGAAAAAGAAATTCTTTTGATGAGATTAAAATCCTTATCTCTAAATGATGTAAAGTAGAATTGCCAATACGATAAATTGTACTACTTCGAATCTGGTTCTTTTTTGTTTGTTTGGTAGTTGGTTGGTTTGCTTTTTCTTTTTCTTTTTAAATTTTATATCTAGCTTCTCGGCTTACGTCAGACTATTCTTTGAGATAGTAGTCCCTGTCCCTCAGCACTACTACCAGTAAATCGTAGGATGTGCATGAATGACCAGGGTTTGAGAACAGAACAACTGATATCACCTACAATGTTCTACCCCAAAAGAGAGCAAATTGCCCCACCAGGGTTCGAACCCACGCTGCAGGCCTCCAGCTGGATTTTAATTTCCCCTCCTTTGACATCCAGCTATGCCCCGGAAGACTGATTTGCTTTCTTTCTTTATTCGCAAAAAATGAGAGGAATATCTTTCTTTTCCCCTTTAGTTAAGGTAACAACAGAAGCAGCTCAGTCGAGCATTGTTCCCCTTTCTTCTAAGGAAAAGGGTCATATTTGCTATTGTACTCTTCAAAAAGATTATAGTTGTCATTCGTTATATTTTTTTGATTTATTTGTCCTTGATATCCTATTTTTGAACACATGTGATAAGTTATGCTATGCTTTGTTTTGATGATTTGAAAACCATGTATGAAGAACCAGATATACTTGTTGAGGAACCTGAAGGAGACCTGGTTCTCAAGGGAACTTAAATTCTAAGTTTGTCATCATCGAAAAGGAAAAAATTGATAAGTTATGTTATGCTTTGTTTTGATGATTTGACAAACATATATGAAGAACCAAATATACTTTTGAGGGACTAGATACGCTCTTCAGATGAACCAAATGGGATATGGTTCCCTAGCTATTGCAGGGTCAACTCTAAAGCTGTAAAGCTGTTGACATTGCACCGACTGGCAGCAGTGCAGTAGCACAACAATTGTTGCAGGATTTCTCGCCTACCCACTTGCTATTACAAGGGACCAGATGAGGAATCAGATCCCTGTCTATACGAAAGTCAACTTTACAGCTGTAAAGCTGCAGACACAATGCAGCAGAGTTGTTGCAGTTTGACCAACGGTCCAAAGGCTAAGTTTTTTCACTTCCACTCACTCCTCATATATAAACAACATGATTCAAGTGAAAACCCTAAGCTTGCAGATATGAAAATCTCATATATCTCAAGAGCAAGTCAGCACCTCAAGTGCTCTCAAGAACAAAGCTACAACAAACAAAAGGACTAGTTCCTTATCACTGAAGATATTTTAAGTTCTTATGTTTGTTGAGTATTTGTCTTTTGTTCTTTAACTTGTAAACCTACTTTTCTTATAAGAAGTTGTTTGTAGGTAGTTTATTGTCTCAAGATTTTGAGTTGTACACTTGACTAGAGTTAGTTAAGGTGTGTTCTTTGCAATAGAGTTATTGTAAAGGTCTTGCAATAAATGTATTGTAAGGGGGATGGATTAATAGCTTAATTCATAGGTTGTAATAGGTTTCAACCTTTTAAGTTTTCTCTTGGCTAGAGTTAGTCAATGTGTGTTCTTTGTTATAGAGTTATTGTAAAGGTCTTGCAATAAAGGTATTGTAAGAAGGAGTGATTAAGAGTTTAATTCTTAGTTTGTAATAGGTTGTAATATGAAGTTGCTCAATTATAGTGAAGTTTGAGGAAATGATAATGTGGGGAGTCGTGATTTTTTATCCCTTGAGCAAGAAATTTTCCACATAAATATCTTGTGTTAATTACTTTCTGTCGTAATCAAGGGAACAAATAGATAACCTGGTTGTTTACACTGTTTGGTGGACTCATAGTTTCTATCAACATATTTATCTCTGAAGCGTTAATTCCCTTGTCTCTTTCTTTATTATTCTATGTGGTGCCTACATGGATATTTATTTTTTCAAATTTAAATGTAGTCACAATTAAACCCGACCCACTTTACAAAATAAACCCATCTCGAAAATTCCCAAAGATCGAAACCCCCGTGTTTCACTCTCCTGTTCGTTGGGTTCAATCGTGTTGATTATGGATTTGGATTTTCAAATCAAAGATTAGTTCCTTTGCTTTCAGCAACAGGTGCTGTAATTTGTGAAAAAAATAATCCCCTTGATTCTTTTCATTTACTTGAAAGGCTATATATACAAGTTACAAAATAGGAGAGAATCTTATTCCTATTCTATTCCTAAAACTTTATTCTATACATTTATGGCAATACATTAATTATGGTAATACACTACTAATTATATTACACTATTACCTAAACTAGGAGACTAAATATTACCTAAATAATATACACTAATTTCGGTAATTAAGAGAACCCGAGAGGAGCAATATACACAATATACACACATGTATATTGTGTGTATATTATGTATATTTAACAATTTATTTGATTATTCTTGCGAACACTTTAATTATTTGCAACTTGGCTTTGGTAACATCAGGAAATGAGAAAATTGGAGGGTACATGGTGATTCCCAAATCTTGTGTTCTAAATCAAACAGAATCGAAAGGGCTTATTATCAAGAAAAAACAGAGCTTTTTTTCTTGCTTTAGAAGGAATGTTCATTACCTATATGTATTCCGTTCTTCTGGTTCTTGATACAATCGCGAGCTGTGTTCTTTTAGTTTAATTATGACTAGATTTAATTTGAGAAAAATAAATATTCATGTAGCCGTCACGTACGATAATAAAGATGGGATTGTAAGGACAAATATATCAAAAAAGTACAGCGAAGATCAAATATAACTTTTTTTGAAGGATACATGGGCAAATATGACCCTTTTCCGCTTCTTCTATTACTTTGAGGACTGGGTTAAATCTAATTCCAATTTTTTTTACCCCCGTCTCAATTTATATATGTAGTTTGAATGTGTATGAAGTTTAAGAAATAAAAAAATATTTTTAAATTTTATGGTCTAAAACAAGTTAAAATTATTTGTGTGGTTATAGATTATCTCGTTAAGCGTAAAATGTAAAGTATAAAGTTAAATTATTGTCAAATAAGAAAATGTGTCATTCTCTTTTAAACTGACAAAAAAAATTATGTCGTATAAATTGGGACAGTGTGAAACAGAAGGATACTATTTATTTGAATTCCACGTGCCTAATTTTCCATAAAATTGCATCTAGTCTTCTTACATATGAAATCAACAATTAAATCTTAAGCATATCAGTAAGAAGAACGTATGATCAATAGACAGATGACATCATTACAAACAGATCTCATTTTAATTATGCTAAAAGTAGACCTAATTAATCATTTTCCTTATTCCTTTAACTGATCATCATGTGACAGACAGGGTCATCTTTTGTGGGAAAACGCACCACTTTCTTATTGTATTTTTTGCACATACTATAGTTGTTAGTCGACTAAAGCCCGTGAGTTAATACTTAATAACAACATGTTTCATGTACTTAATTGTAGTATTTAGTTCTTGGTATCTTTTGTCAAATTGCATTCAATATTGACAAACATGTGGGCAAATGACAGGGAACCATTTTATCAACTTGACAAGTGACAACATATAGGATTAGCCGAATAATGAATCTCTAGTAGAAAGACTCACACTATCTTTGAGTTTCAAAGGTTACCGTTGGTCCTAAGAATTTACTCAACGTGGATCATAAAAAAAAGATGGATCAATATGCAAGATGACTTGCATTTGACCCAATTATTTAAGTGGAGAATGGTAGAAAGGCTCGCACTATCTTTGAGTTTAGAAGGTTATAGTTGGTCATAAGGATTGATTGGACGAATTTTTGGGTCATAAAAAGAAATAAAGATGGATCAGTATGCATGATTACTTGCATTGGACCCAATTGCTTTCATGTAAAAGAATAGAGAACTGTACTTTGTTTATTGGGTTGGGCTTCATCGTATTCGCAACTATTCGGCTTATCCAAATGGATCATCACTGATCCTGAGCTGTATATGCACCTTTGTTAGTAGCCCAGCAGACTAGAAAAGTAGCGTCATTTAAGACGCAGCCACTTTTTAAAACCTTTCCTAGCGTAGCCACTAATCTTCAGTCTCCTCCGAGACCTGAATTTGGTATAGTTACTTCTGCAAAGTGTTTTCAAATGTGACTGCGTCCTAAATGGCACTAAGAAAACGGATCTTGAGATTCTAAAAGTATAAAAGTGAGATTGCAGTGTCAGTGATAAAGTTAGTATTGTTTAAGATCATATAAGGAGACAAACGACTAATTCCTCAACTAATTTGGACGCTTAACATCCATGTGTGCTAGTTTCAGTCCTTAATTTAACTTGTCAATTTTGTAAATTTGATTGAGTTAGGTGTGATATATTTACATGAAGTTTAAAGTAAATGCAACTCAAAATAATCCATTCAAATTGTTTGGTCTATTTGAACTACCTTATCGGGCAGTTTGATTTAGAGAAGATTTTCGTCATTAATCGGAAAAAATAGAAAGATATTTTTTCTTACTAATCATTTTCTTGAATGTCCCAATTGTATAGCTAGAGTTAGGAAAAAGGAAACAAATGAACAAGTGGTTTTGAATGTGACAGGTTAGTAATGCTAATGATCAATTCAACGATTTATTTTAACACAACTTAAATTCATCAAACAAAATTTTAGAACGAAAAATTATCACTTGTTTAGTCTATTCATTTTAACCAATCTAAATATGATCCAACTCGTTATGTAGCACCTAAGTGATGGATGTTTAATATATCTGGATCCAGTTGTCAAGTAACAATTTGGGATGTTGATCTTAGCCAATCAATAGGAATTTTGCAAGTAGTAGTAGTATTAAATATTGTGGCACCGACAGATTAAATAATGATGGGGAATTGAGAAGCATAGACTTCTATACACGGCAAATGAGTCAATCTATGTTGTTGCATGGAGTATCGTACAATTTAACAATTGCAAATTGGCAAATAGAATTGCATACATTGGAATAATGTTACTTCATTAGAGAGACTTGATCAGGCATATACTAGAATACACTGACTTAATTAGCTTGAATCTCAGATGTTATGCCTAGGTTTTCATCAGTTTTATAATAGTGTTATCTAGGTCAGTTTGTGCGCACTTTGGTTATTTCATAAGGCACATGCGGATTCGAGATTTAAATTTTATGAATTCGGATACCACCAGCCATTTAAGTTATTGAATTCGAATTTTAATATTTGTACATATTTAGTAGATTTTTTAACACATATACATGATTTGAGCCAATGCTCGGATTCGGCCAAACCCGCACCCTTATCTGTGCATCCGCCCCATCATCAGGTACTTGAACATGTAAGAAGTAACTTTGGCTATTGTCGTACCGAGTAACTTTGACCGCCACTGTTTAGACATATGAGAAGAATCACCAAATATCTTATTTTTTGTTGGAATCTGAATTCTGATCTTTCGTGATTTTCATTCACTTTATTGATCGTTTGGCCATACCTTCGGATGCTCCACCAATTATGGACTTTTACGCCAAGTGCAATTGACATACAAACCAAAACAAAAAAAACTTCAAATGGGACAGATTTGATTGGTGAAGAGCGCTAAATTATTTACTCCTACAAAGTCAAACAGCTTTGCACATGTTATACTCTTTGAAAAAATCTCCTAATATATGTCTTCTTTTTTTTTCCTCCTTATTTTCCGCTGTTAGAAGTAACTTCACAAATTAGAAATTACTAGTAATATAATAGTACGACGACGAGTCATACAGCCAAATAGCCAATATCATAGATAGTCCGAGGCAAGTTATATCTAAAATAATGGACTAGTTGTAAGTCTTCTCTACGCATTCGCATGTGACTCATTTCTCGTAATTCTCATTTGCTTCCAAATCTCAGATTTCTAATCTTTTTACATAATTGTAGATCCACTAGCAACTCTTTTCATTTCCTTTTAGTTATATATAAATGTATATCAATTAAACCATCCTGGAAGCTTCACTTCACTTAATAGGTGATAGTGATACAGATACCAATCGATGTCAGCCCACACTAGCAGCCTGGCATTTGCAGTAAGTTCACAACATTTATTAGAGCACATTACATTACAAATAGTCCTAAAAAACACTACTAGTCAATAAATTTGTCAATGTTTTAAGTAGTTTCAACTTATAGCTGATATGAAGGATGTTACTAGTTGAGATTAGTCCCCTAAACGAACAATGGGGTGTGCGGTTTCTGTCTACGCGGTTGGAAAAAAGAAGACAAAGAAAAAGAGCATCATCCCTGAGGTCAGCATATTTGTCCCGTCAATGCGTGTTCCTGCTCAATGTGATCTCCAGAGGACACTAAAGGGTGTGATTCCTAAGGATCTTGCTGATAGACTAACTTCTATTAGGAACCAGATTGTGCTGATCGCGCAAGATACAGGTATATATGCACTGAAAATGGAAACTTGAACATACGTCACTTGTACCTTATCGATCTTTTGATTACTTCGTTATGTTCTCTAGATGTTTCGGCTATTGATGAATTACAACAAGCGCTCGAGGAGTATTTGTCTGTTGTTGTTGGCTTTACTAGAAAAGGTTTGCACCCTTTTCAGATTTGCTACTCATACTGTTATTTCCACTTTCAAACAGTGGCGGAGCCAGAAATCAACAAGGAGATTCAAAAAAATATATATGTCAAGGGGACTCAAGAACTTATACATACGCAAAAAGAATCATTTTTGCCCTATTTAAATAATATGATTTTTCAACGAAGGGGTTGCACCCGTCAGCCTCCGCCCCTGATTTCAAACATACAATTTTAGTGCTAATCGATCGATCATATCATTTTACAGAATTCGGGCTTCAAGACTTAATTGGATTTAAGTGGAAAAACTTGGAAGATGGGAAAGAGGTTCAAATTATTTTATCAATTCAGTATCTGCTGAGTGGTTGTCACTTGTTGACATGATTTATGATCCTTTGCTTCTTTTATAATTAGCAGGAAATATCTGTAGCAAACTCCTGGTTTGAACTACTGTCTGTTCTCCACATGATGGCAATGTTAACATTAGTAGAGGCAAATATGAAGTTGATACCAAAAGACAGTGATATGACTGAACGGGTTGTATCCGGAGGTATTGTGCTTATTTCTGTTGAATCTTAAAAACTCAAAAGTGTGCTCAGCATTGATCTACGGCATTTCGTTTTCAGATTGCATGAGGGATGCCGTTGATTTGCTGCTGAAAGCAGCAGGTTATTTGGATTTCTGTGTCCAAGATGTTCTAGTCCACCTACCACCTGATGTTAAGTATGTAAATATATGTGTTGGGTATTGATATTGGTGAATGGGAAATGATGGAAAGAAAAGTGGGAGTTGTCCCATATCGGTAGTGGAAAGAAAAGTGGGAGTTCCCTCTTGTTTTATAAAATAAGCATTTGTCCCACATCGGTAGTGGAAAGAAAAGTTCTTCTACTTATAAGCAGAAGTACTCCTTCTTGTCGCTAAAGGGTTAAGAAGAGGATCTCCCCTCGCGCCGTCGTCGTCACTCGGCCTCGGATTGATAATCTTTTTGGACCAAATTTTCTTTAATTTTTAATTATTATTTAATTAAATTAATTAACTTATCCAATCCAACCCGTTAGTGACCCGGATCAGCTTGTCTGACCCGCAACCCGTTTTCTTTACCACATTTAAATTTCCCACCAGTTTTTAGTGGCTGTTCAGAAGGGTTGCAAACCTTCAGAAACAGTACTTCCATGGCTATAAATTCGTTTGATTCCTCGGAATTTTACTTACGAATTTTCTGAACAACAAAAACTTCTTCTTCTTCTGCACAAATAAATTATGTGTGATATACTGCCGTTGAGTGGTTCGCCGCTACCTGAATTTGGAGTACTACTATTCTGGTAAGATAATCGTTCTATCCTGGGAGGGGATATTCCATCAACCTCGAGTACTGTGAGGGGAATAATTTCCTTAAGGACACACTTTGAACTAAGTGGGCTCGATTATATTCTGAAAAAATTATTCTTATTTTTCAACACTGATTCTGTTTATTTTCAGTTATTATTATTTACTGATTTTTTGGAATACAGATTAATAACAATATGTTCAGTCTTATTTCTACAGATATATAGGTTCCTGTCATTTTTATTAGGTCATTCTAACTTGACCAGGAACAGGTTGCCTAAAGATCTGCATCAGGGTATTCTTGAAGCCACCTCAAACCAAGCACTAGCTCAGGTATATGTTATGTTACTCTGCGATTAATTGGAACACAAGTTTTGATTCGTTATAGCCAATAAAATCAATGAAAAGATAACTGCTTTACATTTAGTTACCGGGAAGCAGCATGTTAAGAAAGAGCTGGAGAAATGGAAATACCAATTAGATCATTATAACAATCTCCAAAATGGAAAACCTGTTAGATGATTAAGTGGGATAGATGAATCTAAATCAAGTCATACAGGACTGTTAGTTAATTAATTCAGTTAATGATAAGATCCAAGTTTCTTAACAGCTAGTTCGGGTAGAATTCCATGACGATTAGCTCGGACAGTTTGATGCCAATAAAAAAGATAAAACTGAGCTATTGAAATTCATAGAAAATCCATTTACTGATTCCTGACACTGCTTAAGTGATATTTCAGGGAACTGAAATTCAATTAGGTTTGGCTCTTGAAAGTCAGAATGCGACTTTATCAGTGAAGAGGAGGCTGGCATGTGAAGCAGTAAGCTACTATGGCCAGGTACTTAAAAACTTATCAATGCTGATTTATTTTATTTGGTAGAAATTTTGCCGCTATTACTCCAAGTCAACTTGACAGTTCCTGCTATTCATTAAGGATCGGACTAGTCGACTTTCCTTTTTGCATCATATGATTATATATCTAACTTTTTTCTGTCCTTTTTATTTTTCTCTTTCAGGCTCTTTGCTGCTTGTCTGGAGATAATAATTCCCATGGAACAGCAAAAAAGCATATGTCGTTCATCAAATGGAAGTATCTCGAAGCAAAGGTTTTTTTTTCTCACCCAAATTGTTGATTTCTTGTTAAGCTTTTTTCATTTCTTGCCTATATGTTAACGGCATAGTCAGGCTGCAGCTTACTACTACCACGGTATAATCGTTGACAAGGGCACAGAACCTTCCTGCCACGTTAGTGCGGTATGCTGTTTCCTCGCAGCAGAAGAACTACTTGCTGAGAGCAAAAAGGCCTCCTTAAGTTTTTGCCTTGCAGAACCTGTCACCAGGTTTAATTTGTCTCCTTTTCTTTTTACATACATTGCAAAGAAGTACCGTTATAGGAGTTACTAACTTTAATTACTTGTTGTCTTGTGTTTTCGTAGAACTCCTCCAGCATGGGGTGTTATGAAACATTTAAACAAAAAAGTTCCTGAAACTGCTGCCAAGAAGTCTCAGATGTATGGCTACCTTTTGGACCAAGAAAAGTGAGGCTTACAGCTTACCACAATTTAGAAATTTTCTTCTTATGCTTACACTATCAGTCTCTTTTAAGTTTTAACAGCCCCAAACACATGAACTGCTTATTTTCAGCTTCAGCACTCTTAGCCAAACACATATCTATTTATCTTTAAATTCAACTCCAGTACTTTAAAAGTGTCTGCTTAAAAGCTACTTTTATTCAGCTACTCCAAACAGGCTCTTACATTTAAATATGATGACTTTGCACTTGCAGAGGTCTTCAAGTACTGCCTGATCTTCCAGAATTCCAGTTGTCGCTCAAACCTGACGACTACATATTGCCACAAGCAGTTTTAACATGGGATAGTGAAAAGTGGGATATACCTGGACAAAGCCTCAAAGAACATCTCAAAGATTGTGAAGATGGGGTTGAAACTGAAGAACACAATCCGCATTAATGTTGTCTTGTCTTGAAATATTTGTACATTCTTTTAACTATAAAAGTGTTGAGCGGATGTGCTCGCAAGGCAACTTGAATCTGCTTAAAGACAATGTCAATTAAAAGATATATCACGGGTGCAGCCATTGCTGGAACATCAATACGAGAAGATTGACATGAGATCGATCCTCTTATGTATTAAGCACTCAATGGTTAAGATGCATTAATTCCGGTTTTTATTTCCTTTTTAGAATTGGCGCATTTTGTTTCTCTATTTATCAATCCATTGTGTAAAGAATGTATTTGGGTCTGTTATCTTGTAGGATGAGTATTGTTCAAGTGCATGTTCCCATTCCACTATCGATGAGGGACTCTTAAAAATCGCCGCATGCCCAGACCCCGTTAACCGGAGCGTGGATGATATAATTTGGGGATTCAACATCGGTGAAATTTTGGGTCTAACTCAACCCCAAAAGCAAGCTTGTAGGGTGAGGATTGTCCAAGTTCATATAAAGAGTTTATGTTCCCATTTCATTATTGATGCGGGACTCTTAACACATTGATTGTTAGCCATAGGAAACTAGTGTTCTGGTCTGTATTCCCTAGACCTCATCAGATCCAACAAGTTTCGTTTTTGTCATTTAAATTCGGTCCTCACAGTAGCTTGAAGATATTGAGATGCAAGTACACAATGACAAAAAAAAAGTGTCAATTTAGGCATTACGCAGCTAATCCACTTGTGTTATTTTTGTTAACCGAAGGAAATTGGATCGGGTCAACCCGGATCCATATTAAAGAGAGAAAAAGAAAAGACACATGGTTAGGACACTCCTAAACCGATGTGTGCTTTACGCTATCAAAAAGAGGAGTCTGTGAAACTCCTCGCCTCATTCTGTGCAAGAAGCAAAAACAAAAAACTTCTTCTCCTTCTCTTGTTCAAAAGTTCCTGAAACAAAGAGTTCTTGATTGAAGAATCTTCTACGAATGTCAGAGACAATTGTTTGTAATAGGTATGATCTTAAACTGAGTTATTTCGGTGTAGTTCATGTTTCATAAACATGTGATTGAACTATTAAACTAGTGAAACGAATTTAATACCTGCAAAATGTGTGTTTGATTCAATTCTTCATTAGCAATTTTAAATAATGGATCACTTAGGTTAAAAGTGAGCATACGTGGAATCCTTTTACAATGACAAAACAAAAAAGTACTCCAATCCTTCTAGGAATAGAATTTTATTTCTACAAGGAAACATCGTTATAAATAGAAGTGAATTACTTCATCAACGCTTAACCTCTTTGGGTAAAGCTGCTAAGTGTACACCCTTTATTATGCTTTGGGGCTACTCACATCCTTTCATTAACAAATCATTTCGTATTTGCTTTTGTCGCTAATGGACTTACAACATGAAGTATGAGCCATATTTATATGATGATTTTAAACCGTAGCCAAAAGTATAATGGTAAATTTAGACCTTTTTTAAGTATTTTTACACATGGAGTACACCCAATTTACTGTGGTGCTCCATTAAAGTCAAGGATAAGTTATGAAAATATTTGCTAATGACAAAGTATAAAAAATCCCAAAGTATGATAAATAAATTGATATATTTAGTATAATGAAAGGGTAAATTCCGACTGTTTCCATTTCTTTTATTCAAAAAGATGCACCGTGCAAAATGGGCACGACTTAATTATAAGTTTATTATGATTTATCATGGTTAAAAATATATTTGACATGTAATAAACTTACGAGATAGTTCTTCCTCTTTTTTTTTATTGATAAAAACGGTAATTCTTTTCTATTTTATTTTTATTATTCTCTGTTACCTTTCAATTTTTTCTTTATTGGTGTTCGATGATTTTCTTTACTGGACTCCCTTGAGTGATCTTCTTTGCTCAATTAAAATATTTTGTGGAAATCCAAAACTACACAATAAAATATACTGCTTTAATTTTTTTTGTGCACCCACTATTAAAAAATTTGTGTTTATAAATTTAAAAACCATTGGCCAGATTTTCGGCTATGTTGATATAAAGACTTATAGCTTGTTTGGTCAAGCTTATTTTTTCTCAAAAGTGTTTTTTTTTTTTTGGAAAAGACTCAAATATGTCATCGAATTATCGGAAATGACTCATTTATGTCACTTGTCAATATATTGGCTAATTTATGACATCAATGTTATCATAATGGCTTATCCATATCATTTTTCATTAACGTCAGTTTTACAATACTAGATATGGCACGTGACCTCCAATTAGATTATGGTTGTGGCTTAGTCGGGTGTCTGTCGGATTTTTTATAAATTTTGAGATTTAAAATTGAACTGATTTAATTAGACGACGTGGACCTATAGTTGGAGGTTACGTGTCATATCTGGTATTGTAAAACTAACGTTAATAAAAATGGCATGAATGAACCATTTTTGGTAACAATAATGACATAAATGAGCCAAACTATTGACGAGTGACATAAATGAGTCATTGTCGATAGTTCGATGGCACATTTGAGCCTTTTCCGTATTTTTCTTCTTCAATAAGTGCTTATTTTAAAAAAAGTGAGGTGTTTGGTCAAGCTCTTGAGAGAAAATAAGTGTTTTGGGGGAATAGCATAAGCAGTTTTTTAGAAGCTAAAAAAATAATTTTTGCTCAAAATTACTTTTTTGAAAAGCACTTTGACAAAAATATACTAGAAGCACTTTTTAAAAGCTTTGGTCAAACACTAATTGATGCTCAAAAGTGTTTTTAAAATTAATTGGTCAAACACAAACTGTTTTTCGCCAAAAGTATCTTTTTGAAAAATACTTTTGAAAATAAGTTGATTTTAGAAGTTTGGCCAACCAGGCTATTAATTAGATGAGCTCCCCCTTTATAAAAAAAATGATATATTTTTATATTTAATAATAATATAACTTAAAACTTTTCATTCTACCTTAATAAAATGATAAAAAAAAAACACACACACACACATTTTTATAGTTTATTTAATTTAAAGATCACAAGTTTACAAGATTTTTTCATCTTTTAAACTTTGTATCCTACCAAATTTAAGCACACTCACGTAAATTGGGATTGATGGTGGATGTAGTATTTGATCACAGCAGGGGGCAATGGCGATGACAATTCTTACATAACTAGGATCTACAGCTCATATATTATATTCAAATTCTAGCAGTAGTAAGAGAGGCAACAAGACGACGACAAAAACGACGAGCAAATTATTGTAACCCATGATATTTTCTTTAGTGTATGATATTCATATCTAATCTGACACGACGAGTATTTTTTAAGAAAAAATTCTGATGATAATGAAAAAAGTTTGAGAAAAATTCGAAATTCAAATGTTAGAAGGTGCAAAATCAATCGATGCCGGAGAAAATGTTTGGAACATGCTATAGTATGCATGCATATATATCTAATCTGACACACCGGTAATGCGAGGTAATTTTGGATAACAACATCATCCCTTCAAGGTGTATGATACGTGGAGCTTTTAATATCATCCTTTTTTATTTTTCACGATGCAATTTTTATTTTGTAATTACGGAGTAAATTTTATTAGGGTTATCAAATTTAGCATATGAAAATATATTCACCCAATTTACCTAGGATTGAACAATTGTTGGGTTTGGTATATGTTCATTGACGGGTCATTTTTTGTGTACCGAATTTAGTCCATCTAAAAATTTATACCAAGGAAACTTATTTAGGCATAAAAATAAATTTATTTGGGGTTTGATTTTGATATAAGTCATGATAAATAATAAAAAAAGAATTATGATATATGTCAGATTGTATTAATCTCCCTTGTAGAGTCTTTCTCATTAATATAAATATATATAGTGTGTACAATGTGAAATCCTAATACAATAGGGATCATATATCCGTCATAATTATACAACACTAAATATTACTAAATATATGGACTATATTTAGTTGTACACGTTATACACGTTAATACACCCCCTCAGTCAGAGCGGGAGGGAGCCGGACGCTAAGACTGGATCTGAAGTCGATGAATAGTTGTCTAAGAAGACCTTTCGTGAAGATATGCGCATATTGATACGAAGAAGGCACATGCAACACCCTAACATGACCGAGAGCAACCTTTTCACGAACAAAGTGTATATCCATTTCAATGTGCTTGGTTCGTTGATGCTGAACAGGATTATGAGATAAATATATGGCGGATATGTTATCACAATAAACCAAAGACGCCTTACGCAAGGGACACTGAAGCTCCAAAAGACGATTTCGAAGCCAACAGATGTCAGCAACAACATTTGCAATGCCTCTATACTCTGCTTATGCACTCGAACGTGATAAGGTGGATTGCCTCTTGGCAGACCTTGAGATAAGGTTATCCCCTAAGAACACACAGTAGCCGGAGGTGGAGCGTCGCGTGTCCAGACATCATGCCCAATCAACATCCGTATATGATAACAATCTGGTCGGTGTTGAAGGGGTATAAGTGTAATCCATAATCAAGTGTGCCCTTAACGTATCGAATGATACGCTTAAAGACAGTAAAATGAGGCTCCCTGGAGGCATGCATGAATAAGCACACCTGCTGAACGGCATAAGAAATGTCAGGTCTGGTGAAAGTAAGATACTGTAATACAAATATATATATAGTGTGTACAATGTGGAATCCTAATACTATAGGGATCATATATCTGTTATAATTATACAACACTAAATATATGTACTATATTTAGTTGTACACGTTAATAATCTATATCATTTGTCAATTATACAGATTGTTATAAAAGAATGAATAAGCAAACAAAGAATTATTTGGAGTTACCCAGTTTGACATTGTTTAGCCAAAATCAACCCAATCTTCTTAATCCAGAGCAAACATTGGGCCAATTATGACCTAATGTTTATTGATTTGAATCACTCCAAATGTAGTCCATTCATCAATATTAAACTTTAATACTGTGACTTTCATTAACGCAATATAAAAGAAAAAAAGAACGATATCTATGTGAAAGGAAATGTGAAAATTTCTTCCTTTCACTTTTATTTGACACATTTTGCTTCTCGAGAGTCAAATAATATGGACTTTGATCAATATTTTATGATGTATTTTTCATCATATTAATATGAGAAGAATTGCGACTTATAATATTTTATGTGTAGTTTTTGAATATTTAAATTTAAATTTTAAAATATTAAATTAATCTAATTCAATTTAGTTTCAAAGATTAGTCAAAATGACTCTCTACGAAACATGACAAGTAAAAGTGAGGGAGGAAGTAAATTATATTGCATAATTAGAGCAATCTAGCGTAATTTACTGCGTGATTGGAGCATTTTGGCGTGACACAGATCTATGAAGTCCATTATGCACTGAACTTGATATTGATTCTCTATTTCTGTTTATTGAAGAGTATGATGAGAAAGTGAACACTAAGAGTATGATGAGAAAGTGAACACTAAGGTCCACGAGTAGTGGCAGATTTAGAATTTGTAATTTGGTAGGTTTAACTTTTAAAATTTGTAACATTAAATACATATACTTTTGAAATTATGGGTTCAGAATATTATTATTAATTAAAAATTTAATTGTTTTCAAACACATGTATGTGTATTTATATTTGTCAAAAATATTGAATTCAGCTAAACCATGAATTATATGTTGCATCTATCTCTGTACTAACCCTGCACTCGTTATATAGCAATTATATAATTAAAAGATTAGTCGCTATAGATAGCAATGATGTCCTAAAATAACTAGATTACTAGTATCAAATAATTAATTGGATGGTAATGATTACTTTTGTATAAAACTAGGATTATCCCTATAATTTCTATTTGAACTAATTGTGGAAAAACATAGTACATAGCTTAAAGTGTGGGTTACCTTTTTTATTAGAAGAAAGAGAGATACTCCAAAGTGTCGTTAAAAATATGCATGGAGGATAAGTAGCACTAAGCAAAACGAAATCATATTTGCTTGAAAACGGGAACTTTGAGAATTAAGCAATTCAAATACAACATATTAGATAAACATGATGGTGCACTCTTTGGTAAAGTCTTACCTACTTTACTTTTCGATGCCTAATTTCCAACCCAAACTCCAAATTATAGTAAAGGATAAAACGAGTTAGGCAGGACCATTTTGCTTTTGCTTTGACAAAAAGACATTGCTTTGTTGGGTTGAAATTAATATTAATTTTTTTAAGTGGCGCTTAAACCGTTTAAAATCATGTTGATTTTATATGGGACAGTTGATTTTTGGTTTAACTATTTTAGTAGCACTCACTAGAAAAAGACTCTTTCTTTTCATCCAAGGGTATGATTAGAGGTTAGTAAAGTGGGTTAAACCTTAATCAAAGTTTAAATTCGTGATTTCTCTCATTTGCTTAAACTTTGGTAGACAAAAATATCAAGTATATTGTGGTGAACAGAAGTAGTATTTGATTGATAAAATAGTTGAGATGCACGCTAATTGGCCTGAAAATTGCCATATAAAAAAAGGTGAAGGTGAATGTGGAGGTGGGGTGGGGGGTGGTGAGGTGTGGTGGACACTTTCTTTTAAAGAAGAGCAAGGAGCACAAGAAAGGTCCCTTTTGTCCCATGTGCGGATGACAAATGGAATTAGCTCCACTGAAGTAAGCAAATTGGGTCAAGACTGAGTCCTAATTTGAGAATTTCAAATGTCTCTTAAGTCGGCGGAAACCTGAAATGGGACCAATTCAAGGGCCTAAAATTGAAGGTCATCATTCATCATTTGCAACTATTTTTTTTCTCTCGCAAATAAGGTTTCAATTGAATTCGTTTCGTCAAAAAATATAAAGAATGTTATGTAAAGTTGTAATGTTGAAATTACCTGATAGGACATATGATTTTTTTTTAAATAATGGTAAAACGTTTTTAGTAAAACTACAAGTCTTGTATTACATTCATTTCATGAATTTATTTGTTCAGAATTTTGGATCAATTGATATGAAAGAGAAAGACATTTGATGAAAAGAAGAGTAAATTCCATGAGACACAATGCAATACAATACTTTCTCCGGTCCAAAATAAGTGTCCTCTTAACCAAATTAATTTGGTCAAGAATAAGTGTTGATTTAGAAAATCAAGATTTCTCAATTATCATTCTGAATCTACCATGCTCTAACAAATGATTTATACAATCTTCTAGAAAGAAGAGATAAGTGGAAATTTGAGGAGATATTAAGGTTAAATGTAGTGAAATAATCCTAATGATTAATGTTATTAAATTTTTTTCATAATGAATATACCAAAATCTTAAACAACACTTATTTTGAACAGGAAGGAGTATCATTAATTGTAGAGGAAAAGAAAACCAATTTGACTCGGATAATTAGACACTTAGGTTTTCTCAATTTCCTGTTATTTGAGTCCATTGAGGCTGTTGTTCAAGTACTAACTAAATTAAACACAATGATTAACTGACTTACGCACGCATATGTTATCTGCTTTCGCCCAACAATTGCAGTCGAAGCTAACTAAGTTTTGTCGTTGAAATGGTGGAATTGTTTCTTTCAACCAGAAAGAAGAAATATAGTGAAAATGATTAGTTGGCTCGGAAAAGTGGGTGGCCAAAACATGCCATACAATAGTACCAGGATATAATGTTATAACACGCTAAAAAAAGGTTCATAAAATAAATTGCTAATTATTATAACATGTCTTGTATAAACTATTTCTCAGGTTAGAGCACATGCCTTGTCAAAATACACACACACAAAAACTGTACTGACATGCATATAAAGCACATGACTACTAGAAAAAATGAATTATGATATTACAGTTTCTTGATTCAGACCATGATATTAGATATATATTGACTACAAAGTAATGTGAAATGAATAGGGACAAATTATTTCTCGAGTCAAATACTCAACTTGGTTCTTCGCACATGCGACACCTCCAACATTTCTTCCTTCTTCAATATACTTGCTAGATTTCCACTAATTTAATATTAGCCATAAAATGGAATCTCTATGTAGTTTTAGCCATGAAGTATCTCCATGCATGAAGGAAATAAGAATAAAAGAAAGGAGAAAGTTAAGGCTACTTTGGTTATCAAGACTATAAATTTCATAGATTTGATTTTATTTTATACTTCATTTCAGTTACATATTATTTTCTGCATAAGTAATTAATACTAGTCGGATTTTGTGTCAAATTATTGGAATATCATTTTATACGGAATAACAATTCAAGGATTAGCTATATTTGGATAAAACAAATCAACTGACAAAATTACTATTCTGCCTAAAGCCATTTTCAACATTATCACGGTCTAAACTGGAAGCAAGAAGTCTATTCAATTTAAGACCAAACACATATCTTGATTATACGCCATCTCATTCTTAATGCAACCAATCAAACAAATAATAAGTATTAAATAATTATAAGAGTATCTCACAGATAATTATAAGTCTACCTAAAAGAAAAAGTATTAAATAATTATAAGAGTATGTCACAGATAAGTATAAGAGTCTACCTAAAAGAAAAAGTATCTGAAAGTAAATATGTTTCCGAACACTAAATGTAACTTATCATAGTTAAGCAGTTTAATGAAATAAAAATACACATTACATAATCATAACTAAGTGATAATTATGTATATTTCAACACATGTTATATATTTATTTATTTAATATAAACGCCTTGTGGTCATTGGTGAATTAGCTTGACTGAGGTCTCTATCGTATCTTAACTGGAGACAGAAAAAGATTGAGTTGAATGGCTTCTTGAATACTCGTATTGACTAGTCGCGTGCACAAACAGGGAAAATATTTAGCTTTTTCACAGTAGTAAAAAAAGTGAAAGTTAGTTCAGAGAAGTACAGTGCAGACTGCAGAGTGCAGAGTGCAGACTGCAGAGTGCAGACTGCAATTGTGCATCTGTAAACTTTCACCAATTCGGATTGTTCATTATTATCTTTTGCCCGTGTCTCCTAGCCATACCAAATTATGGAAGAGTACACAGCCTCTTGTTGGGCGGTGAACGGAGGTCTGCCCATATCCTCTTGTCAATAATGTTAGAGACTCTTAATTTATTGCGAGTACCTTTGTTTTAACTTCATGTCTTGATTCATCTTACTGCCAAAAATGATATTGTGACTATTCAATACTTCCTCTATTCGAATTTATGCTACATTTTTTTAGTTAGTTTAAAAAAAACTTATACATTTGTATATTTAATTGGAGTAATAATTTAATTTTAAAATGCTCATTATTGATAGTTATAAAAATATTTATGACTTATTTTAAATCACAAATTTTTAAGATCTTCATTTCTTTGTTAAACTTGTTCCTTCATGTGCGGTTGATTCTTTTACGAGCCGAGCATATGAAGATTAAAAGATAAAGGGTGATGTTGTATAAGGACGGAGCTAGCAAAGGACTCGAGGGTTCGGCCGAACCTAGTAATTTTGGTATAAACTCTGTATTTATCTTGAAAATTCATTAAATTTGTATAAATTTTTAATTTAGAACCCAGTAACTTAAACGGAGTAGAATCCTAAACCCACAAGCTTTGAATCCTGATTACGTCTCAGGATGTTGAGACTTGAACACAAGACCTCTACAATTTTGATATCATATTGAAACTTGTGACCATCTCATATAAATATTTAAGTTGTTAGAAAAAAACATATTTTTATTTACTTAATTATATTTTTTACAATATAAATCTTTATAATTTACTTAATTTTATGTTGGAGGCCAGCCTATCCTCTTCTTTAATCTAGACTTGGAAGTTGGAACAGGCAATACGAGCAAACTTATACCTACGGAAATTTTTGTTGTAAAAGCTAAAGTAAAGGTTCGTTTGGTTGGAAAATAAATTATTACGAGATAATTAATTATCTCTAAATTTTATTCCAATTAAATATAAAATAAGAAAGTATTAAAATTTTATCCCGAATTATTTTGACTTATCTATCGTACTAAACGAACCTAAGAGAACAATAATGAAGAAAAGACAAATAAAATGATTTGAAATCTTATTGCGTTGAAATGGCCCCCGTTGAGACGAGCACGTATTGGCTACTTAATTAATTTACTAATATTGACTTTGGGAGGCGTGTTTTCCTCACTGTCTTAACTCTTAAATGCAAATATACTAAAGTCTTATAGGGCATAATAATACAAACATGTGTGTCAAAATTTGGACGCACAAAGCATATCTTGAAAGTAAGATGATCAATATGGCCTAATTTCTGGCTTCCGACTGCGGCAACGGTTGCCATAGTAGCTGGATGGATGAAAGCCGTCCCTACTGATGCTGTCGATGAGATCAAAGTTCACGCACTTGCCGTCCCCCATAATGCTGTTCTTCGACTTACCTCCATAATCCCAACAATCCAAAACCCAACAAATTCATGTCCCACACTAGATTCTCCATCCTTGCACAAGTAGATAGAGGGATTTAGACTTTGAGTAGATATTACTATTGAGCTTTTAAAACTTCAAATTTGGATGCGATATTAGATATGTCAAACTATTTTTTCAATTATTATTTATTGCTATAAACTTTATTCTATAATCCAGTCACATAATATAATATAAAAATTTGGGAAAATGATAGACTTCACCGGCTTTACTTTAAAAGGAAAGAGGAAGCCTCGAATGACAATTTATTTAATGATGATCAAAAGGAGCAAGATATTTCCTTCTTTTGTCAAATTTCTAGGCCATGTATTTATTCCTCTTCTTCAGGTTCTACTGCACCCGTCAATCATCTAATTCAAGCTTACTGAAAAAAGAGAATTTATACTTAATCGACTAGATTATCATACATAAATACTAATCTTTTTTCTCCAAAGTAAGAGAAAGAGGGAAAACTCGCTACAACTAACATAACAACTAGCTGAACATGCAATGGCTACTTAATTGCTCAATTTGTATCGCCGGTTATATGTTGGGTGCATTCATATATTTGTTGTTAGCTAATTGTCTCATTATCATTGACGTTTAGTGGAGTTAAACCTAATTTTAAACAATAATGAAAAATAGAGGGTAAATTTGAACCTTTTTTTTCTTGAAATATTTATATACGTAGACTCATAAAATTTATTCAATCCACACTAACGTTAATGACAGAGAGATAATATGATACAATCCATAACAACAAGGATAACCAAAGTTAGATACTATTAAATCCAGATCCTGAATCTAAATCCGTCGGGTCCATAAAAATCAGATTCAAATTCGGATCCATCAGATCCACCGGGTTCACGGATCGGATCTGGATCCAAATGTAAAAAAAATTGCCTTGCTAAGAATGTAACCTTGCTAAGAATTATTTTTTGAACTGACAAACGATTTTTACTTAGCTAACAGTTTATTGTGTTTCAATTTTGAAATGTTCATATGAGATATTTTGTTCGTTGTCTCATTTTGATTGTGAGCTATTAATTGAAAATATTGGACAATGACAATAGTTGTGAAAAATGCTGACTAGTATTTTCACAATGCAAAACTTGCATGTGCTTGGAATCTTCACAAATGAAGTGAATATAATTTTAATTACTTGTCTATGGAGATGTTAGTCATTCACTAATATAACATTGATTTTATTATCGAAGTTACCTCTTTATTTTTTTATTTTTGAGTTAACGCGGGAATAAATTAAACTTGTTTTGAGAATTAAACTTGCAAGGATGTGCTTATCAATTTAAAGAAAATACTTATAAAATTACATTCTAGGTTATGAATATATTTAATAAAAAATGGATCCACAGGTCGGATCTGGACCGGATACGGATCTCAAATACAAGATCCAAATCCAGATCCGATCCGGATCCGTCGGATCTAAATTTTGAAGATCCATATCCTATAAAACGGATCTGAATCCACCGGATCCAGGATCCATTGCCATCTCTAACTGCACCCTTCAATCATCTAAATCAAGCTTACTGAAAAAAGAGAATTTGTACTTAATCGACTAGATTATCATACATAAATACTAATCTTTTTTCTCCAAAGTGAGAGAAAGAGGAAAAACGCGCTATAACTAACATAACAACTAGCTGAACATGCAATGGCTACTTAATTGCTCAATTTGTATCGCCTGTTATATGTGGGGTTCATTCATATATTTGTTGTTAGCTAATTGTCTCATTATCATTGACGTTTAGTGGAGTTAAACCTAATTTTAAACAATAATGAAAAATAGAGAGTAAATTTTAATCTTTTTTTTCTTGAAATATTTATATACGTAGACTTATAAAATTTACTCAATCCACACTAATGTTAATGACATAGAGATAATATGATACAATCCATAACAACAAGGATACCCAAAGTTAGATACTACTAAATTGAGCAATTTTATAGATGAGCCAACTTGACTTTTTCCCTGAAATTTTTCTCTATAACTTAAATTAACATTTCATATTTTCCTATCCAATTAAATATCAAAATATAAAATGTACCCTATAAGTGTTGTGCTTGTGTATACAAATTACTACAGTATACTACTTAGTTGGGTTGTGGGTCAACTAAAAAAGAAATATATGATCCCGGGCATAGCCGGATGACAAAGGAGAAAACTTAAAAATTTATCTCGAGTCCTGCAGCGTGAGTTCGAACCATGGTGGAAATAATTTGCTCTCTTATGGATAGTACGTGATATCAGTTGCTCTGTTCTCAAATCATGGCATTCATGCACATGCCACGATTTACTGATAATAGTGCTGAGTGACCGGGATTACTATATTCAGAAATAGTCTGACGTAAGTCGTGAATCTGAATATAAAAAAAAACTATGTTTTAAGTTTTAACCGTGGTGAAAGGAGCGAAGTCAGTCAGGCCCAATGCCTCAACCCTCACACACTCCTTCTCTGGCACTCCCTTCTTTCAAATTTCCCCTCTCTCTCGATTGTCGTGTCTATTAAACAAACAAAAAAGGAAAACTCACACTGCTCATTCCTTTTACTCCTCTCTGCTCAGTAGCCTTGTCGCCGATGCACGTTAAAACACATCGGAAAATGTCAATGTTCGGCCATTCACAGGTATTTCCGGTGAACTACGAGGTTGAAGTTTCCCGTCATCTTCTCGAAGCGTCACATTCAAACGATCTGACATTGGCGTTTGAATGTATCGCCGATCCGTTCGTTGACGTAAATTTCGTCGGCGATCTTTGCTTAAAGGTTCGAAAAGCAGAGGTTGTGACTCATGACGAGTTACCTAACGAAGTTAGGATCGTGTATGAGGAGTTTAAAACCGATGTTACGGCATTGTTCCTCGCCGCTCATAATGGAAATGTTGCTCTCGTCAGAAAACTACTGGTAATAATAGTTTACCTCAACTTTGCTCTTAATCTTTCAATTCTTTCAATTAGTACTAGTAATTATTTTTTGTTGTTTCAGTGTTTTGTTTACTTGATTCGAATTGGCTTTTATTGGGCTTCTGCTTTTAGATCATTGACTATTGTTTAGTGACTACTAGAAAATAAGGTATTAGCGCCAGATAAAATTTTGTAGCTAAACAATAAAAAAAATTAATGTTAATTAGTGATGGATTATAAGAAAATTAAATTAGCTAGGAAATGTCGATAAATTACGTTGTTAATTCTATGTTTTCTAGTAGTCCAAATTTATTTGATACATTTCGTTTTTTGAGATTCAAACGGCACATCAAATTGATACAATATTAAACATGTAATTTTTTAAATATATAAATTTTAATTTTAAATTTTTTTAGTTAATCTAATTCGATTTAATTTTAAAATTTAGTTAAATTAACTCTCGAAAAGTGAAAAGTCTCAGATAAATTGGACGGAGCGAGTAGCATCTGTATTTCAGCTGGAATTTCTCCTCTCGCATTTCTGATTATCTTAAACGCAGCGTTATGACTTAGGAGTCCTTTGACTAGTTATTCTGGTGATATGCTCTAATTAATGCTCTTTTATAAATTCAAAGCTTTAACTTTACGTTAAACATTACCTGTTATAAGTAATTTGAATTTTGAATTTTGCTGGATAAGACCTAAATCTTTCCGGCTCCTGTGTGCGTGTCGTTATCTTACTGTAAAAGTAGCTGAAAAAGCTCGTATTTGATATTTGAGTTTTTCTCCTTGTACAATTTACCTTTATTATTTCTGCATTTGATATTTAATTTTTTTGTTCTAACCTTTTTTCTTTTGACCTTAGTTTGAAATTTTTACCCACCAAGAAAAAAGTAACCTATTTTACTTGATTTTATTAAAAAATGTCACCTATTTTCTCTATATTTGATTTATCCATCGTCACTGCAACTTGTGCTTTAAATTGGCCAAAGTTATTGGCAGCTATTATACTTAATTTTAAGAAAAATGTCACTTCTCCCCAATAATTGATTTACCTATAGTCACTGCAACTTGTCTTTTAGAATTGCCTAAAATTACGGTTAGAAAAAAACTTGTTCTAGCCTTTCCTTACAAAGAAACTTGCTTTACGTAATTAATTACTAATATGGGGGTGTTTGTCAGAGGTCGATTTTGTTGTCCATATTTTAAAGTAATTTTTTTTCTTTGTAAACCATTTTGTACTCTCAGTTTGAGTGCTCAGATGCACTAGCGTGATACTGATACCTTGACTAAGTGCTCTCTTGCAAGTTGCAACGTATGATTTGCAATTTTCCTGTTGCAGCTTTTCCAGATGAGTTTTATTTTCTGTGTATCAACGCATGATGGATCTGTTGATTCTCCCACGTATGTTCAAAATTGAAATGCCTACCATGGTTTCTTCTTAGAAACATGAACCTTATGCTTTCTTAATTTGGTAATTTTACCAACTTAACAAAAATGTCTCTGATTGTGTTGTCATACTTTATTCGTTACTGGACCATAACGAACATTCACAGTCGGTCTTAAATGTGAAAAAGTGAAAACACATTGAAGCTGAATGTTGTCAAAAGAAAGTTGTTAATCATGTTTTTCGAGTGGATTAGGGCGAACATTGGAAATAAGTATTCAGCTGCTTATTCAGGTACTATGGCAGAAATAGGTCCTTCCAGTGCATTTCCTCAGTCTCATTTTCAGTTCACAGATATAAGAGTGTGCAAGCAAGTAGTCCTGAAACCGAGCAACATAGTTTTTATCCCCCTTTGTTTATCTATGGTCATCTCCAGGCACAACTGAGCTATTGCAGATTATATATCTGCTGGTTTATTTTTTCTTGGTCCTTTTAGTTCTTGGTTTTGCAAGCTGAATAAAATTCCTTGTGAACTGTGAGGATTCCATGTCATTCTGTGGAGTTTGTGGTTTCTTCTTTTTCTCATCAAATCAAACTTTGCATTTCGAGTAACTTATAGTAATATACTCTGACATTTAACATTGCAGAGTACTGGAGCCGATGTAAACCATAAACTTTTCAGGGGATTCCCAACCACATCAGCTGTGAGGGAAGGACACCTTGAAATCTTGGAGATGTTAGTTAAAGCTGGGGCATCTCAGCAGGCTTGTGAGGAAGCTCTGTTGGAGGCCAGCTGTCATGGGCATGCAAGAATTGTGGAGGTTCTCATGAGATCAGACCTGATTCGACCGCGTATTGCTGTACATGCTTTCTTCACTGCATGCTGCCGGGGATATGTAAATGTGGTGGACACTCTCCTTAAGGTGAAAAATGAAGCCTAGCTATTTAAGATACTACTTTAGTGCATGATATCACTGCTAACATTAAGTCAGATGTTTCCAACAGAAGTTGAACCTATGAAACATTTACGATAAGAGAAAAGAAAAGATAGAGATGTCATTTTTTCATTACTCTCCTTGCTGATACCCTTAGATGCTATTTTGCCTTTAATTTGCAAATTCAAGTGGGTTCTTTTATTTTTAGTGGCTTGATATACTTGTAGGTGGGAGCGATATTGCTGTACACATACCCTTTTTAGCATTTGTCCTACATTGCTTTAATTGCTTGTTGTGTGTTGATCTTGTATCCTCTTTGGGAGCAAGCGTGGCTAAAGCATGCATTTTTTTAGCATCTTGATAAATTGCTGCTTTCTTGGTGGCAGCTTGGAGTGAGTGTGGACGCAACAAATCGTGTGCTGCTCCAATCATGCAAACCTTCTCTGCATACAAATGTTGACTGCACAGCGCTTGTGGCTGCTGTTGTCAGTAGGCAAGTCTCTGTAGTCCGTCTACTGCTTGAGGTAATCAACTCAAAATGGATCACTAGCTATTGACTATATGCTTCTCAAGTGAAACACTTTGACTTTCAATTACACACTCAGCAATTAATGAAGAATCCTTCTCCCATGAATTTTTCCTTGTTAAAATCTGAATATTAAGCCATTTTTAGTTTTATTAGGCAATTGTCTAACCCCTCCCTTTTTGGATTCTCAAGGCTGGCACAAAAACTGATGGACCAGTGCAACTTGGAGCCTGGTCCTGGGATGCAGCTTCAGGTGAAGAATTTCGAGTAGGTGCTGGATTAGCAGATCCCTATGCCATTACTTGGTGTGCTGTGGAATATTTTGAAGCAAGTGGCTCTATTCTACAAATGCTCCTTCCGCGGCTCACTCCCAGCACACCTCACAGTGGACGAACTCTTCTCCATCATGCTATTCTTTGTGGTAACACAGGAGCAGTTTCAGTGCTTTTGAAATGTGGTGCTTATGCAGAATCTCCAGTTAAAACCACCTGGAACATTGAGTTTCGCCCTATACACATGGCAGCCCGACTTGGGTTCTCAAGCGTTCTTAAATGTTTGATTGACTTTGGATGTGATCTGGACCCAAGAACGGACACAGGAGATACAGCTTTAATGATCTCTGCAAGATTCAAGAGGGAAGACTGCCTCAAAGTATTGACTAGAGCAGGTGCTGATTTCGGTTTGGTTAATGTAGCTGGTGAATCAGCAAGCTCCATTGCTGCATCCACTCGGTGGAAGCTTGGTTTTCAGGGTGCAGTTCTCGAAGTCATCCATAGTGGAAAGGTTCCCAAGTCAAGCAACATGTCTGTCTTTTCACCATTACTGTTTGTGGCTCGATCCAGGGACCTTTTATCCTTGAAAGTTCTGATTGAACGAGGAGATATTGATCTGGATAGCCAAGATGACCAAGGTTTCTCTGCTGTAATGATCACAGCTGCAGAGGATCATGTCGACGGCTTCAGGTTGCTTGTTTATGCTGGAGCTAATGTCAAGCTGCAGAACAAATCTGGGGAGACTGCTGTTACTCTCTGTGCACTTAATCAAAATCGTGATCGATTTGAAAAGGTTTTGATCGACTTTGCTCTTGAACAGGGTAGTAGAAATGCTGCAGGTTTCTATGCACTGCATTGTGCAGCTCGATGTGGTGACTTGGATGCAGTTAAGCTGTTAACAACCAGGGGTTATGACGTAAACATGTCCAATGGGAACGGTTACACGCCACTCATGCTTGCAGCAAGGGAAGGACATGGCCGCACATGTGAATTCTTAATCTCCTGCGGGGCACGTTGTGATATCAAGAACGCAGTGGGTGAAACTGCACTTTCCCTTGCTAGAAAGATGCAGAAAAATGACGCAGAGAGGGTGATACTGGATGAACTTGCAAGGAAATTGGTCTTAACTGGTGCGCAAGTGAAGAAGCACATAAAGGGAGGTAAAGGTTCTCCACATATGAAAGTTCTTTACATGGTTGAAGCTGCTGGAATATTGCGTTGGGGTAAATCGAACAGGCGTAATGTGGTATGCCGAGAGGCGGTAGTGGGACCAAGTTTGAGGTTTCAGAAGATCAGGCAAAGGAAAGGTGATTCCGAGCTACCTGGAATCTTTAGGGTGATCACGGCCAAGAACAAGGAAGTGCACTTTGTGTGTGAGGGTGGTTCCGAGATGGCAGAGCTTTGGGTGAGGGGAATAAAGCTCGTCACAAGAGAAGCTATTTTTGGTGAGTAGAGATATTCCTCAGGCGATAAGCACAGGAGTTTAGACGTATAGTTATTAGCTTACTACTTCATCTGGTCATATGCTTAGAAGAATTCTTAATGTAGAGTTTCTCTTATTAGTATCTGTAGTACTTCATCTTGTAGTACTTCGTCTGTAAATGCCATGTTAACGAGAAAAAGAAAGGTTGAGAAAATCAAAGCTTTATTGCTGCCCAGCTTCACCATGCTTCAGTTAGTTGAGATAATGCAGATCCGAATCCTCTTCTTCCATAAATGTTGTACCAACTTATAATAGAAGGGTCACTTGTTCTACTGCAGAGTAGTTGAGTCTGTACAATATTCTCCATTTTACTAGTGCAATGACTGGGTAAAGGCAAGATAAAAGGAGGAACAAGATGATGAAACAATCTGTGTCTTCAAGACGCTACTACATTGACCTCTATCAAGTGATGAATCTGAAGATTCAGTCCCGATACACATGCTTATTCAGCTTACGCATGGATTTGGGGATATCCCTTGTTCTTGAATTCCATAGCTCACAGAAAGGAATAATTATCTGCTTGATCATAATTTTCGGAAAATATTTTCTTTACGAAAATAAATTTCTTAAAAATAAGGAAAATGACTTCGCTGAGAAACTAGTTTAATAAGTGTCATTTCAAACTGATTGTCTCCTTTCATTCTCCAACACACCCACCCCCACCTGTGCACCACATAACTCCCATTCCCATCCCATCACCACCTCACCCCATCACTCTCACACCCCACCTTATAGTATTTATTAGATTATATATAAATATTTTTGAAATGAAATTTTTTGCTTGCTTACCAAACGACAAAAAATAAGTGGAAAAATCCACTTGTTTTTCACTAAATATTTTTTTCCGTGGTACCAAACACACCCTGGATGGTTTATTCCATAGAGTAATTGGGGATGATATGGTAACTTGAAGCATATGTTGAGGACCACTTAGATATTTTACCTAGTCACGTGCAATACACAAGCCTTTTGATCAGCTTCAAAGACTGTGTTTGGCACTAGAGAACAAACTCGCATCTGCGGTCCAAAAGCCTCCTCTCCAAAAATCTTCAAATACACCCAACATACCCAATTCCATTTTTACTTCACCTAGTTTGTTAATCAATGCTTCACACTAGTTTTCACACCATTACGGAGCAGCTGAAAAATGATATCTTCCATGCAATTACGAACCCCAAACCCAAAGCTTTCCTTTCTTTCAAGAATATCGCGAGTACCCATTTATCGGTAACGTTATCTCTTTGACTAATACAGTATCACAATTTTCCAGTCTTTCTAATGGTTTTTCTTTGTGGCTCTTTTATGAACATAAATACTTGTGTGACCACTTTCAATTTGAACATGGTAACAACATTAGCTTAGTTACGACTTAGTACGAACTAGCAAAGGCTATGTAAAGAGTATTTTCTAATTGCCTTACTGCTATCTTTATGCTTGCGTTATGAAATATCAGCAATTTGTTTTGGTTTAGAAGCCATTTATGCTCTGGTGATAAGCTGTGAGAACTTGAAATAAGGTGTTTGTGATGAGCATTACTCATGGATTTAGACTCTTAAGGGGACATTTTCTAGGATTTGATTGCTATAAAATCGTGCAGCTCAAGCTAATAAAGCTTTCTAGCCAATGGAGGGACGCGTTATTTTGTTTATTATTTTCCCTGCCTATGTTTGGAACTACATATGCCGAACTCTTGAAAAGTTTTCTTGAAAAAACTACAATCTCTTGAAAGAAAAAAGATCTATATGGGCGATACCAATTAGTGGAGATTACATTTTAATCCAATTTGTATATTTACTTAGGTCCGTGCTAAAAGTCTTTTAGTCTTGTTAGGGGTTTATATGTTTGTAAGAAATGTAGAGAACTTCTATTGGCCGGAGAAACTAATTTTTAGTAACATTGTACTGATACGGACTTAAATGGAGCGATATAGACAGTGAGGATTCATATAGCCGACCCGAACTTGCTTGAGATTGAGGCATATTGTTCTTAGTTGTTTGTTTGTGATTAATATGATTTGTGTATGCCAATATCTCATACAGCTGCATTCTAGTGTGTAATATAATATGCATTATAATAGCACTTGTGCAGAATAAGAGCTCTACATATACCTCCTGTTTTTCCTAATCATATGAATAGAATAAGTTAATTAAGCAACACGTAATTTTACCACTACACAAGCATATGATTTGATTATACTTTTATGTAGACACGTATGATGTAACCCGTGATTTTGTGGGATATTGTCTTCTCTTTAAGTCGGTGTTGAATAATTAGTTAAACTTTCTTCAGGATTGAACTGTCGTTTCCTCCGAAGGTTTTCTTTTGCCAAGTGAAGTATTGTAAGTTTCTAAATTCTGAATATCAATTGTGTTGCCTCCAGTAGACTGTTGGAACTTGGAACCACCACCGTGTATCCTCCTAAAAGTGCTGCTATTGGTTTTGCCATAATATTTGTACATTTGCTTTTGATTGACAGCTGAATCTGAGATAGACGGATCTTATAACTTAAGGGTGGTTTCTCCAACCCTTGTAACTGCTGAAAAGGAAGAAGCAAAGGCTGTCTTGACCTTGTTTCTGAAGAAACAGGGTTTAAGCAACGCTCTTGCAGCAAGAGCTATCAACAGATCAGAATCTTTTATCAGTCACCTTGTCTCTCGGCTCCATTCTGTTCACAAGGCTCGCTACCTCGTAGGTCTGGTTTAAGCAGATTGATTCCCTGTTCTCCCCCCCCCCCCCCCTTTCTTTGCTTGTACATCTATGAATGTGCAGGATGTGCACGAGCATTAGGGGTGTCAAATGTGCGGGTTGGGCTGAATTTGGGCGGGTCAAAATGGGTTGAGTTAATAAATTAGCGGGTCATTTACTTGGGCTGAAATAGGCTAAAATACGGGTCATAACCCAACCCGCCCAATTATTACTAATTTTCAATCTTTCTGTTTGTTCTTTTATAATTTTTTAAGTACCTAATAAAACTATTTTTTCTTTATTATGACTATATATAACACACCAAAGAATGTCTTTTAAAAATATTATGACAAGGTTTCTATGGATCAATTTTGGCTACATATTATCCCAATTTTTAGATGAGCTGAATAGGTTGGTCTAAAATGGGCGGAGCTAATAAATGGGCGGGTCATTGAACCAAACTTGAACGGGTTGGGCTAGTTATTTTTTCATGGGCTGATTTTGCCACCCCTATTCACAGCACTGTTTTCTGTTTAAGCTCATATGTAAAATGTGAATTTCCTTTGCAGGACGAGAACTAACAACTCTTGAGATTAGGGATGCTCTCATCCCATACCTTGAGGCCCTCCATGAGGAATATGGAAGCATTCTGGTGGATGTTGTGGAGAGCTTTCCAAACCCACCTGTTGTGGAGAAAATAGAGGAAACTGTAGTTGAAAAAGTACCTATTCCTGTCACACCAGCTTCACCTCCTAGTGCTGTCCTCGACTCCAAGAAGCTGAAGGCTCTGGCACGAGTGACTGACATTGGACCCAATGGAAAGCTTCCCCCACATATTATATACCTTGTTGACCTAGGCATGGAGATTGAAACGATTAGAGTAATCACACGCAAGTTCCCCGCTTTTGCCTACTATAGTCTTGAGGGGAAAATCAAACCAGTAGTTGAATTTCTCCTTGATCTTGGAGTGCCAAGATCGCAGATCCCAACCATTCTCAGCAAAAGGCCTCAACTATGTGGAATCAGTCTCTCAGAGAATTTAATCCCTACGATGACATTTTTGGAAGAATTAGGCGTTGATAAAGAACAGTGGGCTAAAGTAATCTACCGTTTTCCCGCACTTCTCACTTACAGTAGACCTAAATTGAGAGCAACAGTTGACTTTCTTTATGAAATGGGCCTATCTGCTGAGAGTGTGAGCAAAGTTTTAACCAGATGTCCAAACATCATAAGTTATAGTGTGGAGGACAAGCTAAGACCTGCAACTGAGTATTTCCGTTCTATGGGGGTTGATGTTGGAATTCTTCTTTATCGATGCCCTCAAACTTTTGGTCTTAGCATCGAGGCTAACATTAAGCCTGTCACTGAATTCTTCAAGGATAAGGGATTCAGTATGGTGGAAGTTTCCACAATGGTGTCAAGATACAGTGCTCTATATACTTTTAGCTTGGCTAAGTTGGTATTAAAATGGAAGTTCTTTTTGACCATGGGTTATCCGAAAGCAGAATTGGTGAAGTTTCCTCAGTATTTTGGTTATAGTTTAGAAGAGAGAATCAAGCCAAGGTTTGCCATTATGACTGAAAAAGGTGTAAGGTTGTTATTGAACCAGGTGTTGTCATTGTCGGAGGATGCTTTCAATAAGGCTTTGAAGAGAAAATTGAAGAAACTATTAGATAATTAGCATTTAGATTTCAAGTCCATTTGAGCCAAAAGTTATAGTTTTCTTTCACTAGGTGTGAAGATAACAATGTTCCTATTATGTTTCTACAAAGTTGTCTCAATGGATGGCAGGGAAATTTGTTTCCTCTCCTCCTGAGGAATCTTATTGAGTCAGTAGACATCTCCTATGCCTGATGTACAACCACTGTATAGACTAAAGTAATCGGAAATATTGGTAGCACAGCTTTTAGGCAATATATTTTATCTGTATTTTGTACTCGAGGTTCGTTGTGTTTATAGGCCTTTAGAATATGACCCAAGTTTTGAGACAGGATTTATTTGCAGTCATTCAGGTTCTTTAACAAAGTGATTTTTCAGTCTTGGGAGATCAACACTATTTATGAGAACATGTCTTTCAACATGATCCTTTGCAAGAGCTATGTTTTCTTTCATTCCTAGTCAATAGAACACCTCATAGTCACTGTTTAGTTCAGGTAGTATATGTACGTTTGGAGAAATCATGGGAAATTTGTTTGTCCTGTATTATTATGTAACGAGGCCTACAACTTAAATTGACTGTTCCTTTGCATTAGGGGTGGCAAAATTAGTCCAAACTCAAATGACCCGCCCAACATGCCCCAAGGTTTCATGGATTTGGATAAGAGTGATTTTGATGATAGGTTGGTTTGGGCTTAGCTCAAGTTGACCCATCATAAATCAACAGCTCAAATGAATCCATAATGATGTCCAAACTTGACCCACGAAAATGCTCAATCTTAATATTAGAGTTCCACTCTAGAGTTTAGATTAAGATTTTTGTTTATAAATAATTATGTAAAAAATTCTTTTATTATTTCGGAATAATAAAAATATCCCAACGCACTTCAACCACCCACCACACTATCCATCCACCCTACACCAGCCCCTACCCAAACACTGAACCATCTTCACATCTCTGTCCCCTACCTTGCCTACTTCACCCTACCACCCCTACCCACTTCTACCCCATCTACCCCCACCTACCTCTCTACCTCCGCCCTACCCCATTCTCAAATTTTTATTTTATATTGTTTTTACATTTATAAAAAATATAAAAAGATTTCTTACCTCTCCCTCCCCCATCCTACCCACACCTACCCCCTCCACCTCCACCTCCACCCCATTGCCCTACTCCATCCTCAAATTTCTATTTCATTCAGTCCATCTTGACCTGCTTATCTTAGCCCATGTAAGCTTTGGACGGGTTACACATTGACTCATCTATTATTCACCCAATGTTGATCCGCCCAACATTAGCCAAACGACCCACTTGACGCCCCTACTTTGCATTAGTATCTTCTTGCTTTCACGTGGAAAAGAAATCTAATATCAAGCTTTTAGACTTCTTTCTGATTAAAATAGCCTTTGTGGAGTGTGGAGCATTTTCGGCGCCAGATTTTAAAATAAATATACAGTGTACATTTTTTTGTGTAGTTGTTGATATTAGCGAATATTCTCAAAATATTCGCCGTATATTTTGTAATTATGATAAATGTATATTTAAGGTAACTTAAGATTCTAATTGTATTAGGAATCAACCTTTGTAAGGTAAGTTAGGATTCGTACCATATTAGAAATCAACCTTGTACAGCTATATATATTGTGAATAATGAAAGAAATTCCTAAGGGAAATTATTCTATCTTTCATGGTATCAAGAGCCTAAAACCTAAATCCTCATTTCCGGCCGAAATCAGAATTTTTTTCTGCTTTCACAGAAGAAAATTATTTTTAGAAAAATTCTGATCCAGCCTTAGCATTCGGCCTCCTCCCGCTCCGTCTGAGAGGGAGTATTAGCGAATATTCTCAGAATATTTGCCGTATATTTTGTAATTATGATAAATGTATATTTAAGGTAACTTAGGATTCTAATTGTATTAGGAATCAACCTTTGTAAGGTAAGTTAAGATTCGTACCATATTAGGAATCAACCTTGTACATCTATATATATTGTGAATAATGAAAGAAATTCCTAAGGGAAATTATTCTATCTTTCAGTTGATATACTTTATTTGCATTCAATGTCACTTGGGGCGAGGGGGATGTGGTGAAATAGTTGAAATCTTCTACTATTTTTAATTAGAAGTTTTGGGGTAGAGTAGAAAAGCTCTTGAAAGTGAAGGTGTTATCCGGTTTGTAAGCTTATTCACACTAATTCGAATTAGTCAAGCTAAAATATCATAAAAGCAAACTAGACTAGAGAATACTACTATGTACAAATGAAATAATAACTTTTAGTTTTAGATTCTCAAATTTTTGTCGTGAAATTTATGTCCGAACCCCTAATGTTCAATTTCCTAGAGAACGTGAATCTATGGTCTATTACATCAAAAACTTATGTCGGATTACCTTTTCTTCTTTCAGAAGATACCTTATGTTCTAAAATACAAAATTACAATAAGCAGATTACATGATTAAATCTTTTTTTATGTATTTAATAATTGGCCAATGATTCTGGACGTGAACTTAGGAATTGATTGGAAATAAAAAATCTTAGGAATTGACAGTGAGGGGGTGATAACTGATAAGGGTGTGTCCAAGTGACACGTACTGCAGTCAAAATTAATGAGTTGTCAAGCAAGGATAAAAAGCTTTTCGAATCGGGTCAGAAGAGGAACCCCATAAATAGATAAGAACAAACCTGTCCTTTTTTCTTTAAATTACTTTTACTACCGATAATAAATCAGACTAGGAAAAAAATTAAGTACATATTTGAATTAACGTCACTTTACAAGTTTACTCTTTCTTTTTCCCCCTCAAATAGGGTTAAGCGTATATCAAAATAAAAGATATCTCGGTTAATAATCCTACCATTTGCGCCAATTTACGCACACTTTAATTAGTACATAGAGTATATTTCACTAATACAGAATTAACTCTATCAATTAAATTTTTTTAAAAATGAAGAAAAATCACTTATTCTCTTCCGTCTCAATTTATAACAACATTTTGATTACACGTGAAATTTAACAATATAATAAAACAATTCATGCAAAAATCTCATATACAAAATGGTGCTTTATAAAGCATTTAAGTAGTTTCCAACTATGCATTACATGAGCTCTCTATATAATGTTGAATAGAAAATTTATTAGCAAAAAGATTTGGTCATTATCGTCAGGTAGGGTTTATTTGTTCCCCCAATACACTCCAAAAACAGAGCAACACATTTCAAAAATACTAAAAACAAAACAAAACAACCAAAATTTTTTTGTAAGACTTCTTTGACACACCATAGGAGGAACCGTTTCCTTGTTACTCAACAAAACTCCCTCCTCGTCTATTTCTTTATCCACAAGCTACACTTTGATTCATCTCAATACACAAAATTTGAAGTAGTTGAGGGAGGCATTTTTGTGTCTCTATTTTATTAAAGCAAAGATAGGTAAAGAGAGAAAGAATATGTTTTATTCACAGTTACTACTTTCAAAGAAGGGGCCTTTAGGCACCATTTGTATTGCTGCTCATTGTCATAAACGTCTCAACAAGGAACAAATTCAACAGACTAATATCACTTCTTCTATGGGTAAGTTTGATGCCCCTTTTAAAGTCTTTTTATTATGGTGTTGTATGTTTCTTTTTACTGTAACCCATTTTCTCTAAAGCTATGTCTATTTGCATTAAGACAGAGTGACAGTAGGTAATGTTAACATTGCAAGTTTCTTTAACGTTTAATAGTCCTTGACTTTTATTCTAATCACAGTGTGATTAATTGGAATTTAGTGTTTTGTTGACTTGGTTAAAAGAAATCTTGTGCTGACATGAGTGTGTTGAATGCACAGTTCATATTATTTGTTTTTTCTCCCAAATTGCAGTTAGTAGTTACCTTTTGTATCCATTGTGTTAAATATTGGTCCCTACAATGACTAAAGGCTTGTATTTACAGATTAAGTTGGAATGGCTGGACAGTTGTTCTCAAATTGAGTGCTAACCATACATTTTGTCATCGATTTTTGTAATTTTGGCAATGAAGGTGAATTATATTTCAATGTGCGGACAGGTTATTTGGAAATTTTACTTAGTTTGGAAGTTCTAGTGTGCTATATAGTTATAACACTGACATCACAAGACACCGTAAAAAAGCAATTACGTGGCAAATAAGCATGTCTTCCAAGCCACAGAGATAGATTTCCCGGCTTTATGTTATTTTGTGAATTTACTGCAAACTTGGGGTGATGATAGGTGGTGTTAAATGTAAATTTATTGGATGAGATTTGGGAATTTTGGGGTGGGGTGAGGTTGTAAATAAGTTCTTCTATCTTGTTTTCAGTTCACCTGTTTTTGGTTTGCTGTTTATGTATGTAATGAAGTAATCATTGCCTTAGAATCTTTTTGATTTCAGATACTTGTTGCTGTTTGATTCGGTTTTTAATTGCAGCACGTAGAAGTAGTTTTTAGAAGTTTTAATCATTACTTGAGTGATTTAGATTTGCTTTGCTGCTTTTTTTTTCTTTGCGCAGATAAAATTCTGCTGGATCTTCCTGTGGTTACATACAGAATATTAGGTCACCTGCTCTTAGGCGTGGTTAGAATATATTCAAAAAAGGTGGAATATCTTTTCCATGACTGTAATAATGTTCTTGTTAAACTTGTTGATTTTGCAACTCGTAAGAGACCAACTAGCAAACTATCAGCTCTAAGAATTGAGGGTATGCGTGCTCCTGCCCCCTCGATCACTCGACCAAAGAGATTTGAACTGGATTCTTTTGATCTGGAAGTCTTGGAAGATCAAGACCCAAACAGGTGAAATAAGTACTTGCCATGAATGACGTGGTGTCGAGTGTCAACTTGTATATTTCATTTTTAGTTTTTCCTTATATTTTTTTCTGATTGTCGGTTTGGGGTTAATTGGTTTGAAGTGGTCATGTGGCATCCCGTGAAGAAATCATGCTTTCAGGTACAATACATCCTTGTGTTTTTTTTTTGTTATAACTTTTCTACTTTATGTTACTTACTAAAAAAAACTTTTCTGCTTTCTGTGTCAGATGCTCGGGAAAATGAGCAAACAGGTTTTGGGTTATCTAGAAAGGTAATTATTTCATGTATTATAGTTTTTTGATCTTTTGAAAGCACATGTTTCTTCATGTGGAGCTTTTCCGACTAAAGGAGGCAGCAGGGGATGTTGAGTCTTTTTCTCTCTCAATCTTGTACTGGTGCTTTAAGAAGTTCAACCTTTGTTTTCTATGGATTGTTGAATACATGACATATAAGCTGCTTTTTACAGTACGAGGAACATGTCTCTCATTCAGAGTCTTTGACCACAGATCACACTCCAGTTAGAGAGTATGCTCTCATCCTACACCTCTGTTAATAAACATAGATGTAATGCTAGTGCTAAGAATGTAATTTTCATGGTATAGCATACGTTCACCTCACCTGATGGACAAAGATTTTGACGTCCGCCCATCACTTGGGTCAGGCCACGTGGCAGATATGTGGGACCTTAATGAGACTAGGTTCTCCTTGGAAGAGCGCTTTGAACCCATGACCTTTGGGGACATTGAAATTCAGATGACGTCTGATAAGACAGCTGATCACCTGTCTGATGATGAGAAGATGAAAGAGTCTAATGCTGGGAACTTGGTAAATGAGGAGCATCTTTATGAAAATAAGTCATCCTTGGAAGAACACACAGAACCAATGATTATCGCATACGCTGAAACTGAAACCAACATTGATCAACGATCTGAGAAAATTCATCAGCCAATTGAGCTCTTAAAACACCCTGATGTAGGAGTGAATGTAGATAATGAAGGATCAGCAGGCCTTGGTGAATCGGTTCTTGTGGAAAAGCATTTTGGTTTTGAGAAAAAGAAAGCATCTTCCTCTAGAAATGGGAAGGATCGAACTAAAGATGATCGTTCGGTGTCCCTTTGTATTGATGTAACCCCAGAGATCAAGCGTTCAGGTGATTTCTGATGGATCCTTATCTGGATTACCTTGTGCTTATTAGGTGCTTTCACTATCATTTAAGTTACAGCTGAATCTTATTGAAGATAGAATCAGCAAAAAAACCCTCCCCCAAAGCAAAAAAGGAAGTACCCTTTCAATATCTTTTTTTTTCTGCTTGTTGGATACAGTCTAATTTTCCACTTCGGATACTCAATCAAATAGGTTATTTTTCTAAAACTGCTTTGTTATTTAACCATTTTCACTTTTTCAATTCAGGATCTACTTCACCGGATTTCATATCTGTTCACACCCCAGCTACCAAGGAGCGTAGTTGGATTTCAAGGAAGCGGAAGTGCATATTTGATGAGTCTATTGTGATACCAAATGAGTATGGTTCTAGTCTTTTTCAACCATTCAAGGTCCATTGCACTAAGATATTCTTATGCAGGATTGATCTCAGAGAAACACGGCTTTTCATTCTGTGGTTTCGTTAGTACAATAACTGATGAAGTTGTAGCAGTTTGGAAAGTCATCTCTGCATGTAGAACAATGGGTAGTAAATTATAATTTCTCCTAGAGCTATCCATTTCCTTTGATCTGGACTTCTATTGCCAGTGGAGTGTTGAGTTCTGTGTCTGAACAATTAGATGCTCTCTTTTCGCAGCTGTACTGTTCATGTTATTGTGCTTATGTCATGCAGTTCTACACTAGAGTTTTCAAATTACCTCCTGTTAATTGATAATATGACAACAATGATGTTGTGGATGAACTCGTCAAGGCACTTTTTGGTTTCTACTGATGATTCATCCTGTTGTAACCTTCTTTAGTTAGTCCAGTTCATGTTATTGTGCTTATGTCATGCAGTTCTACACTAGAGTTTTCAAACTACCTCCTGTTAATTGATAATATGACAACAATGATGTTGTGGATGAACTCGTCAAGGCACTTTTTGGTTTCTACTGATGATTCATCCTGTTGTAACCTTCTTTAGTTAGTCCAGTTCAGTTCATTGCATAATTAGTAACCTCCTTTAGTTTGTCCAGTTCAGTTCATTGCATAGTTAGAAGAGATTGATACAATCCAAACATGCAGGGTATTCAAGCGCTGGATTGGTGATGCAAATGACTTAGTATGCAAGAGAAGGAAAGCCCCTCATTCCAATTACTTGGCATGGAAAGTACATAAAATTTCCTCACTTCCTCAGAGTTTCGAGGAGCCTCTAATTCCTTGTGAGCAAGCTTTCAACGCTTCCACTGCTATTTCCACGTTTTAGGAAATTTAACTAACCAACCATGTCAATGCAGGTGTTGGTCTTTCAATTGATATTATATCTGCAATTTGCAAAATCAAATCAACAAGGGATGGACCTGCAGAAACTGGTGTAGTTCCTCTGCATGTGGACATACCTGAATCTCCTAATAAATTAAGATCTGGGGAACAGATACCTATTGCTCCTGCGACATCTTTGCATGAGGACATACCTATTGCTCCTGCCACATCTCTGCATGAGGACATACCAATTGCTCCTGCTACATCTCTACATGAGGACATACCTGAATCTCCTGGTACACTCAGATGTGGAGAACAAATACCTATTCCTCCTGTTGCGTCTTTGCATGTGGGCGTAACTGAATATCCTAATACACTCAGACATGATGGAGAACAAACACCGATTGCCCCTGCAACACCTGTCACTGGCTCAAGCTCGTTGAGATTTCATGATATGGGAGGAACTTCTAGATCACACAGAGAACCAGCAAGTTCAACTGAAAGCACAGAGATAGGAGCACGGCCCTCTGAGGATATAGAATTCGAAATGAATTTGATGGATGAGGTATGACATGATTGACTAGTCTGATTCCTGACATAAGTGAAGGAAATTGCTTTTCAGTTATGGAAGTGTATTGTGAGATTGTCTGCTGTTTGCTTAATAGTAAAAAATTATGTTTGTCCAGATCTGTCATTTTAATGCTAATAAGTATTAACTGTTACAAATGCCTCTTTCTTCAGGAGATAAATTCATTTGAAGGGGATACCTCAGGAAAATGTAAGACAGTACTGTGCTTTAGGGGGGGGGGGGGTTTGGAGGGGGTGATATGTTCTTGTTGGAGCATAATATTTCAGTTGGATTGCCATTCTCATAAGTTTGTCTTGGTTGCAGGTAAATTTTCCCTGAGAACAAGGTATGATGAATAACGAATCTCAATATCTCATTCCCTTTTTTTGCAAACCCCCCTTCCCCGGGTCTATGGCATCTTTTGGTTATGACTCTTGGAAACTTGCTGAAGTTTCCTTTCTTCTGTTTTTACTGGTGATTCAATTTGTTGTTTTCTTCAATGCAGAAAGGTTGCAAGATTTCTGCTTGAATGCTTTCTTGCTCGAAAGGGGAAGGAGGAGGTAGAAGCTGTTAACTTGTGCTTGCTTCTGAAGGGGAAAACAAAGAGAGATAGTGCAAGGGTGTTCTATGAGATACTGGTATTGTTTCTCGGTTCCATTTATCTTTCTGGTAATTTTAGGTCTGACACATGTCGAACTTGTGGTTAAATGAAAGTGGTTGATACATATATTAAAGAGCGTTTGTAGCAGGTGTTTCCCTTCCGTCAAGCAGCCGGCTCCTTTCATTTTTCTTTACTTTACTTTTCCAACCAGTTAGTTTGTTTAGTGGTACCTCTGTATATGTTTTCTTCACTTATATCCTTTCTAACCCTTCTCTTTCATTGAGAAAAAGATTTCTTGGAATCTTCTTTGTTGTTTTCGTTTGTATATTTTTGTAGTCAATGAATGATAGCAATTTGGATCACTTCTTTTGTGCCTCCATATGCAGGCTTAAGCAGGATTTTTCTTGGTTCTTATTGTGGTTGAAAAACATCTAACTATACCGACCTACCTATTCTTAAATGTCTTTGTTCTTGGCCTATAAGCATTGCTTACCAACGACTAGTGGTAGGAGTGGATGGACACACATGCATTATGTATTTGTTTATATATGCATTTGTCTGTGTATATCTAGATCCAATGCAGATTGATATATTGTGTTTTATTTTACTATGCTTAATTTTTGTGCAGGTTCTAAAATCGGGAGGCTGGATAGATGCACGGCAGGATGATGCCTATAGTGACATTCTTTTGCAAGAACTCCCTAGACTAAAACAGACCTTTGAAGCCGAGGGCTTCCACCCAAAGTCCTGATTATGTTCACATAGAGAGCAGTGTTGGTAGATAGTAGCACAGGAAAAAATCGCATGCATATATGCCTTCCTTTTAGAGCAGCAGTGTGTGTAAATTATATAGTAGTAGATGAATCAATCACATGCATATATGCCTTGTTTGTATGTTTGGTTGGCTTGAACATGAATATAGGAGGATATAGAGTGGAAGAGGGAGGATCAGGGCTTCTCATGCTAGGCTGACTCGCTGAGTATGTGGAAAGGGGGAAGAGATAGTGAGAGGTTGCAATGTGTTGAATCAACCATTTCTCCTCCTTAAAATGAGTGAAGTTAGGTTATTGTAAATTTGTTGAGTTTATTGTCAATATTTGTGTAGCTGGTTAACAAGTATTTGTAGCTACTGCACTTACTGATACTGGTAGACTGCTTGACAAGTCTCTACCGAATTATTTTGCACATTTCAATTAGCGGACATACTAGAATGATAATAGCAGTGCCTGCTGTTTTAGGATAGTTGAAGTTCAACGGTTAATCATCTGCACAATTGGAGACGAAGCAATTGATTCTGGCATCAAGAGCCTTAGAGTTGAAATTTACAGTTTTACACCATCAGCTCGACGCAGGTTGATGGTGTAATTTACCGTAAAAAGGGTAGTCCGATGCACTAATCTCTCACTATGTGCGGGGTTCGAGGGAGGGCAACTATATGTGTCTATTGTATGCAGTCTTACCCTGCATTTTTACAAGAGGCTGTTTCCACGGCTTGAACCTGTGCATGGCAATAACTCTATCAGTTACTCTAAGACTTCTCTTCGATGGTGTAATTAATCGTATCAGTTCAATTTTAAGAAATTATTATTCCTATTTTTTGCTACCAACTATTACTCTATTTATAGGTGATGAATAAGATCGATATATAAAATGCCTTTAATTTAATAGGTCGTGAAAAGTTATTAATACTATATTTTCAAATTATCATATGTCACACACGACTTGATGTAAAACAAGACGAAAAGGTGCTTTATGAGATAATTATACCAACCAAGTATGTATAGGTGGTTATAGAAACTTTCTGAGGAAGTCCTTTTCGAAAATGCTCCACAAAAATTCATAAAACTATCAATTCATAGGCATTTTCAATCAACAATCTACAACACGTGTGTATATGTTCATTCATCGACCTTTAGAGAGATCTAAGTATTACTTCAGTCGTTCGAGCTTATGCAACGTTATTTTCTTATTAATTCATTAAAATGAGATATTTTTTACATTTAAAAATAATTAATTTTGCACTTCCTAATTTATTTTAATAAAAAGCTTCAATAGCGATATATTAGTTAATATGGTTTGTTTAAGGTCATAAATTTGTCAGCTACACAAATGTTATACTAACACTGTAAGATAAATTCTAAAAACCGTTTAGTTATTTTTAAATTTCGTACTAATTCGACCTATGTCACATATATTTGAACCAAGGGAGACCCATATATTAACCTTGAAATTTTATGTTCATGGTAAAATTAGTTAATCAAGTCTTGAAAGCTATATAATTACCAAATTCTTGGTTAAAAAAAGATGACTCGACAAAAAAAGAAAGAAAACTTTCAATATTTTTCCTTTTTTCTCTTGGTTCTTTTTTTCTTTATTTAAACAACTGGCAATTTGCGGGAATATTTTTATTTCGGGTGATTTTTATTTTTTTTCTCTCAAATTAAATTTTTTAAATATTTTTCCTTCGCCTAAAATATTTGAGTTCTAAATTCAAATTACTGCTCAGTTAAAAATTTAAAAAAAAAACACACAAAACATAGTTTGGAGTCGCAAGTTAGTGTTTTAAATTCTACCGGTAGAGTTTAGCTTTTCCTTTAGACAGAGAAAAAAAAAACTCTTTCTAGTTTCAAATCTACTTTGTAATTTTTTTTTCCAGATTTTTGATTGAGTGGATTTGGAATCTGAAATTTTGAGGTATTTTTAAGCGAGAATAAAATTAAAGAGGGATCCCCAATTGAAGCATCGTATCAGAGCGAAGAGCGAGCAGTGTTATTGGCGAAAGAGAGATGAATCTGAACCTGAATTCAATGGAATCAGTGGTTGCTCAAATCCAAGGGCTATCCAGCAATGCATCTGACATATCTCACCTTCACAACTTTCTCAAACAATCTCAAGAGTTACTCCATTCCGACTTCACTCGCTTGCTTTCTTCTCTCCCTCAACTCGATCCTTCTATTCACTCACTCGGCTTCCTCTATATATTGTAAGCTCCCTATCCTTCTATTCCGCCTCCCTAGCCTTAATCGGCAGGGTTATTATTTTTTTTAAAAACAATTAACCGATTATATAGAGACTAGCACCTAGGGTTTGCCCTAGTGGTTAATGAAGTGCATGAGGTCGTAGGTTAAAAATAATAGGTTATTTCTTTCCATCTGTTTAAGTCTGGGTGTATAGAGTTATACAACCCATGAAATTAGTCTAGGTGCGTGCAAGCTGGCCCGGATGCCGGATACCACAGTTATAGAAGTATATAGAGATTAATTGATAAGGAGGAGTTGCTTTATTTTGAGCCGAGAGTGTATCGGAAGCAACCTCTCTACCTCCTTCCTTCCTTAGGTAGTGGTAAGATCTGCGTACACTCTACCCTTCCCATAACCCACTTGTGGGACTGTGTATGTTGTTGTGTTAATTGATAAGGAGGTCTGTTATGGTCAACTCTTCAACATTTGGGATGGAGGCGTAATTGATTAATCGATTGGTTGATTACATAAATCTATAGAAACACAGAATTGAACCATCCATAGAATAAAGACCAGTGTTTGTATAACAGGCGAACAGCTGTATTGCATGTGTTATCTTTTGTAGTGTGTATTGCTAATATGGTTGTGTTTGTTAACTAACAGGGAGGCATGCATGTCATTCCCAGTTGCAAAGGAGCAACTTAATGAACTGCTTGTTTCTGTCGCTAGATTTATCAATTCATGTGCTGCAGAGCAAATCCGTTTGGCACCCGATAAATGTAATTTGCTTTGATCTCCGATTCTCTGGAATTGTTTTTTAAATGTTCCTATTTCTGGTCTAACTTGTATTGAGGCATGTCCGTAATTTGTGGTTGCAGTCATTTCTGTTTGTAAAAGGTTTAAGGATCAAGTTATGTTGCTGGAAGCTCCAATTCGTGGTGTGGCTCCAATGCTGACTGCTGTTCGCAAACTGCAATCCTCCTCTGAGCAATTAACAACATTGCATGCCGACTTTCTTCTTCTTTGTGTATTGGCAAAGTGCTATAAAACTGGCATCTCTGTGCTGGAGGATGATATATATGAGACTGATCAGCCACGGGACTTTTTTCTTTACTGTTACTATGGGTCAGTTGTTTCAGCTTTGAAGTTATTTCAATCGTGGTTGTTTTGTGTCCTTGCTCCATTCCTTGCTAAATCTCTTAGTGATCCTTTTCTTTTTTAATTTGGAATATGTTTTGTGGACATAGGATATTTCAATACATATTTAAGTCATAATGTCACACTTTCCTATCAGTTTGCTTTCTAATAATAGGAAATAGGAGAAACGTTGCTCACCTATGAATAATGTATATGCTTTGCTAGTTATCTGGCGAAAAAATTAATTTTGTTCAGAAGAGGTTTGTCATTCTCGGCTTTTGGCATTCTTGCATTAACTGAAATTCTACCTTGGATGTGCTATGGTATTGGTATTACATTTATCTACATTGCCTTTTACTTTTGACATTGTTTAGCTCCCCAAGCTAAAGACAAAGTTGTTAACAGCTCCATCCTTAAAAATGTTTTTTTTTGCTGATCTCGCCTTTGGAAGGTCCTTAATCTAAAGTGCCTCATTATGAGGGGGAAACTATAGGGTTGGAGAAGGAATGTGAGTCATGAGTAATGCACCAATTTTAGAACGAAATTGAGCTCACTGATATATGATCTTTCAGTCACTCTTTGGATTTTTCTGGATTTGTGTCTTATACTTGTTGACATGTCTTATAATTTTGGACATAATAACAGGGGAATGGTTTGCATTGGACAAAAGCAGTTTCGCAAAGCGTTGGAACTCTTACACAATGTATGTTATTCTTTTCTCATTCCATGTTTCCTTTATTGGTATTTGCTTTTGTTATTTCCTATTTGCAAGTTACTATATATTGACTATAACTGTTAGTTTGTGCTGATTGTAGCTGTTATATTACTTCTAGGCTGTGACAGCACCTATGTCTACTCTAAACGCAATAGCAGTTGAAGCTTACAAAAAGTACATTTTGGTTTCACTGATTCATCTTGGGCAGGTGTGTTTTGCCACTAATTTGTACATACTTTTGGTGATGATATTTTCACTAATCAATAGACTATCTTATTGTGACGTCTCTGTTGGAGGGCAACTTTTTGAGATATTTTTAGGAGTCTCTTTTCTGGGGATTGAGCTTGCACTGCATTATAACCTTCTTATTTTACAATATATGATATTTATCACCCCTGGACTTGCTTAGATAGAACCACAAAGAGTCAACTTTTTAAAATGATTTTGGTTTGTAAATTTGCACTTTGAGAAGGGAAATAAGCACACCCCCCCCCCCAACCAAAAGAAAAAAAATCTGCACAAAAGTAAAAAGGGAATATGACGGGCCATGTTTACGTTGTTTATTCTGCCTGGTTTTCATTCTCCTGATTAAATTGAGGTTTGCTTCTGATGGCAGTTCTCTACCAGTTTTCCAAAGTACACTTCTTCCGTGGCTCAAAGGAACTTGAAGAACTACTCTCAGGTAATTATTTCACTGTGCAAACATTGATTCCAGGAAGCACTGACTGATTTTCTCAAAGCAAAATGAAAGGATTTTCCCCCCTCAAATTATTTGGGGACAATGCAAGATCAGTTGATTACGCACTGTTGGTATTAGAATATTGATGTTAGAAATCTTGTACTGATTCCAGTGTTGTTTCAAAATATAAGCATTGAATTTATAGGCTAGGCATAAAGCTGCAGAAATGATAATGAAACAAGAATTAGATCAATTTTAATAGAAGTTAAAGAAAGAACTCATTTTCGTGTACAGATACATGGTAGGCTTGGTAGGAGATTGTGAGTATTTTCCATACATTACTACATATGTTTTGGCACCATTTTGGTGATTTAATACAATAAGATTTGATGTATCAGAAAAGTCATTGTTGAGAGTCGTCAGAATTTGTTTAGTGTACAATTGGAGGAGATTGAAGAGACACCAACATCAAGGCTAATTATCTGGCATGCGTGATCCTTATGTCTGGAATATAACATGAACTACTTATTTATTCCTTTTTTTTTCTTATTGAGCAGCCCTACCTGGAGCTGTCAAGTAGTTATGGCACTGGAAAAATCTCTGAGCTTGAAACATCCGTTCAAACAAACAAGGAAATGTTTGGAAGTGTAAGTTTTCTTGAGGTCAAACTGGTGCATTTCTTGGTCTTCTAGCAACTAAGATAAAAGCATGGCCAATGGGTGCAAAGTGAAAGCTCTTTTATCTGGTCTCTCAACTCCCAAACTCTCATGTTTGCTACCTGTTGTGAAAATTTTAATAATCATTTCCTTATTTTTCAGGATAATAATCTTGGGTTAGTGATGCAAGTAGTGTCTTCTATGTATAAGCGCAATATTCAGCGGTTAACTCAAACATACCTAACTCTCTCCCTCCAAGATATTGCTAACACCGTCCAGCTAAGAGGCCCTAAAGAGGCAGAAATGCATGTGCTTCAGATGGTATCCTGCTTCTTAATCTACTGGATTGTGTGAGTCTTCAAGTTTGAATCTTGAAATGATATGTTTCACTTTTGGTTATAGATTGAAGATGGTGAGATATATGCAACAATCAATCAGAAGGATGGTATGGTTAGATTTCTGGAGGATCCTGAGCAGTATAAAACATGTGGAATGATTGAACACATCGATTCATCAATTAAGAGGTGAGACTTTTGTTACTTTGGTCATTGGACATGGATGTTCCAAAGAATGTAATTTCAGTTAAGCAGAAGTCTATGGTTTTCTTATACTTAGGCTGTCATTTTTCTGTCCAATCCGGTGGCTATAGCTACTGGCTGGCTTTTTAAAAAGTTACGTTTAATCTCAAACTCCCAATAACTTTGGAATGAATTTGAGCTTTTGCATGTGGTACTAATGATGGATGATATGTACAGATGGATTGCAATTTCCATCCAGCATTTGGATATCTGCACCAATTGTACCTACATAAGGAAGGTGTTACTAAAAAACCAGTGGGTAATGGAGTTTGAGATTGGAATTTAGTAGTTGCTATATACATTAATAGGTTGAGAATCTAACTTTGCATCAATGATTGATAGTAGGGTGAGGGTAAAGGATTCTTAGCACTGCATAAGATTAGGGTTCTCTATCACCTTACTTTAATCTTGACATCTCTATCACTCTGTGTACATGTTTCAAAGAACCAACAATATGTGAATCCTGCTTTATTGTTACTGTTCTTATCAATTGCTACGAAAGGTTATCTAAAAACTGATGATGTATGTTTGTTTTTCTATTGCAGATTGATGGTGCTGTCGAAAAAGTTGACTTCTATGGATGAACATATGTCATGTGATCCTATGTACCTAGCAAAGGTAAAAACTAGGCAAAATACATAAATTGCACCCTAAACTATACCCGAAATGTCGAGTTCACAACTTATTGGGCGACCTATTACCCCCCTAATAATCTTAAAAGTGAATTTAATGTCTCCTTAAAAGCTGATGTGGCATTATATGTAAAAATAATTTTAAAAAAACGCGTTTTCATTAAAATTTATCATTTCTTCTTTTCTTTTAATTGCAAAATTCAGAAATTTATTATTCCTTCTCCCCCACCCCAACCTCCAACCCACTCTCTTCTTCTCCGTTTTATTTATGGCTGATGAGAAAAATGGTTTCTTGATGACAATTTTTCTGAGAAATATAAACCATCCACCTCACTTTCTTGACAAATAATAAAGCAAAACAAACAAATTATTCCAATAAACTGGATATGCATAAATTTCAAAACCTGGGGAATGGTTTTGAGGTTTTGCCATAGCCTACTTTATTCATTCCTAATAAAAATTTCTTTTTTCCTGCTCAGATGAAGAATTTCAAGTATAATAAATACCCAAGAAAGAGCAATGTTCTGCATCACAACACATCAACAAACTCTAATTCAATATTCAGACAACAATTAATGTATTTTCTTAGATCTATTTTCTCTGTAAATCCTCTCTAGATTTTGCTCATTGATGGTGTAGCCGAGCACCAACTGCTTGATTGTCCAACTCAGCTGGTGCCGGCTGGTGAAATCGATGGTTTGGTATTGTGCTTTTTGGTGGCTGCTGGTGGTTTTTGGAGAAGGTGGGTATGAACAGAGAATAAAGTGATTTGCTAATGGCGATTGCCGACGATGCCTACCAGTACCGATCTGGTGAAGTAGCCGGAAAATGCAAATTGGCAATTGAAAAGTTTTCTGGTCATGAAAACTCATTAATTTTTCAGATTCTCTGATGGTAAACAAATATATTTTAAAGACATAACAATGAACCTAACTTTACAACAGGTGGAGTTGGTAATGGTGGCGGATAAGGTGTTTCCGGTGGGATAAGAGATGAGGTGGGTGGGATGGTTTAGTGATGAAGATATATAATTATTGAAGGATTTTAATGGTTAATTAAGAATTAATTAGTGTAAAATATAATTAATAAAAGAAAAATTAATGAATAAAAAAAAGGAAAAGAATATAAAAAATAAAATTTAAGAGATTTCTGACGTGGCGGCGAGTGTGTAACACCTCCCTTTGTGCAACTGGTTATATGCGTATCAGGGAGATATTAAATACACTTTTTAGATGGTAGGTCGCACGATTAGTTGAAGTGTGAACTCGGGTATAGTTCAGGGTGCAATCTATGTATTTTGCCTATAAAAACTATGTCAAAGTCCTGTTTCGATGACTGCTTAATAGAACTGTATTTTTCACTAAAATTAAATTGTGCTTACTTGCTTTGCAGGTTGGTAGGGAGAGACAGAGATTTGATTTTGATGATTTTGATAGTGTTCCTCAAAAGTTCACCATTTGAGACGAGCAAAGTTCAGTTTTCTGAGTAAATATGGCAAATGATATCTGTTCATTTGAAAATATAAGCAAACTTTGTCTGTTATGTGCTCAAGAAATGGATAAGGAAATAGGTCTAGTTAACTCCTGGTTCAATCAGTGGTATCATGTTTGTTCTCTTTGGTCTTCTGCGTTTCTTTTTCGTGTGGGCAGGCTTCACTGCTCGCTCTAGTTTTTAGTTGATCTGACAAGGAAACTTTCTAGTTGAGTGGTAGGCTGGGAGGATCATAATGTTCATCTTCTCTGGTGGACATTGATGTTTTAGTAAATCTATTTAAAGAAGCGTTTTGAATGGTTAGAGATCTCATTTTTTTGGGTTATAACAAAAATGAATTGCACTCTTTCTGTGACAGTAGGTTGAACGCTTCTTTTCCATACCATCTGTGACAAAATTAGATGCTTTTGGTTAACAACATTGCATTGCCCCAAAATTTTGAAGATAAAAATCTTGGCCAAGTGTAGAATTCGACAAATTATTACAAGTATACTAAAAGCGACACAAGATGTGCAGTGTTCAGTAATTAGATTTACTGAAGAAGCTTCACTATATATTTGTTTGTAGTCTTTTCCTACAAGTGTAATTTTACACACTTTTGACTCTCTTAATGGCAAAGGAGATGGTGAGAGGCCACCAAAAAAGCTAATCACTACTACCTAAATGAAACTAACCTTGAGATTAAATAAAAAAGAAAGAAAATGAGATTACTAGTGATAAATGAATGAACCTATGTTTTTGTTATTTTCAAACAATGAATAAACTTAACATTGACATTCAATAAAATTGAAAGGCGACATGGTCGTGTCGCTAGGAGTAAGTAATCTATCAGTGTAACAATCTCAATTTTGTTCTCCACATATCTCCTACAACCTTCCTGGGCTGTGGATTATCTGGTCCTCTATCCCGCTGTCCAGAGGTGAAATACAACCATCCATCCCAGAATCCAGCCAGTGTTGTCTTCGCCCGATATGGCATCTTCCCAATGACAGACCATGTCTGTACAAATTGTAAAAAAGCAAATCTCAGAAGTCAAGAATGTTAAAAAGGAAATAAGTTATGCAGTAACTCGAATGGAGGCAATGGAACAGAGTAGTGAAAGCTAATAATGTAGTTTAAGACAAGATACTGACAGCTTTGATGATTGTTTGTAGTGAAAAGGAAAGGTGAATACCAGTGTGTTTAGGTTGAACTGGAACACCTCTCCAACTAAAATCATCCTTTTGGTCACAGGATGCTTCTCTGTTGTGCCTCCAACAATAACAATAGAATTATTTACAACAACCCAAGAACATTCTATGTGCGAATCCGGTTTTGGCATAGAAGGCAACCCTTTCCATTTCATAGTTTCATCGAGCATATAAACATCGCCATAAACCACCTGAAGCCACAAACATAGAAAATTAAAGTAACTTTCTGAAAAGAACTTTCAGACAAGAGCATCAATGGGAAGATAAACCCCATATTTAGCAGACAAAACTGAAACAAGAATACGAAAGATTTCTTGATTAAATAATTGAACATACGTATTAAACTATAGCAACATATACCTCGAACCTCCGTGAGCATTTAAAGATAGGGGAGCCAGGTTTGGCCATGAAATCACCCTCTTGACCACCAATTACGTAAAGCCGATCATCAACAACAACACAAGCCCTGCAGGGAATAGCTTCAAAATCAGGTCTTGAAATAAATTGCACTTAAAAAACCAGGGTATATACTTTGAAGAAAGGAGAAGATAATTTCCAATATGGACCTGTTAGACATTATGAATTGATCTTTACCAAAATTTATGTTAAAGAACATTCTCAAACTACTAAAGTTTGAATCATTTGACCTCAACATATTATTAACTTTAAATCTCCTCATAAAAATAAAGGAACAATGGTTATAGGTTTAAAAAGAATAATTGACAAACCTATGTGGTCCTCCACGAGGAATGGGTACTTCTCTGCGCCATTGCTTCTCTAAGGCTTTTCCATTTGCTACTGCGATACTCCAATGATCTATTCCAGGGTTGTGACGATTCTCTTTGCTTCCTCCTATCACATGGAGCCTGCCTTTCCAAAGTTGAGTTGCTGGTGCATACCTGGAAAAATCAATCATTACTCTAGTTTTGGGTTTAAAACTCATCCTTAAGGTATTTCTAACTTCAATATGCTATAACCTTTAGGGGTCATTTGGTTGCTGCTTAGATTTATGTTGGTATTAGTAATGCACGGTATGTCTTGTGGATGTGTGGTCATACTAGAGGAGACATGATTAGAAACGAAGTTATACGAGACAAGGTCGGATAAGATGAGAGAAGTGAGACTGAGGTGGTTCGGACATGTGAAGAGGAGGTGTGAGGATGCACCAGTTAGGAGGTGTGAGAGACTGGCGATAGCAGGAGTTAGCAGAGGTAGAAGTAGACCGAAGAAGAACCGGAGAGAGGTGATTAGACAAGACATGACACAACTCCAGCTGACTGGGGACATGACCTAGATAAGAAGATTTGGAGGTCGAGGATTAGGATAGAAGGTTAGTAGGTAGTTGAGTTTTGTCGCACTGTGTGTGAGAGGGGTAGGGAGCTAGCCTCTCCTTCTCCTCTTCTCCCTTTCGTTGTAGTATTATTTAGTTTTTGAGTAGATCCATACTCTTATGTGAATATTCCTATGTGTTGCTTTATTCATTTTTATTGTTATCCTATTTTTCTTGAATTTCTGCATTGACTACGTTCTTTTGAGCCGAGGATCTATCGGAAACAACATCTCTACCTTACAAAGGTAAGGCTACGTACATATTACCCTCCCAGACCCCACTGAGTGGGATTACACTGGGTATGTTGTTGTTGTTTGTAGTAATGCAGGTATAGTTATTCATGTTAATTCATATATTAGTTATTTCATGTTCTACCCTGCATAAAATAATACGTCGATTCTCTCAGAACTTATACATGTATGTTATGCACTTATACATGTATGTTATGCGAGATTGTAAACTGATAACCAAACACCGTAGTGAATTTTATACATAGTACTTATTAATTATGCTGGTTTAATATATGAATAATTCACTTTCTAATTAGCAACCAAACGGCCATTATAGTTTATAATTGAGAAATCCGTGAGGGCCCATGACGCATAGTCTTGATGGATAATGGGCGTGTCCTCTACCCTTTTCCACTTAAATTCCAGGCTTTTGTCTGGCAGGGTTCAAGAAACTGATATTGCCATAGTACTTATTAATTATGCTGGTCTAGTTTTAATATATGAATAATTCACTTCTTAATTAGCAACCAAACGACCCCTTATAGTTTATAATTGAGAAATCCGTGAGGGCCCATGACGCATAGTTCGAAACTTGATGGATAATGGGCATGTCCTCTACCCTTTTCCACTTAAATTCCAGGCTTTTGTCTGGCAGGGTTCGAGAAATTGATATTGCACCCTTGCCACTAGAACGAAGTAGGGGGGCAATGCTAATCTGGAACCTCAACAATTGAAGATCTTGAAATTTGAGAAACTAATATTATATCTACAACTCCTAGTTTCTCAATCCACTTGATTGACCACTAGGCCACACCATTAGGTGCATCAGAAACTAATATTATATCAACAACCCCCATTACCATATGTGATTAAATTATTATAAATAGGGTACCTACTATCTAGTCTAGGTTTAATGTTACAAAAGACTTCTAAGATATGTGTTCATACCTTGGTGCTGGTAATGGTGGCAAGCTTTCCCATTTTCGGGTGTCTGTGTCCAAAACAAATGTGTTTGCTGTAGGTCCCCTGCATTGGGGACCATATTGTCCTGTCATTATATATATGTTTCTTCCATCAGTAGCCACTCCTAAATGTGAATTTGCCATATCTGCTGGTATTTCAAAACTCTCTGTCCATGTATTTGTTGAAAAACTGTACACATCAACATGAGAATGCACCTATACGAGCATACATCATAGTATCAGTTAATTTCCCAATTCTTAGATTTCAAGCTATTAATAGCCTGTTTGGCTAGACTTCCAAAATTTGCCAGAAGCGCTTTCCGAAAATTTACTTTTGAATAGTTGCAGTTTGTATTTGACTAATTTATTTGAAAGACATTTTTGCCATTATTATAGTAGTACTTTGTGCTTACCAATGTTTCAGAAGTACTTCGGGAGAAAAGCTATTCTTTTAGCTTTTGAAAAACAGTGCTACTACTCAAAACGCTGATTTTACCCCAAAAGTTTTGCGGAACACCTCAATTTTCTAAAATAAGCACTTTCCGAAAGAAAAACACTTTTTGGCTTCCCGGAAGCTCGGCCAAACAGGTAACTCTATCAATTTACCAAAAAGGGGAAAAAGGAGATGTTTACATGGTCTAAGTTTGCATATCCTGCAAAAACATAAAGCAAATTCTTGATCTGAATAGAATATCCATCCAAACGAGGCACAGGTGCAGATGGCATCTGTTCCCATTTTAATTCAGGAGCAGGCAAATCAGCATAGGTCCTAGCTCACGCTCTCTCAGGGTAACGATCAGTATTACTTCCTCCAACATCCTCAAATTTCTGGTATTCAAAGTTTCAAACAGAAAAAAATGAAATATTAAAAACAACCCAAACCACCGGAGGTCCCGAGTTCAAGGTATGGAAACAGCCTCTTGCATAAATGCAAATAAAGTTGACGTACAATAGAATCTTGTGGTCCGGCTCTTCCCCGAATCCACACAGAGCAAAAGTTTAGTATTAAAAACAACCCAAATCATAAACATAACAGAAATATTAATTGTATTGTTAATGAAAGAGATAAATGATTCGTGTAAAAAAAAGAAAAAATCACCTAGAAAAGTGTAACTTCCTAAAATTTCATGTATGGAAAAGAAAGGAGTAAAAGAGAAAATTATTCCATCATTCCTTCCTAATTTAATGGTGTAGTAGCATTTAAATTCGAATTGCTAAGTATTATATTTGATTTTTTAATTTAAATGCTATATTTGTTGTAAAAACTGCTACTTTTGTAGTAGTTAACCAATTATGTTGGTTTTTGTATATAATTAAATAGAGTATTTAAGTCTCCCCCGAATTTATTTCATCTCCTTTGAGTCAACTTTCTTTGATCCTCCAAAGGCCCAATCAAATTAATACTAATCTTCTTCTTTTGGGCCAAATACCATTTATTCTCGGAAAGCCCAAGTCGAAAGATAGAACAGCTCGTACTGGAGCAAAACCTCTGAATACTACTCTGGTTTTCCGGATCTCTCACACGGTGTTGTCCTATCTCCGTCGATCAATCCTCGTCTACGGTCCCTATCCGGTAAGCTTTGAAGCTCTAGCTTGTTTCATTTCGAAAAGTATCCTAGGATTCGCCTCACTTGTTAACGTTATTTAGAGTAAAAGGAATTTGTAGATCACAGTAAGTTGATGGCTAGGGTAATAGAGGATTTAGGTTCAATTATTAGTCCCTTTTTAGGCGTATTGAGTATTGACTTTAGAGTAAAATAATCAAATCTGTTTGAGTTATATTTTATGTAATGTTTCATATTTTAACCTTTTTGATTTTGCTGACAGAGGGCTTGTCTAAAAATGTTGGGAGGTAGAGCAATCCATCGGTTATTAGGCAGGAAATTTCAATCTGAATACACGGTATGCCTCTACATGTTTATATACTCTGATTTATTGGTTTATGTTATATAAGATTTTATTGCCTTCAAAATGCATACTTTAGTCTCTTCAAAAATTGCTTTTATTCTCCTTTTGGTGTATATTAATGTCTCGTATTTGAAATGCATTTCATTGGCTATACTCAGTGGCGGAGCCAAGATTTTCACTAAGTGGGTTAAAAAATATAAAGAAGTAAACATTCGAAGTAGCCAAGGGGTTCATATCTACTATATATACATAAAAAATAATTTTAACCTTGTAAATATAATGTAATTTTTTGCCGAAGGGAATTCGGGTGAACCCCCTCACCATTACTTGGCTCTGCCCCTGGCTATACTGGAAACACATTTCACAGTTGTTTAGTTTTTGTTCGACAATATGTTTTGTCAAATTTAGTTTGTGTGTATAGGAGATTGAATTATAATAGAGGATTAATGTTTTTAAGACTAGAAGAAGTGGAGGATTTATGTGTTTAAGACTAGTAGAAGTGGGTTCTATAAAATCTTGTGCACTTAAATTGTATTAAATATATTCAATCGAGCGAATTGGGAAGCTCTCTGTGACAATGCAAATTAGAAAAGGAATAAGCATTTTGCGAGCCTGCATTTAATTGTTTTCTTCGAATGGGGTTTGCATTTTCCTGCCTGTGTTCGCAGTTATATAGGTAAAAGTGTTGTACTGCTTGATCACATAGCATCCTTATTGTGACAATAAAGCGAAAAAGTAGCCTTAGAATCACGGCTGGCTGTGTTAGAGCTCATATCTGATGTGGGAAATTTTGTGATCATTACTAATGTATTTGAAAGACTTGGGTCCTATCAATTTCAAGTTGTACAAAATCTTTCGTTAAAACTATACGAATTTGCAGGCCTCTCCAATTCTATCATCCATTGTTTCCAAAAAAGCTCAAGAAGAATGTGGATCTTTTGGCATGAAATCCTTCAGAACATTGGCACTTATTGGAGCGGGTGTATCTGGACTAGTAGGTTTTGCGACAGTAGCATCTGCTGATGAGGCTGAACATGGATTAGAATGTCCAAACTATCCTTGGCCTCACGAAGGCATTCTTAGTTCATATGATCATGCTTCGTGAGTTTCTCCTGAATCTCCTATGCCCCTTGGCTCTCTGTTGTCTTTTTTCTTCTCTGCTTTCAGTCGCCCCCTCCCTCGCTTTCCTTGTCTTATGTACTTTTCTGATAAAGAATGTTCTGTGAAGTGTATGCTTCCACCCCTCTAAAGAAAAGGATAATGATTTCAGGGTATCTGCAGATTTGTGATAGAAGGATTTTGTCAGGTGCATTTCAACAATTTATAGAATGGGACTGTGTTTTTGGTTTTTAGGATTTTCTAGATTTGTTAGATTTTATAGATATTTGATATACAAGTCTAGCTTTGTTGTATTTGCTGCAATATTTTCTTGATACTGCTGTTCACTATTCTTATGATAAGAAGTTATGTCTCATTCATGTGATGAGAAATTTTCAATAAAGTCTTACCTTATTTAAAAAACAATTTCATGGCTCAATCACTTAAAAAACACTACATTCTGTTTGCATTTATCTGGCATAACATGGAATGACCTTTCTAAATGAAGTGTTGTTTCACCCAGAAAGAGGAGTAAAAATGTTGTTCTACTCTCATGTTTGGCCTAAAAAATGGAAGCTTCATATATGATATGAAAAAAATGTCAAACGATTTGGATGTGGCATCATTTCATTCCCAAGCACCAACTTTGAAAATTGCTGCTTGTCATTTGGTTTACAAATGTACTTGTCAATTTCAAGATGTCAATACATAGAACATCGAGACTGTCTGTTACATCATTTGTTCTTTATCGTGCTATTTTTGTTGCCATATTTCTCTCGATACCATGCTTTTTACCTTGATATTTGTTGTTGTCACATCACTGTCTTTTCTTTCGAGCCAGAAGCAGCCTCCCCACCCCATAAAGGTAGGGGTAAGGATTGCTTACATCTTACCCTCCCCAGACCCCACTTGTGGGATCACACTGGCATGTTGTTGTTGTTGTTGTTGTATATTACCTTATCAAAAGAAAAAAAAGGTATTCTGCATTGCTTAAATTTATACTGCTGGGATAAAAGAAAATGGTCGAGCCCTGCTTACAGAATACTTGTCTTATTTTAGTTGAATCATTTTGGGTGCTCTTTGGCAAACAGGATTCGTCGTGGTCATCAGGTTTATCAACAAGTATGTGCATCTTGTCATTCAATGTCACTTGTTTCATATCGTGACTTGGTTGGGGTGGCATATACAGAGGAGGAAGTAAAGGCTATGGCAGCCGAGATTGAGGTTGAGGATGGGCCTAATGATGAGGGTGAAATGTTTACTCGTCCTGGTAAACTGAGTGATCGTTTTCCTCAGCCATATTCAAATGAAGCAGCTGCTAGATTTGCTAATGGAGGAGCCTACCCTCCAGATTTAAGTCTTGTTACAAAAGTATGGCTCTTTTCTGTTTCTGTTTCTGTTTTTCTGTTTCTATTTTTAGTCATTACTGTTATCTGCCCCGTTTAGCTTACATTCTGTTTCTCAGGCACGTCATAATGGTCAAAACTATGTGTTTGCCCTACTAACTGGCTATCGTGATCCTCCTGCTGGTGTTTCGGTATGTATCATTGTCCTTTGTGTATCTTAGACTCTAATTTTGAATCTTGAAGTTTTTAAACCTTTTGCACTGCCGGTTTTCGACTTTCCGTATGGAATGTTTTTTTCCTTTTGATAACCAAGAAATCACCAAGGGGCAGTGCTTTTTTCTATCTTCTTTTTTCCCCTTTATTATGTAGCTGGTTTGCGGCCTAAGTGTCCTGAGCAACTTCGTAAAGTGGAATTAATTCTCATCTCACGTTTCTCTCAAAACATTTGAATCCGCATGTTTGTCTCTAAGTTGTGTTACTTCTTATTTTACTTTATGTTGTGGTCTGAAAAAGAAATTACCCCTGACATATGACACATGAACATGGTGACGAAGTGATTTCTTGTTTCTGACTGTAACGAAGTAGAATAAGTCCGCAGCCCCTTGTTGTGATATGTTTGATACTGCTTATTTTATATAGTTGAAGTCTGAACCACAACCTGAATTGAAATCAACAATCATACAGTACAAATTCATTAATTTAACCAAATCACTAGTGGGATTGAGAAGTGAAAGGATCAGCGTATGCTGGATCACGTATAGTTTCATAGGATCATATAGGATCTCACATGAAGATTTATCATCCTGATTGTATTAGATCAATTCAGGCACCGGGCTGCCCTTTATTGTATTAGATCAATTCAGGCAGTAGATCTTAAGACTTCACTCAGTCACATTGATCCTAGTAACCGGAGTAGGATAAGTCCCCAGCCCCTTGTTGTGATATGTTTGATACTGCGGCTGAGAGGGCAGGGTTTGTGAACCGCTTTGACACTGATAGGCATCTTATTCTATATAGTTGAAGTCTGAACTGTGACCTGAATTGAAATCAACAATCATACAGTACAAATTCATTAATTTAACCAAATCACTAGTGGGATTGAGAAGTGAAAGGATCAGCGTATACTGGATCACGTATAGTTTCATAGGATCATATAGTATCTCACATGAAAATTTATGATCCTGATTGTATTAGATCAATTCAGGCAGTAGATCTTAAGACTTCACTCAGTCACATTGATCCTAGTACCCTACTAATTTGTCAATTTTATGAATTTCTTTTATTGTATTTTCTTATCTTGTACGGGCTTTGCAACAAATTCCAAGACCAATGGGTCCAAATAAACCATATATAATACTCCCTCCACCCCCTTTATTAGTCCTCTGTTGATCTGGCACTCTCTTTAAGAAATCATTTCTATGCTTTGGAAATCTAATTTGACAACTAATGTTCTATGTAGTTATTTAATATTAGATAAGGGTAATATTGGAAGAAAATAATAGATCTCTCATGATTTGCTAAAATGGACAAGTAAAAGTAAAAAACTATTCTTATTAAAAGGGACTAGTAAATGGGAACGAAGGGAGTAAGAACTAAGCCAAGTATATTATCAAATTTGTTTGTTAAGCTCATTTTGAGATTTTAATCAAATATTACATATACTACTTGTTCTTTGTATATTTGCTTGGATTTTATAGACCTACTATGAGATAATCATGGGATCCTAAAATCACCCTATCTAGGATCTCCATTCTAGAAACATCTTATGGTGCATTTGATGGTTTGCTTACTCAACCCTCCTAATTGTTGTAATTGTTCATCAAAAATTGTTGTGGTTGTTTGTGAGCATTATCTAATCAAAGTCAACTATTTTTATTAGCTGAAGAAATTAGATCACTGGGTTTTGTCCGCATCAATATTGAGAATATACACTTCCCCTTTCCCCTTTGCATTTTTATCTCTACTTCCTTTTCTATCTTTTTGTTGGAGAAAGAAACTGGTGTTCCTTGTCTCTTTGACTGATCCGTCAAGCTACAACCATACTGTAGATTCGTGAAGGACTGCACTACAATCCTTACTTCCCTGGTGGAGCTATTGCAATGCCTAAAATGCTTAATGATGGTGCTGTTGAATATGAAGACGGTACCCCTGCAACAGAAGCTCAGGTTGTCCCCTTGTCACTTGATTGAAGCTGGCTGCATGCAGTTTCATAGACATGAGCTTCCATAATTTTTTCAGTATGACTAAGCTAATTTGTCCTTGCAATGTTGTTGTAGATGGGGAAAGATGTGGTGTCATTTTTAACTTGGGCTGCTGAACCAGAGATGGAAGAGAGAAAACTGGTTTGTTGTTTTTGGTATTTCTGCAGATGATCTTTGTGTGTCCTTTTGTGGTAATTTCTGATATATTTGCATTTCCACTGCAGATGGGCTTCAAGTGGATATTTGTACTGTCCCTTGCACTACTTCAAGCTGCTTACTACAGGCGCTTGAGGTGGTCTGTTCTTAAGTCGCGGAAGCTGGTCCTTGATGTTGTCAATTAAAACATTCCCCTATTCAATTGCTTGTGGAGCAGGCAAATAATATTATCTTTCTCAAAATGCTTTTGTTGTTTGACGTCTTACTCTGGAATGGCCTGTTTTTTTGGTAAACAGAACAGGCTAAAATTTTCTTCTATTTGAAGTCGAAATAAGAAGATCGTGTAACTTTAATGTTTGATTTTATTAGGGGAGGCGTTCTCACCTTTCTTCCCCCTGTTTGTGGAGCTTGGTTTGGCTGTTGTGATATTTTACTTGACTTTTCCTTTCTCCAGATTTATAGTTTTGTGACTTGACATACAATTTTATTAAGTTCCTATTCCAAGTTGAAGTAATGCGATTGATCAAATAAGAATTTTAGTGGTAAGTTTAGTGCTATTGTTTGTACTTTCCGCGTGTTGCGTCGGTTAATTCAATACTATAGTTCTGACATATAAGAGTGCTCGACTGTTTTTTCGTTGAAATTTTGTCTAACTAGAAAAAATAATAACATGTCCCCCGGACATAGCTGAATTGTAAAGGAGAGGAACTTAAAATACAACTGGAGGCTTGCAGCGTGAGTTCAAATTTTGGTGGGAGCAATTTGTCAGATATGTAAAGTAGTACGGGAAGTAAATAAATATTACAAGTGTTCGAAAGGATAAACGAATTGTCAATATTCAGAACTGCAGCAAAGTTGTTGAGTCTTGAATCTTGATAACCAATATTCAGAACTGCCGCAGAGTTGTTGAGTCTTGAATCTTGATAACCTGAAATTAAGAAACACTAAATCCGGATTGTTACAACTGTGTGCTGAGTCGAGTGATGACACTCTGTCTTTAAGACAAGATTGCCCTGTATATATGCTTTTACGTTAACAGACAATAGTCTCCCAAGATAAAACAACACTTTAATCAACACTACAAAGCAAATAGGTTGATTCTGACGAAGAAAACTCTATGTTTGTGTGTAACACAATTGAGCCAAAAAGCATCAATATATAGCATAAGGGAGGTTGCTCAACTGCCCAAGACATGGATGTTAATGGACATTAGTGAAGGCTGTTAATGATCATTAGTGAGTGCTGTTAATGGCCAATAAAGGAGGGTTGTTTATGGAGGAGTTAACAACCAAGTAATGGCTGGTTAATGCTCTAAATATCAGCCCAAACGGTAGGCAGAAATTTTTTGCCTTCCGTTGTTGCCAAATTCATCTTTCCAGAAACTCCAGGGACTAAACTGTAAATATTAAATAATTTGGGGTCCAAAGAGATAATATCAGAAGAAGCCCCTGACCCCCGAGCCCGGACCGGACGGGCGGCGGAGCTCGTGTGGGCTTAGCCTTGAACCCAAGCACATCTAGGTCCTCCCTCCTTTAAACACATGGGATATCCCTTGGGGTTCCAAATCTTTAGCCAATTTAGAGACTTATAAAGAGAGCAATTCTTCCTTTTCCCACCGATGTGGTAGATTTGTCCCACACCATATTTTCATGCCTCAAATACCTTACTTCGTAGACCAATATCTCTTTCATTTCTCATCGAAATTTGATGATTCTTGAACCTACGGTTATCTACTCACTTAGTAGATTATGCACGTGTGGAGAGACAAAGCCTCCAACATGCAGAACTCTAGTGTTTAATTCATTAAATATGGGTGGACGCACCTCCCCACCAAAGATAAATTTCCAACACAATTTGTTCTCTTTTAGGGTAGGACCTTGTAGGTGATATCAGTTGCTCTGTTATCAAAACTGGTCATTCAGGCACATCTTGCGTTTTACTAGTAGTAGTGCTGAGGGATCGGAACTACTATCTCCAGGAATAGTCTGGCGTAAGTCGAGAAGCTGGATATAAAAAAAAAGATGATAACATGACGTACATCTTGCCTAATATATATCCCGGAGATTAGGCCACAGGGGATTGAAAAACGAAACTACAACTGTCGATATAATATTGCATTTTCGTTTCTTCTCGTAATTTTGTGAAGAAAAGGCTACTCAAGGGAACATAATGTTAGTGTCAATCTAGTATCATCAATGATGAAATGAATTGAGTACAATAATATAATAATAACTCAAAATAACTTGAAATCAACAACAATGAATTCAGCAAATTGAAAACACATACTAACTTGGTGTCGATAGAGGCATGCTTGATGCAGTGTCCTAAGACAAAAATTCGCCCCCACTTGTGCTGCAGTTTTACGGGCGTCTGTCTAGAGGATACAACTATCTAAGTGAGAGTTCTAGCACAAGAACTTCACTTCTGGCGAATTTACTATATGTGTTCTTCAGAAACTTGTTTTGAAGAAGAAGAAGTAGAAGCCACAATCTTAAATCATTAATTGTGAAAACTGATTGATTGTAGTTTGTTCTGTCTTGTTGTATATTCTTCCAACCAAGTGATCAACATTCTTTATATAGAGTAGCATATGAACAGTTACAGTCATTCATACCAAATGTTGTAATTATTCTGAAAAGTTGCAACCTTTGATTTGAATTTTCTGTCCGTTGATCACTTTATTTCTTCTTAATTCCATACAAGTTCCAACACAGAACTCATGCCTTTCGAACCAGTTAGAAATCAGCCAATACCCAAATTCCACAGATGTAAATTATAACCTCAACTTGGCTATTCCATAAATATCATATGAAATGGGAATAGAGAAGAAGTGAAGTCCGTAGATATTTTGTTTTGGTATAGGTGAATGATTGGAGCAAACGAGTTGTTTATTGCGGACTGGAGGGACCATCTATACATGTCATCGAAATGTTGGCGTACGAGATGTGATCTCATATATATAACTAGATAGCCTATTTTCGTAAAACGACAAGTACATAGGTGTCCACTATCCATCCACGATACAATTTCAAGACAAAAATAATGAAGTTCTTTCAACTACTAAAAGAAGTAAATTAAACAATCTCGACTTGAGATGCCAACTCAGTGGGGGATACAATGTGTCATAATAAGTAGAAACGCTATTCAACAACAAATGCACTCAATAAAATTATTTTGTCTAAGCTCCAATATTATTGAATGGTTGTGCTACTACTCTCAGTCATAATTTTCACTATACAGGAGTATAATTTTTCAGCAAAGAAGTGTCAATTGTGACTTGGACACTATCTATTATAACAAATTAACTTATACTGATTGCAGAGAATCTTTTTGCAAAAAGCCGCTCCACGGTGGCTAGGATGCGTGTTACGGGTTCGACTGAATCCAATAATTTTGGTCCATCCTGTATTTATTTTAAGCAATTCATTGAACTTGTAAAATTATTAATTTAGAATTCAATAACTTAAAATTAACAGAATCTCGAACCCATAATTTCAAATCTTCACTTCACCTCGGAATGATGATATTAAAAAGTTCATTGCACAATACATGTAGTATCTTAAATCCTTTAGGGGTGGTCTGATAGCTGGTTAGAGTTATGCATGTATTAGTAATACATATATTAATTATGAGGAAATTTATATATTGTTTTATGCAGAGATTAGTTACGCGGGTTTAGTTATTCCATCTTCCATCATGCATAAAATAATATATAAATTTCTTTAAAACTTATAAGTATATGAATTAGTTAGACGGATTTTTAAATTTTAAATCAAACACTATATTAATTTTATAAATGAATAATTTACAGCCTAACCAGCTATTAAATATAATATTATTTATTTAAAATTTAATACATGCATAAGTCACTTAAAAACCATCTAAGAAACGATTCCTTAGTGCCCCAGGGGCACATGTGAGTTGGTAAGTGGCAAGATGATTGGGGTACAACCACTCCGACGTCGCGGGTCCGAATCTTTGTGGTGACAGTCTTTGCTGAAATATTGCAAGGGTTGTTGCTGGGTTCGTGTCCCGTTGGTCCTCTCCCTTGCAGGGCTGCCACTCACATATATCCCTCGATTTACATTCTACCTGGCCAAGAAGCCTCTGGTACAGGTGGGGGGTTTCGCCTTCGGAACTTTCCCCTCCACAAAAAAACGACTCCTTAGTCTTTGATAAATGGGCGTTTCGAGAAATTAAATTGATGGGAACAGCACAGTGAGAGTGAGGACCACATAAGATGACACCTGGTGTTGCATATGAAGAGGGTATCCTATAGGCTCTTACCAGCAGCTTCCTCTGATTATCAAAGCTTATGATTTTTAAAAAACTAATGAGAATCTTTTAAAGTTTGTGATGTGTAGAAGCAGATCTAGCGATAGATAAATATTTAGATTAATGTTTCAAATTAAAGGTGAAGAAAACGTCATATATATATATATATATATATATATAATAGAACGGATATTGAAGTAATACTGTGAAGCAATTCTACAAATTTATGCCATGTGTAATGTGGATACCTCAAAGGAATTATCTTGTAAATAATGAATATTTGTCCTATCAAAAGTGAAGATTGTGCAAGTACATATAAGGAGTCCATATTCCCATTCTATATTTGATGTGGACTTTTAACATTTTCCGCACGCCCATACCTTGTTATCTGGAGCGTGAATAATATAATTTGAGGGCCCAACATCGGTGAACAAAAAATTGAAATGGGTCTGTCTCTGATACCATGTAAAGAATGAATTTTGGGCTTAACTCAGCCCCAAAAGCTAGCTTGTAGGGTGATGATTGTCCCATTTCATATAAGAAGTTCATGTTCATATTTCATATACAATGTGAAGACTCTTAACACAACTATTTGAATCTGTACGCATATATATCCAAAGAGAGCGTGTTGGCGCAACATACTTTGCCTGAAAACTCATAAAAATGAAGTTAGAAATTATCACTAGAAAATAGACAATATACACAGTAGGGGTGGTAAATGGACGAGTTGGGCTGAATTTGGACGGATCAAAATGGGTTGAGTTTATAATGAGTTGGTTATTGACCCGCTCAAATGTTACTTGGGTTGAAATGGGTTGGGTTGCAATGGGCTAAAAAGCGGGTCAAAATCCAATCCGCCCAATTCTTACTAAGCTTTAATTGCATTATTTGTTTTTTTGATAATTTTTTAGTACCTAATAAATTATTATTTTTCTTTATTATGGCTATATATAACATGTCAAATAAAAAAATAATCTTTTTGAACATATTTTTGATAGATTTCTCATGGATCAATCAGGGCTAGGTATCAACCCAAATTTTGATGGGTTAAAATGGATTGGGCTGAAATGAGTTAAACTAACAAATGAGCGGGTCAATAACCCACCCAAACTTGAATGAAGTGAGTGGGTTATGATTTCATGGGTTAAGTTTGCCACCTCCAATACACATTAAGAGATGACAACATCAACAAGTCGAAAGGAAGTGAATATTGCTGGTATTCTATTGTACTTTATAATGCAGTACGGGAAGTAAATAACTATTACAAGTATTCGAAAGGATGAACAAATATTCAATCTTCAGAAATTGAATCTTGTTGAACAAATAGGCCAATCTTCTTTTCTTGCCGCAAGCTTGTTGTGTCTTGAATCTTGATAACCTAAAATCAAGAAACAACTAAATCTGGATCGTTACAACGTTGTGTGTTGAGTCGAGGATAACCCTCTATCCTTAAGATAAGATTGCCCCATATATATGCTTTTACGTTAGCGGGCAATAGTCTCCCAAGATAAAATAACACTTTAATCTCAACACTACAAAGCCAATAGGTTGAGCCTGACGAAGAAAACAAATATGACTCGACTTGCTGAAGATATGGAATAGGAAGGAAGAGTTTCTGTCTACTCTTCTCTTTTGTCTCTGTGTATATAGTGTGTCTCTATAGTGTATATCTTGTGTATACGTGAGGGTTTGGTCCTTTGTTTTTGGTGATTTTCAGCCCTTTGTTTGAGCAATTTTGCTCACCGATTTCGTGATTTTTAGTCTGTTTTGTCCGCAATGTTCTTTGTATTTCCGTCTGTTTCTGGCTGTTTCTTTGCTGTAGTTAAATGCGTGTTTACCTTTGAATTGAGCCAAAGAAGGCTCAATATATAGCAAGAAGAAGGGGTTATACAACTGCCCAAAACATGGATGTTAATGGCCATTAGGAGGCCATTAAAACAGCCAAGTAAAGGCAGTAAATGACCATCAAGGAGGCTGAATTATGGACATGAAGGAGGGTGATAATGGAGGAGTTAATCAACCAAGTAATGGCTGATTAATGCCTCAAAAAACAGTTCCAACGGTAGGCTTTCTGCCTTCGTTCACCTTATCAGAAACTCTGGGGACCAAACTATAAATATTGAAACTTCAGGGACCAAACTGTACATATGAAAGAATTCTGGTCCAAACTATACATATGAAACTTCAGGGATGAAACTGTACATCTGGCAGAGTTCTCTGGTCCAAAAAGATAATATCAGACAACCCCACAGCCCACGACCTACGACCTGTGACCCGTGAACCCGGAACCGGACCGGACCGGACGGGCGGGTGGCGGCGGCGTGCGTGTGGTCTTAGCCTTGAACCCAAGCACATCTAGGTCTTCCCTCCTTTAAACGCATGGGATACCCCTTGGGGATCCAAACCCTTTACCACATTAGAGACTTATATAGAGAGCAATTCTTTCTATTCCCACCGATGTGGTAGATTTGTCCCACACCACATTTCCATGTCTCAAACACCTTACTTCGTGGACCAATATCTCTTTCATTTCTCAACGAAATTAGACGATTCTTGGCCCTACGGTCATCTACTCACTTCGTATATCATGCATGTGCGAAGAGACAAGGTCTCCAACATGCGGAACACTAGTGTTTAATTCATCAAAGATGGGTGGACGCATCTCCCCGCCAAAGGCTAATTTCCAACAATCCCCTCTATGAAAGAGAGATTGTGGCGCACGCACAAGGTGCCTACATTTCAGCAATCTTTTAGCGAAAAGATATTGCATCAGGAGTGGTAGCTTTCGCTTTGAACCTTCCCTAGTTGAAACCATCGGACTTACTGCGCGGTGAGCGTGATGTCTTGAACCGTCAGTGTTTAGTGTAAGCCAAGACAATGATATCAACACAATAACTCTTCTTATTGGTTGGGGTGCGTTGGTGTATTTTTATTATTCTGGAATAATAAATAAATTTTTTAAATAATTATTTATAAATAAAAATCTTAATCTAGAGTGGAATCTAATTGTTAAGATTGAGCATTTTCGTGGGTCAAGTTTGTGCATCATCATTGATTCATTTGGGTTTTTGATTTATGATGTGTCAACTTGAGCTAGCTCAAACCAACTCATCATCAAAATCACTTTTGCCTAAACCCATGAAATCTCCATTTACTCAATTATTATATCAGACACGCATACCGTTATGATTTTACAAACATAATATAATCACTTACTAGCATTTTGTATTTACTAGGTTTTGAAGTGAAGTTTCCCGTAATTTCCATTTACTTGTGTGTACTCACTAAATGCATCACCATACACTATTTCCTTCCTACTTTGTTCCAAAAAGAATATTACTTTTTTATTATTTAAAAACTTCTCTTTTTATCTTAAAAACATGCTCTTGTCCAATCAAACACAATAAGAGTTTTTGTTGATGTGCCAAAACTGTTTCTGCCTTCATTTATATTTTAAATGTTTTGTGCAATCAAACATTATAATAGCCAATGAAACAGGAAATTCTTTTCTAATCACTATACTTCCTTTTGTGTTTTTAATTTAAATTTTAAATTGGTTACATATGCTCTATGAAATTGAAACAAAGGAGTTTATACAACTAGGGGGAGGTTGATTCTCACGATGAAGCTAGGACACTGGGAATAATGGGATACTGAAACAATTCAAGCAAATCGACGAACCTCCCAGACAAGCATTCCCACTTTGTTTCTATCAAAGTACAAACGTGTTGCCCTTTTTTTCCCCATTGGCTCTCATTAGCACACCAATCACAGCAACACTTTTTTGTAATGGGACCCACTTGATCTCATCCCACCAATCACGGCTCTTCAACTGTTTAAGGTTAACCCTATACACGTGGTGCTTCCTAACCCTGCGTACTATTGCCTGTAACTATGATAATCGTCTCGGCATTCGGCAAAAGTTAATCTTTTCAGTCTAAAAATAGCTCTACAGAAAGCTCTTCGGCCCGAATGGATGTTGGTAATGGTTGGGCCGGGCCTGGATACCCGAGCACAACGAAAGATACAACGATAATCAACAAGATGTTGTTGAGGTTCCGGCCTATTGCACCCAAGCCCGTAGCTAATTCTTCGGGCTCGTACTCTACGCCGGAATCTCAGATGATAGATGTTGTTGGAAAATGAAGAACAAAGAGAAAGTACGTTAGAGTTGAGAAAAATAGCAATTACAAGAATAAAAAAGAAGAGAAAGAAAAAAGTGATGGATCTTTGGTGTTGGATGATCATCAAACTGTTGTAACTCTACAACTACTGCCAGAAAGTAGTGGAGGAGTTAAAAGTTCACCGGAGGGTAATAGATCTTACCCAAAAACCATCACTTTTTTGGTGCAAGAGAATAGCAATATTTTATCAATCGGTTCACCCAATCTGTCAGATCAGACGGTGGAGATGCGATCAAGGATGGTGGAGTCTTGGTTGATTGTGGATGGTATAACAAACACTTTGTTAGATTTATCAGGTTTAGGTTGTACGGATATGGAGAAGATGATGAATCTGGAGGGTGACACGTGTCCAGGGTTTATTCGGACGGTCTAGATAGCGTAAAGTGGGTGAATCTCGCGTATCGGAGAATGATAGATCCGCTAGAAGACGCAGGAGAGTCGCCGGAGATGGTGGTACGGTTAGTAGTGAAGGAGAAAAAAACAGTACCATTATTATTATTGCCAGCTTTTGCATGCACAGTAAGAGTTGTGCATACATGGAATAAGATGAAGCAGTCAAGGACAATGCCTTGTGATGTATGGAAGATGGACTTTGGGGGATTTGCATGGAGATTTGATGCTAAGGCTGCACTTAGCTTGGGCCGTTGAAGGGTAAATAAGCCCTTCGATTTCCCTAATGATGACAATATCTTCGTAGCAATTCAACCTAGCACGAGAGGACGAACATTAAATTTCCCTCTACCAATGCGATATATCAGGTAATGTTATAATTATATAAAGGTATGGAATCCTAAAATTTGTGCTTTTGCAGATAAAATCTAGGGCAAAAATGATACTCTTGTTATTCTCAACTCTTCTAAATGTAAAAATGTTTGTTGCAAATTGAGAAGTGTGGAATTGATGATAACAAACCAGGAGTTGTTTAACTTTGAGTTGATTATTTCAATATTTATGTTGATCAAGAGAATGACCTTACTACTACTTCACTAGCAATTCACGATTGAAAACCTCAAAACTTTTGAAGAGCACTTTATGTACTCTCTTATTAGACTTATGGAATCGTGCCAAACACTTTAATTGATTCAAAACTCTACTTTTTAAATATAAAATAGTAGTTTTTAAAATTAAGAATTCAAAAATTGATGAAAAACTAGGCACGTTTAACTTTCCATTTAAATTTAATTTATTATTGAGCAAGAAAACCAACCATAGCTCTAGCCATCAAGTTTGAAACTTGAATCAACCTTTTACACTCTGAATATACCTAAATTTAAAGTTCTTTGAGATGAAATCACCCAACACTTTATTAAACCTGTGATATTGGATATCTTCATTTTACATACTTGAATATATGAATTAATTATATTGCTATATTAATTCAATGTCACTGGTTTAATACTATTGCTTTAAACAGCTTAAATGCCGAGCTAGGATCTATGGGAAACAACGACAGTACCCCCACAAAGGATGGATATTCTACCCTTCTTCAATTCTACTTGTGAATTTACACCGAATATATTGTTATTGCTATAAACTGCATAAAATTTCATTTATTATATCTCATTGAATGGTTCTAACTTTCATGTTTTGAAAGTTTTCAGATTTGAGAAAGTTATCACACACTGCAATATTCAAACCAATTGTTCTGAACACTTCAGATTAGAACCATTCCTTTTTCCAAAAAGGAAAGCTTCAGCTCAGTTCTCGAGAGTACATCCACACATTGCAATATACATTTTGAAATCAAATAGGAGTAACTATACTGTGAACCAAATACCTAGGATAAAGTGTCAACCACCTGTATGCTAAATAGGTCAATTGAAACTAAGGCTGGTCAGTGGGCCGACCAGACCCCGGCCCGGTCCCGCCCGATCCCCCTAAAACAAAAAAACGGTGTTGGGACTCGAAATCGGGACGGGACCCGCCCCGACCCCCTTGCAAAAATGTCCGTTGTACAATGGCCAATTTATATTTTGGCAGTTGTTGCAACGACCATTTTTGCCCCCCCCCCCACCCCATAAACCCCCTATCCCTTAATACTTTTATTTGTAATCCCTAAGTTACTATATTTACACTTTAAACTCAATTTCACAAATAAAATCCTTATTTTCTCTTTATTTTATCTCACAAAATTTTCTACAATCTCTCATTTCAATCTATCTCTCTACAAGTCTACAATTACATTGCCTACTAAATATTTTATTGAGACACCGTACAAAGCTTTCACAAAGCTAGGTGGATGAATATGAGGCTACAAAGTCGGGTGCGCCAATGCGTTCTCAGTCGGCATAAGATTCTCATAGTGTCTCGCACCAAGTACATGGTCAAATTAACCCGACAACGGGGGAGGGGGGGAGGGGGAGTTGTAGGTCCTAAATACGATAAACATAGAGATAGAGAAGTAATAACAAAATTAGTTGCGGTGGAGGGTTTGCCTTTTTCATTTTCTTCCTCTTCTGATTTTATTCATTACATAAGAGATATGTATAATTCTGCTTTTAACGATTTTCTTAGATCATGTTAGGAGAGACGTTTTTAAATTTGCACATGAATATCAACAATATTTACGTTATGCATTATATCATTTTCCTGGCAAAATATTTTATCACTTCTGATATAGGCCGTAGTACTAATGACCATGATTATTTAACTGTAACATGTCATTGGATAGATCATAATTGATCTATGCAAAAATATATTTTAACATATAGATATATTGATGATAGACACACTGAAAATTTTATTGCAGAAAATATTCATCAAGTTTGCGATTATTACGGTATAACTGACAAAATAATGATTGTTACGTTAGATAATGTTTCTTCTAATAATTATGTTGTGGGACTTTTAAAAAATCTACTAACTCCGTCTTTTTTAATCATTTTCATATAAAATGTGCTTGTCATATTTATAACTTAGTTGTAAAGGATGATCTATCACTTTTTGAAAACATTCTTAATAAAGTACAATTTGCTATAAACTTTATTTTTAGAAGTAATAGAATACAAAGAAAAAAAGAATATAAAAAAACTTGTCACGATTGTGAATTACCTTTTAGAAAAATTCCTGAAGAAGTAGCGACTAGGTGGAATTCTCTATACCATCTTCTTGTTCAATACAACCTTATAAAAGACATGCTGTTTCTGCAGCTAGTATCGAAAGCCTTAGAAATAGAATGTTTAGTGATTCCACTACTAATCAAGTTAGCGAGTTTGATGTTTTTGTTTTGCAGGGTGTTGTACCATACCAATCAGTTCTCAATGAAGAAGGACGTGAAGACTTGCTTAAATACTGGAGGGAAAATGAGAAGACATTTTCGACACTAGCAAAGATGGTCGAGATGTGTTGAACATTCAAGCGTCATCAACTGCGTCTGAAAGCGTTTTTTCTGCCAGAAGATTTCAAATAGGAGAACACAGATACTCATTATCGGGAGACAACTTGAAGATTGAAATTTTATTCAGATATTGGATACGAGCGAAGCGTAGAAGGTGCGGTCAACCGGAGATCAACGAATAAGACGACGAAAACTACAACGAAATCTTGTCCTACAGAGGTGGAAGCGACGTCGACCAATTTGACCAACAAATTCAAATTTCAATCGAAAAACCACAAGACATTGTGAATAAATTAGAAAAGGTGTTTATAAATATGTGATTTTTTAAACTGCAATTTTACTATGTGATTTGCAACTTTCAACACCACAAAATTGCAATTTTGAAATTGTGTTACAAAAAAATAATATTTCTATTAAATAATATAAAAGGCACAAAAACAATATTGGGATGTTTTTATTACATTATCTTGTTCAATTATTGAAGTGTTTATATATATTATTTTTTTAAATTAAGTGCCAAAAAAAAAAACCCGATCCCGACCCCACCCCGCCAAGACCGGTCCTCTTTTCCGACGGGATGAGGAACGGAACGTTGGCTAGTCCCGGCCAGCCGGTCCCGCAGAGGACAGGTCCCGAACTCCCCCAGTCCAATCGGGTCCCGTCCCATCCCGCCCCGTTGGACACCCCCTAATTGAAACTAGTATAGTGAATTAAGCTCTCTTGTTAAATGACTTGTACTTACTATAAGGAAGAACTTCACTATTAACAGTGGAAATATAAACTGCTCAACTTTTTTCTCGAAAAGAATGAACATTATTCTCCTAACTTGTCTGGTATATCTAACCTTGCTTGATTACGGATTTCTTTGCTGATTTAACTTATATACACTATAGTATAAGTTAATTTTGATTATCAAGATGTTTGAACTTATTATATATAATTTACTTATCCTACTTTTAAATTATTGATTTCACTTATTGTGAATAATTACTTTTATTTTAAAGATGATTTGGTAGTGTTTAATATGGTTATTTGAAATAATTATACCATGATTATAAGTAATTGGTAACTGGAAAATAAATTGACTGGGGTTTGTAAATATAGTTGAACAGTAGGAATTCCTCCTAGCTTTTCCTTTCTTCTAATTCTTTTCGATAGATAGCAAGCAATGTTCATTATTGTTTAAGTTATTAATCTCACCTATAATCAATGGTTCGAGTAAAAATTATGTTTTAGATTGTATGAAAGTATAAATATTATTATATTACTAAAAAGGATAATAGGAACACGTGTGGGCATAATAAGTAGAGCAAGCACGCTCCTTTTTGACCCATTCAGCATTTGCCATGCTTCATTGTTTCATGGTAGTAAAAGTTTATCGTCCCGAATATATATCTAAATTAACTATTAGTACAAATATATAGGAAGCTGATTTGGGATTACTTACCCAATCATGCATCATTTGACGCCCGGCGTCTTGACGCTTTTTAAAATTGTTTTCCTTTTGTTAAAGATAACCAAATCTCCTCTTGGTTAGAATCCGCCACTTCAGACCAAATTATAAAAATAGGAGAAAAAGAACAATATACTTGAATATTAGCGACAACAGTGCAAGCTAATGTTCTTCAGCAATTACATATATGGTTAAAATCGAATATATATAATGCCTTTGCAGAGACGTATATGGATTAACTTTGGCCAAATGCATAAGTGACTTTCTAAACTTAGTTCGATACTTTCATCTGCATTAGAACTACTACCTATTGAACTCATACACCAATCAAGAAATGTACTTCTTAAACACAAAATTCCGACATGGCAAAAAAAAATGAGTTCTTCACTTCCCTAGGACGCGAATGAATCCGAAATTATTTTTTTTGGGTTTTCCTTAAACTTTTACATTTTTCTTCTCTTTGACATGGCTTCTACCTTTTCGAACAGAAAAAAAGAAGAAAAGTAACCCCCCCACCCCCAAAGTTTTCTTCTCCACCCTATTCCCCCATCTTTTTTTTATTTTTTTTATTTTGATTCTTTACATTCAATCCTACTTTATTTCGGGGAAGAGAGGGTAGGGAGGACGACGGCTAGTGGGGTGGAGTTACGGCAATAGAGGTATTGTTAGGGCGAGGCGACCAATGGAAGGGGCATAAAGAGACAAGGGCAGGGTTGTTTTCCTATGAGTGGAGTGATGACCATTGGGAAATTGGTAGGGTGGAACAACGAGAGTAGGGGTATTAGTGGGGTGGGGCAATGGCAGTCATGGAATTGGTTGGGCTGGGTGACTAATTGTAGAAACATGGGGATGAAGAGAAAAGGGGAGGGTTGTTTTGGTAGGGGTGGAGTGACAACGATAAGAGGATTGGGAGGGTGGTACGACGATGGTAGGGGCACTATGTTAGTAATTAGGGATGAAAAAATTGACCCGACCCATGGGTCCCAACCCGTACCCGACCCGTTTAACGCGGGTAATTCCCCGCTTCATGGGTCGGGTATGGTATTAATCCGACTGTCTGAGGGTGGGTTAGGGGCGGGTAAGGATATGGCTAAATCCTACCCGTACCCGACACGTTACCCGATGGGTAGAATATTCGACCCTACCCGACCCATCCCTACCCTACCCACCCCGCCCATGTATATATAATTGTAATTATATGCAAAGCGATACCAATAATACAGAAGGTTGAGAGTCGTTTGGATTGCAACGGGCGGCCGTTACTAAACCGGTCGTACGTCTTCCATAGAACTTTAATAGCATTTATTGAGATACTAATTGCCCCATTATTGCAGCATTTATTCTCCTATATTAATGAGGGTATATTTCGTGGAATGTGTAGCAGAGTAGCTCATGTATAAATATGACACATTATTCCATTGTAAACCATCAGATTCTAGTTATTACAATACACTTTCTCATATTCTCTTGATTTGTGTGCTTGTATACACATTGTTGTAACTCAGCTTAGAAGTTGTCACAATGCTCATACTAATCATTACTTTCTGTTACCTTATTATTGCTTAATTATAGTATATTTTATTTACAAATGCTATCAAACGTGTCACTTGAGATGCACGTATTCTTGACCACATATACAAATTAAACTGTACCGTTTTACGGGTAAACAAACACATCACCATTATTCAATAGAGAATGAGCATAGTGTAAAATTGAAATTTAACATATCTTAGATACTAAACTCTAGATAAACATGTAATTACTATCTTTTTCAAGCTTCGTTTTGCATATCTTAATTAAGAATTGTATACTATTCTAAAATTAAATATGAATTCAGAATTTTGAGAAAATGGGTGCACATCACTATTACGAAGACACGGATTCAATATATTATATGGAACTTGGACAACGTTACCATTCAAAAATTCAAATTTTATTTTCCTTGATAAATGAAAAGAATTTCACTTTAATAAGTGAACAAAAAAAAGTAAGTTATTTATGGAAATATGACAGAACCTTTGGAGTTCGGAATCTTCTCATGTTGCTTTCTGTTCGTGAGGAACTGCAAGACATGAATAGAAATTAATTTATAATCATAATCTAATTAACTAGTTTAACCTTAAACGGAATTTGTTTAACCATTTATACCGTTTCCACACAATTAACTATTTTCATCCATATCTCTATTTAATTTTTCACCTTTTCTAAAAGAATATTATAGGAGGAGAAACCAAAAAGGTTTTGAATGACAGTACTATTTTGTGAAGACGTCACTATGATTGTGATTTGTGATATATTATAATCACCTAAATAATTGTCATTTTTCTATTACAAACGCATAATAGTATATTTAATTGATATGCAAAATAGTATATTTGACAGTACTATTCCAAAAGATTTCTCTTGATTACAATGTTAGATGTTGATTATATTTGATATGCGAAACAACGTTGATTTTAGTCATGTTTTTATTTGACAGACACCATGTAGCAAGTTAGCAACTATTTTGCTACCCGGAAGTGATCAAAATTCACTTGAAAAAAACAAAGGCCAATTCGCACGATTGTCCTATCTTTAATTGTTATCTTTGTTGGGTATTTTTGCTCTATGGTACTTTATAAAGCAGTACGGGAAGTATATAACTATTACAAGTATTCGAAAGGATAAACAAAGATTCAATAATTCAACTACTAATCTGAAAATTACAATATAATCACAAAACTGAAATTACAATTTTGTTGAAGACGGAAAAATGGAAACTGGTTTTTGCTGAGTCGAGTGTGACACTCTGTCCTTAAGACAATATTGCCCCGTATGTATCCTTTATACGTCCTGGACAATTTGTCTCCCAAGATAAAACAGCAATGGAACACTTGAGCAAAGGAAACTCAAGAGCTACCGTGAAGAATATTGAGTAACGAAATGATGCCTTGGAAGTTGTAGGAAGAAGAAAAGTTTCTGCTTGTGTAAGCTTCTTAATTTCGTGTAGATTATATGTGTGTTCTTAGTGCTCAACAATGGTGTAAGGGGGTGTTTATATAGGTGATGGAGGGGCTGAAAAACTGCCTCCATAATAGCCAAATAATGGCCATTATGGAGGTAGTAAAGTCACCAACATAAATGGTGAAAATTGCCAACGGATTGACCATTATTGGAGGTGTAATTCAGCCAAAATAAATGGTGAATTGAGTCCGGACGTTTACGGACCGTCGAAATCGACTTTACGAAAACTTCAGGGGACCAAAGCGTACATCTTGAAACCAGGGGACCAAGCGTACATCTTGAAACTCAGGGTCAAACTGCACATCTGAAAGAATTTTGGTCCAAACGATTTCGGCAAAGTTTTCGGCCCAAAGATAATATCGAAGGCCCACCCACAACCCGTGAGCCGGACGAGGCGGCGGCGTGTGGTCTTTCCTCGAACCGGCACATCCAGGTCCTCCCTCCTTTAAACACATGGGATACCCCTTGGGGTCCCAAACCCCAAACACATTTCGAGTCTTATATACACAACAATTCTTTCTTCCTCTACCGATGAGGGAGAATTGAACACAACACCACACTTTCCATGCTTCAAACACCTCACTTCATGAACCAATATCTCTTTCATTTCTCAATGAAATTTGATGATTCTTGGCCCTACGGTTATCTACGTACTTAGTACATCATGCATGTGTGAAGAACCGGATTCTCCAACATACGCAACACTAGTGTTTAAGCCGTTAAAGTTGGTCGGCCGCAACTCCCGTCAAAGGCAAATTTCCAACAATCTTTTAGCCTAAAAATGATCGAAAATATCTTTGAGGTCGTAGGTTCGAATCTCAGCAGAGTTAGAAAGATAAAAAATTGTTAGGCAAAATTTTCATTATAAAATATGCATATACGACCAAAATTGTATAGAAATTATGCATTTGAAAATACTTTTGAGGTTGTGTGTTCGAATCCCAGCAGAGTCAAAAAGAAAAAAAATCGCAAGGCAAAAATTCATAGAAATTATGTCTATTCAGCCAAAATTGTATAGAAATTATGCCTTAAGTGACATAATTTCTATGTAACTATGCCTGAAGACAAAGTTTCGTTGAAAAATTAAGATTATGCCTTGTCCGGTTAGTTACATAAAATTTTTGCCCCTAGGGACATAGTCTCTATATAACTTTGGCCGAAAAGGCATAATTTCTATGTAAATTTTGCTTTGCAGTTTTTTTTCTTTTTTTGCCTCTGCTAGGATTCGAACCCAAAATCTCTGATTTAGTAGACTCGCAAATAAAGGGCATTTTGACCCTCAAATTTTCTTTAAATGAGAAGTAGAGATAAAAATTAAAGAGCTGTATGAAGGGAAATTCACTCAATTTTTTGAAAAGCAAAAGACCATTATATTGGGCCTTTGACGTCATCGTTGGTCCAATTATTGTTTCAAGTTTAGCATAGTTGGAGTTGGGTCGGGCAATGTGCAGCTACTCAGGCCCATGTATGATATTGGGCTTTCCCAATCTACGCCCATCTGTACTGAGATAGGCAAATTATGCTCATATTTAATGTTCTTTTAATATTCAAAAAATATTTTAATCAGAATTCCATGTTGCCTTAATTTAATCAGCTTCTAGAAGATAGATTCCTCCACTAAATTCCGCACTTAGTTATGATGGTGTCTTTTCTTGTCATTCTATATATAGTTGATTCACTTTCCTTTTTCATTGCTTACTATAGAATAAAACCATAAAATTTATGAACTGATTCAATTTAATTAATATATATTCAACTAAGAAAATATAGAAAATACCATTAAAAGGAATGTATAATTATAATAATACCTTAGCACTTTAGATGTGGCCCTAATAATAAAATGGGTGAAAATCATAATATTTTACAGTCATATTTGAATAAAAATAAACAATGATAAGTGTTTCTGATATGTATTATTGAGAGGTGATAGTAATCAAAAAATAATTAAGATACGCACCATCGAATTCAAATAACACCCTTATAATAAAGGAAATGTTTCATACACTAAATTAAGACATACTTTAAGGTGCAATAGTGGTATATGATAGTTACTATAATTTGTCATTACAACAAATAAGGATCATAATAGATTCAGAATCTTCTAATTAGCATGTACTACTTCAACAACTGACAGTCGTTAGCAGTGCATAATAATTTTCAAAGTCATTAGTTAGTTACCAGTTCAGGTGGTTTTTAGAACAAACAAAATTCATTTAGCGCCCTTCCACCTCATCCGTCAGATCCAAATCTTAGTACGGTAGATCATAATAATATCATCCGTTGGATTAGCCGCCACCATATTCTCAACCGTCCAGATTTCACTAAAGTCGTTAGAAAAGTCAACAATTCTCGTCTATTTATACGTGGTAGAGATGCTCGGAGGTCAAATTGGGTATTGAAGTTCACAATTCTAGGGTTTCCTGTTTTGATCTTCTCGAATTTCCATCTTTATTTCATCATATCATTAAGTATTGGTGTAATTGCAGCTGATTAAGCAAAGGTAATTAATATTAGCAATTGACTCTTTGTTAATTACGCTTAGTTTTTCCTTTTCGTTGGAATGGCGAGTTAATTCAAAATTGAAGCTGTGAAAATAGCGAGGACTCTGTACTTGGCTTGTTTTTTAATGAATTATGCAAATTGATATATATATATATATATATATATATATATATATATATATATATATATATATATATATTCAATTTGTTATACCCATATCCATATGTTATTTTTCATGATAAAGTTATTCTCTTGCCGAATAAGGTTTAGTTTACTATGGAATTAATGTGAACATACTAATGGTGGATGTGCTTTCAGTTTAATACTATTATAATTCAGTTATTATCTTGATTGGTGAGGAATAACAAGTTTTCTCCACCAACCACGAGCTTGGGGATTTGTGGGGAAAAGCTTTGCTTTTTTTGGGTTTTATGCTGTGAGGTATACCCCCATATATGAAAGAATCATAAAACAACAACATAACACAAGTGGGGTATGGGGAGGGTAGGATGTACGCAGATCTTACCTCTACCTTTGTAGGGCAGAGAGGTTGTTTTAGAAAGACCCTCAGTTCAAAAGAAAAGAAAAGAAAACGGAATTTGACGCACACACAAAAAATTGGAATATGAACTAATCATATATATATGATTTATCTTTTACAATTTTTTTTCTTATAAAAAAATAAAAATAAAAATAAAAATCTGTAACTACATTTAGAAGATCAATCATGAGATAAATGAAATTTGGAAAACATAGCTGAAGTAACTACCTCGCATCACAATTCCGAGCAGCCGAAGTGATAGTGGTTGTGGCAGCATCCATCAGTAATGAAGAGGGTAAAATTTCGTGTGTTAATAGCTTTAGCCGCCGTGTATGATCTTGAAATCCATCAAATGGATGTTAAGACAACTTTCTTAAATGGTGTTTTAGATGAAAAAATCTACATTGAACAACCCGAAGGGTTTGTAGTTCCCGAGAAAGGACAGAAAGTATGTCGACTTGTTAAGTTTCTCTACGGAAAACAAGCACCCAAATAATGTCATGCAAAGTTTGACAAAACGATGTTGGCCAAGGGATTCAAGATTAATAAATGTGTTTACATTAAGAACAATCCAAATCATATAGTCACTGTTTGTTTATATGTTGATGATATGTTGATAAAGAGTATTACTGACTAAATGTTACTAAGCGTATGCTAGCTAGCAATTTCGATATGAAAGACTTAGGAGTTGCCGACTTAATTTTAGGAATTAAGATCCATAAGACTCCTCAAGGTCTAGCATTGTCTCAGTCTCATTACATTGGAAGATTGCTTGAGAAGTTCAAGTATTTAGATTTCAAAAATGCAAAGACTCAGATCGATGTAAATCTTGCACTTGCAAAGAACAAAGGTGAAAGTGAATGTCAGTTGGACTATGCTAGGGTATTGGGAAGTTTAATGTACATCATGAACTGTACGCGACCAGATATAGCTTGTGCTATAAGTAAGCTAAGTCGGTACACTAGTAATCCCAATCAAACACATTGGATGGCAATGAAACGAGTTCAAGAGGGTAGAGGTAGGCCGAAGAAGTATTGGGGAGAGGTGATTAGACGGGATATGACGCAGGTGCAATTTACTGAGGACATGACCTTAGATAGGGGGTAATGGAGGACACGTAGACGGGTAGTAGGTAGTCCAGCGTAGTTCTACTTACGCTTATAAACGGGTAGTTGTAGTGTTATTATTGTAGACCTGCTTAGCCTATCATACTAATAGGCGCATTATTGCTTTATAGTCCCCTGTCATTTGATTTCTGCTGCTATGTGTTCTCTAGTGTACTTTGTTTATTTTATTTTCTTTTTTCAGAATGCGCTATCATGGTTTATTCTCTTTTGATACCAATATTTTCATACGGCTTTAAATTTCTTGTCCGGGTTTGACCGTTTCTCTTGCTTGCTTGTGCTTGTGCTTTGTCTTGAGCCGAGGGTCTCTCGGAAACAACCTCTCTACCTACCAAGGTAGAGGTAAGATCTGCGTACACTCTACCATCCCCAGATCCCACGTTGTGGGATTTCACTGGGTATGTTGTTGTTGTAATGAGTTAATAAAGCGTAAGCTTTTTAAGTTTGGCAGATATGACCAGATAGTGTATCTACGAGATGACACGTTTAGGAATTACCTATGTGAGTGTGAAGTGTAAGTCGCTTCAAGGAGTATGTTAGGTAAAGGCTCATGCTCTACGCACTCATGAAATCAGGCGGTATTCATGGCTGAAACGAACACAACAGTGAGAACCAAAGAAGGTTAAAGGCTTAATTGTGTGACGCGTGGTTGTCTAGGTATACACCAAAGCTCGGCGGTTCAAAGATATTAAATCTACCGATTGACCGAGTATATCAGGCATACGTTCATTACGGAAAGTTCAAAGGAAAAACTACTTATCCAAATGCAATTAATCCTTGCTTACGGATCACACAATTTTTTATGCATGCATGTTTTTCATCATATAACAATTCCCCATTCATGTGAGGGATTGTTGAAGCTAGCTAATGAACGAAGCTAGCTAAGTGTGTGAATGGGAAATGAAGAGTCGTGACTTTTCCGACAAGACACAATAACACCCGTTCACACTACCCTTAGTTGACTAAAAATTTAGAGGACTAGCCTCAATTTTCTGCATTGAAAATATTCTGCATAATCACCTGCATTCTGCATCATTTTTTACACTATAAAACTGAGTCAATGTCTTATGTGATTCTTTGCCATCTTTGAATTCTCATGAAGTCAGATGCGTTTGAGCTACCGCTACTCCTTTGACATATTTATCCGTTATATCCTGGGAGAAAGTAATTCATACCCTCGGGTACTTAAGGTGATTAAATTCCTTAAGGACACACAATAGATTCTGTGATTTCGGATATTTAAATTTCTGCATTTTATGTTTTCTTCTTATTACGTTTAGTTTCTGGTTTATTCATTTTGAACAGAGATTGAACAACAAATTATACATAATCATTATTAAAATAAAATGTAGTGGAGTCCTAGTCTAATAAATGAACTGAATCTCAAAAGCGAACCAACGTAGAAAAGCAACAAGTACTTGCGGGGACTTTTTGTGCAAACCACAATTAAATTACGAGTTCTTAGCGAGGAAATGGGTAAGACTAGATGCAAGTTTCTAATTCGGCTTAGTGACTAACCTGGGCTTATTAGATTTCTAGGTTTTAGTCCTACTAGATCATCATTTCCGAATAATCCTGATCACCATCCTATTTCCATTAAAATATATATAGCAAATAATATATCCACAAAGGAAATCACATCTTAACCATGAACTATGATCCATGTGAGTACCTTGGTGAATATATAGCTGAAAATGGTAGGTTGTGTTTCTTGGCTGTCTCCGTTATTCCTCTATACCCAGGTGTGATCGTCGGATAGAGGCGGCCTTGTAGGATTGTGCCTTATTCATCATCAAAGTTCCTTGAGCTTTCATCTTCATAAGCATAGTGTCCATCTCAAAATTGTCCTGAACCCCAGCATAGCAGCTAAAGAGAGCAGGCAACTAAAAGAGAGTGATCAGTTTTCAGCAGCTTGAACCTTTGATTTGTTAGTCTCAAGTTGTCCACCCCGGTTGATAGTTAGAAGCTCCAGTCCTAATTTGCAATGAGAGCCCAAAGATCAAATAAATTTCTACTATATAGAAGAGGGAAAGTTGGGACGACCAAGGGTAGAATTGACATTGCACACTATACTCAACATAATTCTAGAAGCATTTCTCTACCCTCTTGTTCCTAGGACAACAAAACAAGAAATCCTTCGTCTTTTTGCTTTCAGTCGTATTTTCTTTGCACTTTCAATTACTAATCTTGGAGTTTTCTTCACTTCTCAGTTGGGTCTTCCAATTCAGGTAAATTTTTCTCTTAATTTTTTGATTTAATCTTCTTTCTGTTCTTTTCAAATTTCTCAACATAGAGAACATGTATTGTTTCGGAAGGCTTGTTATGCGTGGATATAGTTGTGATTTTGGCTAAGTTGCGCGGACTCTCCATTTTGGGTGCCGTCCCGTCCCAGATACGGGTGCGGTATATGTCCCGGATACGGTCAAGCAACTTCGGATACTTTGACCGGAGTACATCGAAAATTTGGGGGGGAAATTGAGATTTGATTTCTCAAAATTAAAGATAAAACGGATTTAAGAGAAGAGAAATGGCATAACTTCAATATTATAGTATTTTTGTCTCTTTTTTGCTTCTTCGTGTTTCAAAGAAACCAAGAATTCAAGGTCGTGTTATGAGTTTGGATCGTAGACAGTAGCAACGATATATCTTTATAGCTCTATTTTTTATAATTTTGAATTTTCTTAGAATTGACCAAGCAAAAATCTCATTCTTTTAGATCTGAACTAAGCCTCGTAATTCGGAATTTTTTTCGAATCGAATTAAGGGTTTAGTCATTTTTTATTTGAGGTAAATTCGAAATTGTTCGAATTGTGTAATCATCAATTACTGACATTGGTAAGCGACCCAAAGCGATTTGATTATAATTCAATTCGTGACGATCATAAGTAGAAAGTTCATATTCTTCGGTCATTGATAAACATATCCAATACCTGGATACACATCCCCGAATCTTAAAATTTAGATTTTGTCGAATCCGACACTCGGATACGTACCCGTATCGGATACCCACACCCGAGTCTGAACAACTTAGGATTTTGGGTTAGATAACGATGAACAGATAGATTATAGTAGTAATTTCATTTGCATTAGACTAATAGACTTCCTTATGAATTTCGAAAAATGTCCCTTCAATTCTGTTAATACCCAATCTGATTGGTTCAACTTTTCGTTTTCCATTGATTAAAAAAGTAACTTTCCATTTTCCATTGATTAAAAAAGTAACTTTCCGTTTCCATCTTCCATTTACTCTTGTCTGTTACTATCTTTCATCGAAACTTTATAGCTACAGATTGAGTGAAAATATTTCTTATAATTATAGATGAACATGTCTTTGGAATATTTCACTTCTTATTATCACATTACTTCGTTTTGAATGCATTGCATTTTAATTGGTGTTACTTCAGTATTCTTTGACTAAAGAGTAGTCATCTTTGGTAGACAGAATTTTATGTTTCTTAAATTTTTCTTTTGCTATGTCTAGGTTAGAAGGGGAGCCTTGGAGTAACTGGTAAAGTTGCTGCCATGTGACCAGGAGGTCATGGGTTCAAGCCGTGGAAACAGCCTCTTGCAGAAATGTGAGGTAACGCTGCGTACAATAAACCCTTGTGGTCCGGTCCTTCCCCGCGCACAGCGGGAGCTTAGTGCACCGAGCTGCCCTTTTTTATGTCTAGGTTAATTTGGAGTCATAATGGTGTATAATACTGCATTTGATGCTTTCTGAAAAGGATTAGATTTGATTGTGCCCAAAGTATGAGACATTAGTGGACTTTGAGCTCCGCTTTTTTCGAGATCATTTCTAATATTGGCTTACTTTTTTCAGGAAGGTAATTTGCTCTATTTACTGTTATATTTATGATATTACTTTTGTTTAGTGTGTAGATGTGATTAAGTTTAATATTTTTATGATTTAGTGTTGGACTGTATACTTTAGAGGTTCTTATGAGAATTATGAGTTTTAAAGGTGAGATTTATAAAAGTGTGCATATTTGTGTATGAACTTCAAATTATGCATGTGTTATTGTCCTGTAGATGGAAGAGTAATTATTTTTATGTATCTTAATCTTGCTTTTAGGATACAATGCATAAACTATTTGTTATTTGCTCCAAAAGTGAATAAAGGACATTTCGTAAGGGTCTTTTGCAATATAGTACAAAATAGAGAGAACAATGCAATGCCAATTTTCAGTTGAGAAGGGGATGATTTGAAGCTAAAGCTAAATAGAAATTGGGATCACAGAGTAATCATTATAAGTTGTTGGCACCCTTCATTTCTTGTTACAAAGTCATGCACTATTCTGCAAACTATATCGCATATTAACTAGATTACTTGTACATTTATTTGGCTTATGTGACAAGCTGATTTTCTGCGCTCTTTGCGTTTCTCTTGATGGATCTGTTTAAACAAAATCATATTAGCTCAACCGTCCACCTTGATTGCTGAGTTATTTGTAGGTTTTTATCTTAGAAAAGTTATATTGAAAAAAAATATGAAAATAGATGCGCATTGATACCAAAAAATTTGGAAATTTATGAGTGGACTGAAAATGTTTTATCAGTCTTTGGTTCAATAGCTCTGTTATGGTACTTCCTTCGTAATGGAATGGTATAAGCTTTAACTTCTTTTGTTTTTTTACGCACCTTCACATAGAAATGTACTTTTGTCAAACATTTCAACTTTCTTCTCTATATTGAAGTGTTCTATAGTAAGAGGTGGGGCTTTTTAATGCCTCTTACTATGTTCTCCATCTAAATACCAGTGATTCACTTGGCGACAAGAGGGGGTTGCTTAGGTGGTAAGCACCATACCCGAAGGTTGTGGGTTCAAGTCACCAAGGGAGCAAAAAGGTGGGAGATCCTAGGGAGGGATAAAAAAAATAAACAAATTTGCTTGTAAAAAAAAATGATACACTTGGCTTTGATACCATGTCTTCCCAACTGATTTTTCAAACCAAAAGATCAAAAAGTTGTCTATTCTGTTAATACTTCTTGGAGAATTCCTCACTTTTCTTTCATAGACTTTTTTCAAGTGATTATCTCTTCTTTGGATAGCGTTATCTCCTTTTCCTCCCTCATGTTATAGTTCCAAAAGCAGTGGTTGAAGACATTCTCAGAGAACATGCCATGTTAATAGAACCCCTAGCAATAAAGGCTAAAAGAATATAAATCTCAAAATAAAAAAATTTGCTTATTAGTTTCTCCATGATAATCCTTGGAAAGTAGAATAAGAAGTATACAACTTTTCTATTTT